>ML661883.1:5636937-5920105 GCA_007570785.1 Antilocapra americana | reverse complement strand
CTCCCTCCCGACTCCCTCCCCCTGGGAAATCTCGGTGCACCAGCCCCAAGCATCAATCCTGGGCTGGCGATTGATTACACATATGATAACTAACATGTTTCAATGCCATTCTCCCATATCATCCTACCTTTGCCCTCTTACACAGAGTCCACGAGACTGTTCTATACATCTGCGTTCCTTTTGCTGTCTCGCATGCTGGGTTCTCTTTACTGTCTTTCTAAATTCCATATATATGCGTTAGTATACTGTATTGTTGTTTTTGCTTCTGGCTTACTTCACTCTGGATAATGGGCTCCAGTTCTGTCCACCTGAGTAGAACTGCTTCAAATGAATTTTTTTTTTTAATGCTGAGTAATATTCCATTGTGTATATGTACCACAGCTTTCTTATCCATTCGTCAGTTGATGGGCATCTAGGTTGCTTCCATGTCCTGGCTATTGTAAAGAATGCGGCGATGAACATTGGGGTACACGTGGCTCTTTCAATTCTGGTTTCCTCGGTGTATATGCCCAGCAGTGGGATTGCTGGGTCATATGGCAGGTCTATTTGCAGTTTTTTAAGGAATCTCCACAGTTTTCCACAGTGGCTGTACTAATTTGCATTTTGTAAAGGAGTTTAATTCAAGTTCTCCTAGCCATCATCGCAGACCTCCCACGTGGTGGACTCAAGGAAAGAAATTGTCAGGAATTGTCCTGCATATTTGCTGAGAGTAAGTGAGAGAGAGAGAAGCATACAGCTGTGAAAGGTTAATTAGTATTTAAACACACAATTATGTTTTCTATTTGGTCTGACTGGGAAAATAAATTATGTTTTTTCAAAGCACAGACTTGCAGGCTATAATTGAAAATGGGCATTTTGAGGGCATCTCAGCCAACGCAGCAGAAGAAACAAAAGAGAAACAAATAGAAGCAAGCAGAGGCGTCCTCCCCAGCCCCAGCGGGGACTGAGTGACGGGATTGAGGGGGAGCCAGGGGGAACGGAGAGAGCTGGCTGCTTACTTTGCTCCTGTTCCAGATGCTTTCCCCCTGGTCACTTTGGGATACTTTGCTTATCTGAACTCCTAGATTCACAGTAGTACTTTTCCCATTTGTTGCTAGGAGGTAAAGTTTAGGAGAGAAACTGGCATGATGTCGGGCATAGAACAGAAGTTCAATAAACACACGTCTCCAGTAAATGCTTGGTGAACCTACTTTAATGTCCCTCTTCTCTGAATTGTTATATTTCTCTAAAAGCCAGGAAAACCAGCCCTTAATGAGATGGCATCATCTATTGTGTCCTAATTGTATCGTGTTTAGATTGCCAATACAATCCAATTTCATTTCATTTACTTCAATTAAGGAATATGTGTTGAGAAATGACCATGTTTCTCGTGCAATACTAAGGAATCCAAGTACGCAAAAGAACCAGCACAGGCCTTCCAAGGCCTTAAACCATGCTGGGAGAAATACAAAACTTACCTGGGGGCCCTCCCGTCAGTATTTGGACACTTATTATTGATTGGCTGAGAGCTACTAGGGGGTGATCATGTCCCTTACGGCATGTGGTTTTCACAGTAAACTCGGAAACTGGTGAGTACATTGAGGCTCAGAGAAGGTAGCAGACTTGTTCAAGGTTGCTCAGCACAGAGGACAGAAAGGAGCTTGATTCCATACCTGCTCACCTGAGCCCACGCTGTGTTTCAGTTTTCCCCATGGTCTGCCCCTCTCCCCCGGCCCCACACCTGCCTGGCCTGGTTCACCTCTCACCTTCCAGTGTTCAGTTGTGTCTGCATGTTAAAGCTCAGCCACTGATAATCCTTCATGTTAAACCCATGGAGAGAAGACATGTGTCATGTAAACGCTAAGGACAGCTGAATTGAAAGTTTCACCAAGAAGACTTTATTGGGACTTCCCTGATGGGCCAGTGATTAAGACTTAGTGCTTCCAGGCCAAGGGGCATGGTGTTGAATCTCTGGTCAGGGCACTAAGATCCTGCATGCCTTGCAGTGCTGAAAAAAATGAGGACTTAAAAAAAAAAAACAAAAGACTTTCTTTCTCCATGAGCTGCAGGCCCTATTTATGGTTTATGTGTACCTCCTATTTCTAGAAAGAAAATCTGAAGTGGGTGTGCCTGCATTGTCACAAATAACCAGAGTTACTGTAAGAACACACTTGGATTTAAATGAATAAAGCCATATGGAGAGAGACTTTTCTGTCTTGTTTTTTTCTTACATCGTCAATGTATAGACCAGGGCTTCCCCAGTGTAGGTATACAATATATATTCTCCGTGTGATGGTGAATATTTTTATCCTTTCTGTTGTTCATACTTATTTCCAGTATTCACATGCAGCTAATCATTTTTCTAACGAGTTCTAAATGTATTCTTCATCTCAATCATTTTCAAGAGGCACAAATTATCTCAGACACTTTTCTTATTAAATACTTGGTATCTTGCTTGTCATTTTCAATTCTACCATCTTAAAAACACAAAACAGTCATTATCATTAATGTATAAATGGTTAAAAATGTTTAGCCATTTATTTTACCAGTTTCTGTGTTCACTTTTATTTTCTCCATCCCTACCATCCTCCTGCAGATTTCATTTTGCACTGAAAGCCAATGGCTGGCAGATGCTTTGGCTGTCTGAACGTCTGTATTTCACTCTCATGAAATGATAGTACTACTGAGTACAGACCTCCAGGATGCCATACTAAGTGCTCAGAGGTTAATAGCTATCATTTAATTTTCTTTTTATTAGATTTTCAGTCATTTTGTCTCAACACTCTTAAGATGATACTTCCCCTTTCCTGGTGTCTATCATTGGGAAGTTAAGTCCATTGTTAAGTCTAACTGCCATTCCTTTGTAGGTGAGCTATCTTTTCCTCTGATGACTTCTAACATTACCTAGTTTGAACTTTGCTGTGTCACCCAGAAAACCCAATGGTATCTGTTCCTGTCTGAAAGCCGGCAGTCTTGAGACACAGGATGGTTTTGATTCAATTCCAAAGACAGTCTCAGCTCAAAGTGGAACATGTCACCATTGGCTTCTCTGGGTGACAACTTCAGATCTTGAGATTCCTCAGCCTCCAAGATCATGTGGGCCAGTTCCTTATAATAAACCTTCATATCTTACTCTCTCCAGGATGTTGGTCCCGTTGCCCTGAAGAATCCTGACTAACTCAGGTATCTTTTCTGCTTCTGTCTTGAACTGACTTTAAAGTGCCCCCTTTGACCCTATCTCCCCGTTTTCATGTTCTTATATAATCCCTTCCCCAGCCAGGGCTTGTGATAACTTGTAACTGGTAGAATATGGTGAAGGTGTGGCTATATTGCTCCCGTGATAACAGGACATATGATCATATGAGGCTCTTTAATTATTCACCTATGACCTATTATCACTAGTGATTCTATGATAAGCGATACAGTAACTACTCATAAAGATTATTTTTTGAGAGAATAAATAAACTTTGGGTCTCCAATTTATCTCATCAGTCTATGATAATATGTTATTCAATGCCTGTTCCTCTGTGTGTGTGTGTGTGTGTGTGTGTGTGTGTGTGTGTGTGTGTGTGTGTATTTAAGAACTACAATCCAGCCTAGAGCTCCATCTATACCGTTTTCCTCTCAACAGATATCAGTTTCCCTCTGCGATTCTGAAAGACACATCAGGCACTCCAAATGTGAGTAAAAATTCCACAGTCCAAGCCTTCAGGGTATGGGTCTCTTTCAGGGGCAAAACTCCACTGCTCTTAGTCAACAGAAAGTCTGTAGCCTCAGCAACTGTCCCTGGGGGACATGAATTTATGCAGGAGTGAAAGTCAGATTGTAGCTGAACAAAGAAACAATACGTGATGCCTTCATGCCCGTTAACCCTGAACCTATTGTGGAAGAAAAGAGAAAACCAGCAGCTTCTCTCTGCCTGTCTGGTCCACGATCCATCTCTAACCCGAGTCAGCTGTTCCAGTCCCATCCCAGCCAGCAAGGAATGGATGCCCATTATGCATGGTGATGATAGAAAGTATAAGGACTTTGGATTCTGATGGATAGGAGTTTAAATCCCAGTTTTGTCTCTTGCAAGCTGTGAATTCTTGGGCCATACATCTAACTCCCCTCTGCTTTGAGGTCTTAATCTGCTAACTTGGATGTCAATAGCTCCCTTTCTGGGCCAGTGTGAGGATGGAAGCACAGTGTCAAGCTCCATAAAGTGATTATTTATCTCACAACATCTGTCCCCTCATGATGCTACTGCTGCAAACCTGGATGATTGTTAGCCATCGATCTTTGTTCCCCTAATTCCAGTGCCTCCTCCCTCCAAATTGGTGCTACTAGATTCATCTTCTTAAGGTTCGGTTTTAACAATGTGGGTCCCCTGTTGAAAAATATACTTTGGTCCCGTCTTGCCTCCTTGGTGGTGGTGGTTAATCATTAAATCTTGTCTGACTCTTTGCAATCCCATGGACTGTAGCCCACCAGGCTCTTCTGTCCATGGGATTTCCTAGGCAAGAGTATTGGAGTGAATTGCCATTTCCCTCTTTCTAACCCAAGGATGGAACGTGTGTCTTCTACATTGCAGCCTGTCTACTGTATTGTAGGGGAATTCTTTACTGCTGAGCCACCAGTAAAGCCTTCTTGCCTCCTTGGTAACATTCAAATTGTCCAGCATAACTCACAAACCCTTCTGTCTGGGAGATCTCTCTTTCCTGAGGCTCTCCCTAACCCCAGCTAAGGAGAAACAGCCTCTAAGCCCACAGTCTCTGGGCCCAGCTGGTGGGGTCCATCTCTTAACTCTTGTACTTCATAGCTCTGGGATTTGGACACATTGTTCAATGATGATGCCCCTTTGGAAAGAGCATTTTGACAATTGAGTGAGTTAGCTTTAAGTAAAGCTCTTAGAACAGTGCCTGACACATACCAAGTCTTGCTCGATGTTTGCTGCATGCTCGTCTCCTTGCTTTGAAGTCTTTGGATACAATTTATAATAGACTTTTTTTTTGAACTTTATGCCTGCCATTCCAGATAATTGTATCTGTTTCAACCTCTTCTCTTTTTGACTCTAAACTCTTGGAGCAATATCTTGTTTATCCTCTACAGCACTTCAAATAGAGGCTCAAACCAAGAGAGTGTTCAGCACATGTCACTGAAATTCCATTACTTATTGTATTAATTTCCTAGGGTTGCCGTAACAAAGTTCCCCAGAATGGGTGGCTCAAACTACAGAGATTTATCTTCCTATAGCTCTGGAAGCTGTTTAGTCTGAGATCAAGGTGTTGGCTAGGTTCATTTCTTCTGAAGCCCTTCTTCTTGGCTTGTAGGTGGCCACCTTCTCCTTGCGTCTTCATGTGATTTTTCCCCTATGTGTGTCCTAATCTCTTCTTATAACATGCCAGCCAGACTGGATTGAGGCCTATCCGTATGACCTCATCTTAATTACCTCTTTAAAGACCCTATCTGCAAATAGTCACATTCTGAAGTACTGGGGGTTAAGGGGATTTTGGAGGGATGCAGCTCAGTCCACAACCCTTATCAAAAGGCAATCCGAAAAGTACATGTTCAGTTCTATCAGGCTGTGCTAAAAGTCCATTTGGATGAGTCAGCCTTTTTTATTAGCGCAACTACTCTGCCCTTGGTTATACTGTTGGAGAAATCCATGTGATCGTCATAGAAATATTAAGAATAACTGAGGGCTTGGAGTCAGAAAGTTCTAGAACCCTGGGGCTCATGAGCCTGCAAAGAAGTTTGAATCCACACCCCAGATGCAGCTAGGATACCAGAGCCCAGAAATTCCAATAGTCAATGCAGGACTGTGTTTCTGCCCAAAGCAGAACACGGGGAAGTGAAGCAGCAGATTATCTGCCTACTGCAAGGATTCTAGAATATTACAAAAGCGACCTCATTTATACAAGACATGGCTGTCATCTCCCTGAATGGTTGGGAATTAGATATCTATTCTGGCTGTATGACCCTGAGCTTGCTCATTCCATATCATGAGTCCTATTTTATTAACTCTTCTTCTTCTTCTTCTTTTTCTTTTTTAACTTTTATGAAGTTTAGGATAAAAGAACCCTTTTATTTAGTGCAAATCAAAACCATGCTGCCATCCATAACTAACACAGTTCAGATGCTGACCTGAATGTTGGCGGGCTGTGAATTTGAACAGCTGTTTGAGAAAGCAACTTGACAATATTTATCAGGAGGCTTCAAGATCTCAATTATTTTGTTCCAGTACCTTTACTCTGAGAAATTTACCCAAGGGAAAGAAGAAAAAATGTAGACAGGATAAGTTTATATTTGAGTGTATATGTGTGCGTGTGTGAATGTGTTTAGGGGGATAAATGATAACAGCAAAATTTGACAACAATCTACTTCATAAGTGTGCCATTAAAATAATGATAGTATGTCCAAAAAAGAATATAACACAGTCACTGAAAATGACAATTGTATTGAATGTTTAATGACGTGGAAAAATTATTGCAATGTGACATTAAGTGAAAAGGCAGAATACAACATTGTATATGTCTTTGGATCTCATTTATGTTTTTGGATATGTGCATTTATAAAAAAATTTTTTTTTGCTGAGAGAACAGGAGTTAGAATACCATGAATTCAGGTCAGTGGTTCTCGCTGGGGGTGATTTTTCTCCCTCCAGGGATATTTTGCAGCATCTGGAAATGTTTTTGATTACCATGCTCTGGGGAGGGTGTTGTGACTGGCATTGATTGGGGAGGGGCAGGGATGCTGCCAAGTGCCCTGCCGATCATAGAACATCCCCCCACTTCCAAACTAATAATTATCCAGCCTACGTGTCAGCAGTCAGGTAAGAGATCCAGCTCTAAGTTCTCAGATTGCTTCTGCCTCTTTCTAATTCGAGCAAAGCCCCTCTCTTCTTTTTGTTTCTCTTTATAACACTTACTGAGGCTTTAGTATATGTCAGAAACTGTTACAAGTATTTTCTGTCTATTGACTGATGTTGACGCGGAAGGATTCCATGAGGTAAGTCACCATAGGTGAAAAAAAAATCTCTTCTGTTTTGAGGTTTCAAAAACTAATACATCAAATGTGCTTCATACAGAGTCTAACATGCAGATAAATGAAAAGAAGTTTAGACAGACAACAATGTATATGCGTGGACATACACAACACACGATTACTGTGTGTGCTGTCTGTATATGTTACAGTGAAACTGTTAGTCACTCCGTTGTGTTGGGCTTCCCTGGTGGCTCAGCTGGTAAAGAATCCACCTGCAATGCAGGACACCTGGGTTCGATCCCTGGGTTGGGAAGATCCCCTGAAGAAGGGAAAGGCTACCCGCTCCAGTACTCTGGCCTGGAGAATTCCATGGACTATTTAGTCCATGAAGTCACAAAGAGTCGGACGCGACTGAGCGACTTTTGCTTTCACTTTCATCGTCGTATCTTGGCAACCCCAAGACTGTAGCCTGCCAGGCTCCTCTGTTCATGGGATTTTCCAGGCAAGAATACTGGAGTGGGTTGCCATACTCTCCTCCAGGGGATCTTCCCCACCCAGAAATCGAACCCGAGTCTCCTGCACTGCAGGTGGACTCTTTACTGCCTGAGTCAACAGGGAAGCACATGTATTACAGTAAAACCTGTCAAAGTGGCTAGCTGTACGTGATGGCATTAGAGGAAAGTTTCATATTTTTTCTTTATATTTTCCTTTATATTCCATATTTGTACTTATCTATGTCTCTGTTTTCTTTAATATGCATCAGTCACTTTTGTTACCAAAACAACCTAACATGATATTAAAGCCCCTGGAGAAGTGCAGGGCTGGCTATGAACACAGTCCCTGTTACATGAGAAAGTCTACAGAAAATATTCCCATTTAGCGATGTGACACATCTTACTGAAACAGAGCCCTGGATCTCCTTGCCAAAACCAAACTTCAGTTCTGATCCAATACAGTCAAAATTAGTGCTGCAGACCCTGCATGTACTGGCCAATGTGCTAGCCCTGTTTTACTGTGGCTAGCTCCCTAGAGATACTAGAAAATAGAAAGCCGTTTCATTTTCCCTTGGAATGACCCTTCTCATTTCATTTTACACCGGTGATACTGTTCTAGGGAAGACATTTTTAATCCAGTGGGTTTTGTATCAGATTTATCTGAGGAGCTCTTAGGAGATATTAGCAAATGATCCACTGTCATCCTGAGAAATTCTGATTTGTCTTACCTGGAGCTGGTTATCATTTTTTAACATTCCAAAGAGTTTTAAACAGGGAGCCAGATTTAAGAATCATTGCCCTCGGCAGAATCATATGCACTGTCCTTGAACTGGTCTAAGGAGGGGAGTTAGTCTTTAGCTGTAGCCTGTGTCAGGGCAGCAGGGTGACTGTGGAGGCCAAGTACCCACAAATCCTCCACCTCCCACTAATGTTTGAGTTATGTCAGGAGCATTCCATTTTCAGGCAGGCCTGACTGTTGGAAGCTCTTTACCCAAGTGCAAGCCTTGAGGCTTGGAATGTCTTCCATGTACCAGCCCACCAGCTAATTGGAACACCTACAGTTTTAGCATGCCAATAGCTTCCAATCAGGGCATCTCTGAAAGCCTTCCCTTTTTTCTTTTTTTTTGTTACGAAGCTTTTCCTCACCTCAGTCTGCCTTTGAGTCTCTGCTTATGTTTCTTCTCATTTCCTTGGTGTTTATTTGTTTCCATACAGCATATTGAAGAGGTCTGATGAGATGAGCACCAAAATGCATTCCTGTGATAGCACCAGAGAAGTGAAAATATCAATGTCCTGCTTTTCTTTCCAAGGCACAAGTTACATGATGTCGATGCACCAGCCTCGTGCAAGTTCTAGAGCATCTTTCGGTCTCTCTCACGCCTTCAGCTCTGCCACCATGTGGTCAGAACCCCACCCTCCACTGACTGCCTCCTGTCTATAGGATCCCTAAGAAATTCAAGGCCAGTTCACCGCTTCATTATTTTTCAGACTTAGGCCAAAGACTGTTGCCGACAATGCAGGTTTTGTCCTTTTAAATAACTTGGGAATAGAGCAGTTTTCAAGGCTCAATGAATATGAACCTTTGAAATACATAACATAAATAGAATGGAAACTTAGCCCATCAGATTTGGCAGCTTCACAAAACTGACCTAGACCTTCTCGTGATTCTTGGATTCTGGTTTTCAGCTTGAGGCGGGGAATGAGAGACACTCTGATATAGCTAATACTCATGAGAACCTCTGGAGGGTAGGAAAGGGAACCCAGAGGGAAAGGACCAGTGAAGAGAAAGGAGCTGAGGAGGGGACTCTTTCTGCCCTCTGGAATTTAACATTCAGACGAAGACTGGTTTTTAGCTTGGAGCTATTCTGTGTTTCTTCATGAGACATACTAAAGAAAGAGGTTTCAGTTGCAGGCTTCAGGAGTCCCTGAAAGATAAGAGTGAAATGCTCTCTTGTATTTGCTCCCTCTGTCGACCTGGCTGCTACCCACCCCTGCTGCCACAACCAAGGCAGTGGTCCCAGGATCTCTCTGGGGCCCCCAGGTGGCCATCACCTGGCCTCTACCGCTCTACCTGGAGCAAGTAAATCCCCTCTTTTATCCTCCAAGGCTGTGTGGAGATTTTTTCTCCAGGGAAGAACAAATCTGACTCCGTATTGGATCTGTTTCTTTTCCTTTAACCTTTGTATTCTATTGTTTTTGCTAGAAGTTAAGCACTAAAGGAATGTTGCCCATAGCTTAAAGTAGACACAATGGCTCATCTCTGGGAACTCTGCCTCCCATGTCTGATCATTAATCTAAAATACCTTTGTTTAGTTCACAGGAGACATCCTGAACAAGCCCACCTGTGGATGGCTGCCGGAAAGAAGAAATTAACACACCCATTGTGGTGCTGGAGAAGACTCTTGAGAGTCCCTTGGACTGCAAGGAGATCAAACCAGGGAATCCTAAAGGAAATCGATGGTAAGTATTCACTGGAAGGACTGATTCTGAAGCTCCAATACTTCGGCCACCTGATGCAAAGAGCTGACTTATAGAAAAGAGCTTGATGCTGGGAGAGATTAACGGCAGGAGGAGAAGCAGGCAGCAGAGGATGAGATGGTTAGATAGCATGGCCAACTCAATGAACATGAATTTGAGCAAACTCCAGGAGATAGTGAAGGGCATGGAAGCCTGGCATGCTACTGTCCATGGAGTCGCAAAGAGTCGGACATGACTTTTAGGGACTGAACAACTCCCGAGTCTGGCCAGAACTAGGAGATATTTGCAACAACTAATCACCTTTACTACTTCATCTCTTCACCTCCTTCCCTCTTTGCTCCATAAAAGAAATTAACATCCAAACCTGATCAAGATGGTTCTCTGGGACTCTAGTCTACCATCTTCTCAGCCTGCCAGCTTTCTGAATAAAGTCACTATTCTTTGCCCCAACAATTGGTGTCTCGATTTGTTGGCCTGGCATACAGTGAGCAGTATGAGGTTAGACTCCGTAACATGTGGACCCAGCGAAATGAAGACTCCTAGACCTGGTATCAAGGTCTCCCAAACTTTGACCTCCCCCCCCCATCTGACACCCCATCACAGCTCCAGCTTCTTGCTAACAGACATTAGCAAATCAGCTTTCTTCTCAGCATCTGTGCTCTCTTAAGACTGGAGACATATAATTACTGTGAGAATCAAAGGCTTATAATAGATATAAGCATGTGTAGATTGCCAAGTATTAAGACAAATTGCTGTTTTAACAATTTAACAATTTAAACAAATTCTTATTATCACAAGAATTCAATGATACATGTGAAAATGAGTTTCTTGGTTGTATAGTTGAACATCGATATTGTAAAAATTACTTAAGAGACACATGGAACCTCTTTGAATGGATCATAAAATCAACTGCCTAGAAAAGACCCACAGTGGTGAGTACAAACTTCACCATGAACCTTGGCTCTATGGCGAGTATCAACACCCTGGCGTTAAGAACATTGCTCATATTTATTGTATGGATGCATGGAATGTAAAGGAAGCTAGAAATCCTTCAGTTTGATCCTAATGATTCATGGATGGAAAATAGAGCCCCTTGGCCTCCTAAAGATGAATGGTTTGCCCAAGGCTGTTCAGCTAGAGAAAGCAGAAGAACAACTAATAATAATAGTACAAGGGTGTGCAGCTTACAGTGCAAATGTTGCTCCTACATAAACCTATCCAGGCTTCAGAACCAATCAGGGATGGGCAATATCTATCTCCCCAGTGTTCATCAGGACTGATTTTTCAAGCTGGGTTCTGAAGATAGGTTGCAGGGGTTCTCAAAAATAAAAAAAAAAAAAACTGTTAAAGCTATTTTCTCCCATCAAACAATGAATATTTAAATGCTCTAGGAACCCATTTATTGCTTTCATCCGTTTTATAGGTTTAAGTATTAGTAAAGATTTTCTTTGAGAAAAAGCATTCTGCTACTGAAAATGCTTTTTAAAAAACCCATTGACCTAGAAGAAAAATAAAATGCCGAAGAGCAAGAATAAAATTGAACATGGTTGTGTTTGAGTGGATAAGTGGAGCTGTGGAGTGTACTAGGATGAGGTAGAGGAAAAGTGAATTCCTGCATCAAATTCTCTAATAACTCAATGTAGAAGGATCACCCATGGGAAATGGGCTCTCTGATTCTCCCAGAGTCTACCAGGAGATCTCTACTATATCACTCTCTTTTACTAGAAATCTCTCTGAAGGCAAGGACCCCTGTCTTTCTAAGACAATCATCTTCAGAATGCGCATGGTTCTATTCATGCGGATGTGTGTGCTAGGTCGCTCAGCCATGTCTGACACTTTGCAACCCCATGGACTGTAGCCTGTCAGGCTGCTTGGTCCATGGAATTTTTCAGGCAAGAATATTGGAGAGGGTTGCCATTTCCTCCTCCAGGGATCTTCCTAATCCAAGGATAAAAGCAGCATCTCCTGCATTGGCAGGCAGATTCTTTACCACTGAGCTCTCTGGGAATTGATTCTATGGGGACAGATTACTTCAAACCTTGGGGAGGGGCTGTGAACACAGGTTGATCTCTGTGTTCCTAAGGACAATGCAACTGAAGTGGTCTTATGGGGAAACATGACACAGAGTCATTTTGTTTTACTTTATTTTACTTTTATTTATTATATTTTACTTTATTTCATTATTTTAAGGGGCTTCATAGGAAGAGAAAAAACAGAGTTGTAGATAATACTCATCAGTTGGGCTCCAATGAGTTTGATAAAGAAGGGGTCAAGACAGTGCTTTTTAAACTATCCCCTCCCATGACTTACAGTAAAAGATATCCTTGACATCGTGCTCCAGTATGCATGCACATATGCAAACAATAAAAAATACATACAATTGTAGAAATATATTACATAACACTTAACCTGACTGCATGCAATGCATTCATTTTCTTTCCTATCCTATCCTATCAAAAGGATGGATAAATTAACTATTCAGAAGTCAAGATTAGTGGGCCTTTTTGACTGGATATGGCAAGCGAAGGAGAAGGACAGATAGAGATAACTCTCTGACTTCTGAGCTGGGTACCAGCCTTGTGTGGCTTCTATTACCTGCATTAGGTGACCATGGACAATGGGAGAGGTGCTGAGGGTAAGGAATGAAGAGTCCTGTGGGCAATATACAGAGTGCAAGATGCTAATGGGATGCTTTTAGTCTGAGAAACCCAACAGGGGATTTGATATGCAAGGGACTGAAGTCAGACAGGAGCTTTAGACTTAGCATTCACTGGCATGTCAGTGATAAATAAAGTCGAAAAAGAGTCCCACCATTTGGAGAGGAGAGAGATGAGAAGAGGTTTCCCAGGTGGTACTAGTGGTAAAGAACCCGCATGCCAATGCAGGAGATGTAAGACACATGAGTTCAATCCCTGGGTCAGGGGGATCCCCTGGAGGAGGGCACAGCAACCCATTCCAGTATTCTTGCCTGGAGAATTCCATGGACAGAGGAACCTGGTGGGCTACAGTCCATGGGGTTGCAAAGAGTCGGACATGATTGAAGTGACTTTTTATATGCATGCAAATATAAGATGTCCAAGAATAGCATCCTGTGACTCTCAACCTTGAGCAGGTAAGCAGAGAAGCGTGAGAATGAGGAGAAAGAGTCCCATAGCTACAAATCTAGCCAGGAGAGTGAGGTCCCAAAAGCTGAGGGACTAAGGATTAAAAAAACATAAACTGGGAAACCATGAGATCTTAAGGATCTTTTCTACCATCCACGCTCATGTAGGTTGAGTTCCTGAAATTCTCATGGTAGGAGAACTTGTGGTTAAGAAAATATGTACAGTTGAGCTGAAGAGGCAAAGTCCTGAGTGAAAGTTTGACATTACTAGAGATTCTATTTTAACATCTACTAACTTGGTTTGGTGAAATTTGCTCAGTCATGTCTGACTGTTTGTGACCCCATGGACTATACAGTTCATGGAATTCTCCAGGCCAGAATACTGGAGTGGGTAGCCGTTCCCTTCTCCAGGGGATTTTCCCAATCTAGGGATCTAACCCAGGCCTCCTGTATTGCAGGTGGATTCTTCACCAGAGCCACAGGGAAGCCCAATGAAGTAGCATTTTACTTAAAATAATTTGCATCTTGTATTAGCAACAATAATGTAAATTTGATCACTTTTTCCTGTTCCTTGATAAATATTATGTACTGTCATGTATTAAATGATATTAATGATCTCATTTAATACTTAAAATAACTCTGTGGGGCAAATATTATTTTATGTTTGCTTTCAAATGAAACACACATGCACACACAGACACACATATGCCACCAGAAGTTTGAAATAATTAAGTGCCCAAGGCCATGAGTAAGTTACAGAGCCAGAATTCTAACAAGGATTTGTCTACCATGGACCTGGGCTGACAGCCACTGCCCTGGGCAGTATCAAATCCACTGTGCGTAAAAATTTAGTTACAAATCCTTCTGTCACTAGGAACTCTTCAGGATGTACACGTCTCTGAGTCATAATAAGATGCTTATGCATTCCATTCACTGCAAAGAACATGTAGACTAAGATCTAAGCTTTAGCTTCCAGTTTTCTGACTATTGCCTTTTGAGCTTTTCCACTCATGGTTCTGTATTTTTCATCTAAGAGACCACAGGGAATGCCGTGACATTTGCATAAATTTAATCATTTAGTCCATGGGGTCACAAATGCTTAAATAAACAGAAAGTCATCTACAAGGCTACAGTTATGTATGAGAAGTATTTGAGGACAAGGAGAGGTTGCAATATGTTCTTATTTTCAAGTATAATCATGAGTCCGTCTTGTGGGGAGGAAAAAAACTCAGTTGCATCATCCTACAGTAAAGATAATTATATTTTGGAGCTATCATTTCCTAGAAATGGAGCATGGAAGTGGACCTAGATTCTGGTCTTTCTCCTCCGTATGAACACTGTCAGAAAGTAGAAAAGACAAACTGATTCCTTGTGGTTGGCTTGTAGGTGTTCCCTCTGATCCCTCTTCAGGTTGATAAGAAATAGAGAAGCAGATCCGTTGATTTCATTTTTTAGAAAGAGGGAAACGATTATATCCTTTTACAATGTCTGTCAGCTTGAAAGAGCCATGAATCACGGCAAAACAGCATTTTATATTTAGTAATTCGTTTTCTGTTCAGATCAAGGTGACAAATCTTGTGCAAAATAGCTCCCTGTGACTCACATCAGCTTTCTGAGGTTTTGGTAACAAAGTTTGACTCATTGTTATCAATCCAGCTTCGAGGGTGTACACAATTCATCTCAGTTATTAATAAGATATACAGTCTCCATCTGGCTCAGAATATAATGATTATTTCTTTCCACTGGAATACCTCTCACCAAAAGAGAGAAGATGTATTCCAGACTTGAGAGAGGGCTTTTGAGCCATCCCAAAAGCAATGCTGCTTGATTCTGCCACATCTAGAAATCTCCATACGGATTCGAGACAGAAGACGAAGTTGAGACATGCAGGCAGAGTTTATTAGTATCAAAATTTATACAATAGGTGCAAAAGGTTAAAGAGCTGCTAGTCATATAGATACCATATAGTTATCATACTCTAAATGGTATTTGTAGTGCTGTTATCCCCACTAGAATAAAAGGTCCATGAAGTTGAGAACTGTGTTTTGTTCACTGTGGCATCCCTGATGTTTAGATGAACACCTGACATAACGTTTGATGAATAAATAATGGAATGCAATACAACATAATTTGACACAATATAATACAACATAAAATAAAAGAATGTATCATAATTGCTAAGTTTTGTCTCTTCATCCAGCCTTTACTTCCACAGAATAAAGGCCTTGAACGTCTGAACGGAACTGAACTGTGTTGACCTCTGGATCCCCGTGTCTTGTACTGTTGCTGGACACAGCAAGTCTTCACACAACCCTTGATGAATGAATGAAAGAATAAATGAGAGACTGGAAGGAGATTGTGCATCAAGGTGAGAATTGGACAAACAAGCGCAGGATGGTCCGCTGGCCCAGCCAGGCATTGTCAATCTCTTTGGAGGTCCTGCGGGCAGAGCCACCCCAGGCAGCTCTGAAAGCCTGTGCTGGGCTTGCTGTTATGTGTCCCCCTGCCCATGATGCCGAGCCGCCCAGTATTGCTGCCTGTAGGAGAGCAGCCCTCCTGTTAGACATCGGGGTGCTGGTTTAGGTACCTGTAGTGATGTGTGCAGCCCTGGCACTGCCAGCCCTCACCACTCAGCTGCTCACCACATCTTCAGCAGGAGCTCAGCATTTCTGGAACCTTCGTCCCTACTTTTCAGAGGGTACTTTCCACGGATAACTGCACACCTCTCCTCCATCCTTTCAATTGAGGGATGCCGCCCCCACTCCCAGTTGACATGCATCACACACCCTGTTCTCCCAGCTGTTGAGAGCAAATGGGACCATTTTATGCAGCAAGAGGTGTCACAGTGTGGGTTGGAGGCACGGAGGAGGGGACCCTGGAACTAGGATTTGAAGGTCCAGCCGTGCGAGGCAGAGGGAGGTGGAGAGAACACTCGGGCACATACTAGGGGGCAGTTAGATGTCTCTACATTGATTGTTCCTGGAAAATCACTGTGTCTACTTTGGTGGTATTTTCACCCTTATTTAGTGTGTGTGTTTCCCCAGCATCTTCTCCCACCAGATCCTTCTAGACAGACATTTGGATCCTGCCTGAAACACGAGCACACTGCCCACCGTGCCTGCCCAGAGGGGTTTGGGATGATTCCCCAGGTCGAGAAGACACCTCTGTCCCCACTGCTTGTCCCTCAGTGGCTCAGGGTTCTTCTCAGCTTCTCTCTCTCCCCTCTTCTTTCCCAAGCTCTTTGCCCTGGATCCCTCTGCCTTCCCACAAGATTTCTGAATGTGCCCATCCCTTCCGTCCTTCTCATCTCCATCCTGTGCATGTTGCTATTCTGACCCTCTCTGAGTCCTCCGTTCTCAGTACCCATTCTTATCTTTCCATCCCCTCACTGCCATATGCTTCTTTCCCTGTGCTAGCTCTTCTCTTCTTTCCTGTTCCTGGATTCTCCCCTTGGTCTCTGGCCACCTTTATTTCATTTATACTCATTAAGGGATTCATGGACTAGATGTCCATGCAGAACCCACGATGGGTCATATACTCCAGCAGACCCTGGAACACAGCAGAACTTAACACAAAGCTGGAAAAACAGTTACTGCTCTCTCACCAGCACTCCTTCAGCACTCACTTATCAGCGCTTCTTCTCCCCTCTTTCCAGCTCAGGAGAGGAGTTTCCTATGGTCCACATAGACTAATGATCCTCAGTCACAAAGACCTGAATTTGAGTCCTGGCCTGATTACTCAGCTGGTAAAGAATCTGCCTGCAATGTGGGAGACCCGGGTTCCATCCCTGGATTGGGAAGATCCTCTGGAGAAGGGAAAGACTACCTACTCCAGTGTCTGGCCTGGAGAATTCCATGGGGTCGCGAAGCGATGGACACCACTGAGCGACTTTCACTTTCACTTGCCTCGCTCAAAAATTATAAACCTAGGCAAGGCTGTTGACCTCTCTGAACTTCTCTCAAGTCTGTGCACAGAGTACTTAGAATATTGTGGGTGCTAAATAAATCTAAGTCGCCATTCCTTCCCTTCATCTCCACTCCAATTCTGCAAAGACTAGCTCAGCACCTGCATTATGACAGACATTGTGTGAAACATTATCCATCAGACAAAGTTACATTTTACTTTCCAGGATCTTACACCCCAGTGGAAAGGACAGATTGTGTGCAAATTATGCTATCATCCGAGTAGGATCTGTGTCCCGGATGATCCAGCTCCTATGTGTGGTCACAGTGAAGGGAGCCCAGTCCAGCCATGAAACATTTTCAAAAAGCAATGGCAGAGACTTCTCTGGTACCCCAGTAGTTAAGACTTCACCTTCCAATGCAGGCGTTGCAGGTCCAATCCCTGGTCAAGGAGCTAAGATTTCACATGCCTGTGGCCAAAAAAACAAAAACAACAACAACAAAAAAACCCCATAAGCAATATTGTAACAAATTCTATAAAGATTTTAAAAATGGTCCACATCAAAAAAAAAAGAAAATCTTAAAAAGAAAGCAGAAACAAAGTTTTCTTATTTTTTTGAGGAATACCATCTCTGTTCAATCACCAAGCAGTGTCCGACTCTTTGCAACCCCATGGATTGCAGCACACCAGGCTTCCCTGTCCTTCACTATCCTGGAGTTTTCTCAAACTCATGTCCATTGAGTCTGTGATGCCATCCAACTGTCTGATCTTCTGTCTCCCCTTCTCCTCCTGTCCTCAGTTTTTCCCAACCAGCGTCAGGGTCTCTTTCAAAGCGTTGGCTCTTCACATCAAGGAGCCAAAGTATTGGAGCTTCAGCTTTAGCACCAGTGAGGAATTTTGACCAGAACCCAATGTGTGATTCCCATCAGCCATTCCTAAATCTTCCTTGAACCCCTGTGCGTTCAGATTTTGCATCTGCTCCAATCTCTCTCTCATGCCACCCCTCCTCCCATTCCCAAACCTCCTTTAAGCTCCCAGGCCATCTAGCTTTTCCCTTCTCTTTATCTCCAAACTCATCAGTATGCAAACTGACTCAGCTCTTTAACTGAGTTCTCTCCCCTTTCCTCTAGTCTCTCTTGTTGACATTTTATCCGTTCTTCTTACCTGATGTTAACATTTGCTTGTAATGAATCTTGCGTGAGAATAAAGAGAACATACATTAGTGAGTCCAGTCACGGGATAATGATGATGCAATGCACGTGTTGATGATCCTATCTAATAGTTAATAACTTCCCAGAATATATCACCTTCACCTATACCATCCTTCAAGCTCAAAGAACTCCTGCAAAGTAAATATGGTGAGCCAAGCTATATCCACTTGCCTCTTCCTTTCCGCAGAACTGAATGAACCCATTCAAACTCCAGAAGACTCATGGGAAAGACGGAAACAGGTTCTTTTAGCTTTGCTGCTGGAGATGAACAAGGGATGACAGCGGCTTTAGCTGTCAAGGAAAAATTTTCCCCCAAGCAAGTAGGCATTGAAAGGAAAGCAGAAAATCACCATGAAATGAGCAGAAACTAATTACCCCATGCCCGGGCTCACATTTCCTCTTGACTTCCTGTCCAGAAATGTGCTTATTTTTCAGTTTACTATAAGTCAGAACCCCAGGGATGTGATAACAGCAGTTAACTGTAAGCTTTGGGGTGATTTAAATTTCTTCTTGACAAAATGTGTATTTTTCATATTTCCAGCATGAAGCATGTGGGTTTAAAAAAAATAATAAAGCCAGGGAAAACATATTTGTAAGAAAGAGCAATTTCTTTTCACAACTTGAAATTTGGAAGAACATCTGAGGGCAGGCTATGGCTGACTTCATCTCAGCCAGTCACAGGGAACTGACATCACCATTGACTTTGGAACACATTCTAGGATACAGAAAAGAAAGCATCTTCACCAAAGAATTCTGGGATTTAAAAATGACCACAGGCAATCATTTCCTTTGGGGTAAAGTCTGGAGAGAATTCACTCATCTTATAATCAAATTAGATGAGAGGTTGAAAGGCTGGCTGAGCAGAGGGTCCTCGTGGGACCTATTTACCAAAGGGTCTGAGGAATAATTGAGCAACTGCTTGGCCTGAAAGAAGAGCAACTATAAACACACATGTTTGGTTCTATGACAATGCTGCTGAGTTAGAGAAGGGGTGTGACAGTCAGCAGACCTTCGGGTAACCCCTATGTCTTCTGAACTGATCTGCAGGGTGTGAGGTTAATGCCCCAAGACTTTGAGATCCTGGAAGCCTGAAGAAGGTCTGCTTTAAGAGCACCACAGTGGGGTATCAGGTTTTCCTGGTATGCAGAGAATACCTAACAGCTTTGTGGAAGCTGCCAGTTACATCGGGGATGGATGACTTCCTTCATCAGCCATTGGCAGGTTTTGGCCATGGGATCCCAAGCATCAGGAAGATAAAACCATGAGTAAAGCAACTGAGAGGCCCAGGCTTGTAACATCTGGGTGACTCTGTCCCTCACTGCTCTCTCAGAACTGGTTGGAAATCCTGGTCACGGGAGAGATTGAAATTCCTGACTGGCGGTCTCTTTTCACTCTGCAGTGAGGGAAATCCCAGGTGAAACTCAGGTTAAATATATAAACACACTTTGCCCAATTCAATAAAAATATTAGGCACCGTCTAACTCTGTGAGTTTCACCTATGTGGTTGCATGTAGCAACACTTGGTTCATTTCCATGAGTGTCTCTTGCTTCCCATTGTAGGGGCATAAGGATCTTCCCAAATGGCTCAGTGGTAAAGAATCTGCTTGCTAATCCAAGAGACGTGGATTTAATCCCTGGATTGGGAAGATTCCCTGGGTCAGGAAGATCCCCTGGAGGAGGAAATGGCAACCCACTCTAGTATTATTGCCTGGAAAATCCAATGGACAGAGGAGCCTGGCAGGCTACAGTCCATAGGGTTGCAAAGAGTTGGACATGACTGAATGACTGAGCATGCATATACGGGCATAACATGATTCATTGATCTACTTTTCTATATTGGACACTTAAGGGGTGTATTAGGGTCCTCCAGAAAAAAAAAAAAAAAACTGATAGGAAAGGGAGAGAAAGATAATTGATAGTTAGATAAGAAGAGGTAATTTATTTGTAGAAATCAGTTCACCTGATTATGGAGACCAAGAAGTCCCAGGACCTGCTGTCTGCAAGTTGGGAAGAACCAAGAAAGCCAGTGGTGTAATTCAGTTCAAATCTGATGACATGAGGATCAGGGGAGCAGAGGAAGTAAGCCCCCATATGAGCCCAAAAGTCTGAGAACTGGATCAGGGAGCTGGTGCTGTAAGCCTCCCTGCAAGTCTGATGGCCCAAGAACTCAGAGTGCTGATGATATCTTTCTTGTTCTACTGAGGCCTTCAACTAACTAATGAGGCCCACTCACATTAGTGAGGACCATCAGTACTCAGTCTACCAATTCAAATGATGACATGGGTCAGAGACACCCTACAGGCCCACCCAGAAGTAAGGCCAGTAGCTTCTTGGGCATCTCTCAGTCCAGTCAAATTGACACATGAAATTAATCATCAGAGGTGGCTTCCAGTTTAAGACCTGTCATAGTCAAGTTTCCTAGGAGCAAGAAACAAGAATTCTTGGACAAATATTAATGATTCATTAAGGGGGTGCTCTTAGGAGAAACCAATAAGGAGGTGAGGGAAGAAGTGTGGAAGGCTCTGGGTCAGAGACAGAAGCTAAGCAAGAATGTAGGCGCAGGACCCCGAGTCTGATCCTGGAGGGAGTTCTGGAGCATAAATTGCACCCTGTACTGCATAGAAGTACTTTATCAGATAAATGACTTTCATTATGTTCTCCAACTCTGTGGCTTCTCTTTTCATTCTCTCAACATTGTCTTTCACAGAGCAAGGCTTTTCAATTTTAATTAAGTCCAATGCATCCATTTTTCTTTCTTGATAAAGTTAATTTTTCGATTTTACAATAATGTCTGGTATTAAATCTGAAACCTCATCACTAAACCCAAGGTGATACAGATATTTTCCAGTGGTTTCCTTAGAAGTTTTATACTTTTGCATTTTTACACTTAGGTCCACCATCCCTTTCCAGCTAATTAGAAGCTTTTCTCTTAAGCTCTTACATTTGGATCTAAAAACCTCATAGAATTGATTTTTCTTTGGGAAACAAAATAAGGGTCAGAATCAGTTTGTTTTTCCCATGTGAACTTCAGTGGGTGCAGCACTATTTATGGAAAAGGTCGCCCATCGGTCACCCCCCTGCAGGGTCACCTGTGGCATAAATGAGGTGTCCTTATTTGACTGGGTCTATTTCTGGACTCTCTTCAGGCCCACTGACATATTTGTCTGCCCTTGCCCCAAGGCCACTCTTCTTAATTAATGTGGCTTTATAAGCATTTATATTGGGGAACATGAATCCTTCAACTTTGTGCTTCTTTTTTAGGACCACCTTGCCTATCTTTTTGTCTCTTTGCATTTCCACGTAAATGAGAGAATCAGCTTGAAATTTCCACTAAAGAACTTTGGGATTCTTACTAGAATAGCATGAAATCCATAGATCAACTATCAGTAATGTAATATTAGCTGAATGGTGTTAATTCTTTCAAACCTTGGACATAAAACAGCTGACTCTTGAACACCATGGATTTGAACTGTGGGAGGTTACTTACATGTAGATTTTTCTTAACAAGTATGTTACAGTACTACATGCTCTGTAGTAGAACTGTAGTACTATATGGTATAGCACTATATCTATTGTATTTATTGGCTATATGTTGTGTATATATTGGCTATAGCCACAGATGCAGAGCCATGGATATCAAGGGACCACTGTAGTTACACAGGGATTGTTACTGTACAAGAGGTTGGCAGTCATAACCGCTGAGTTGTTTGAGGGTCAAGTATATATTCCCCCATTCTTTGGGGTCTTCTTTCAGTTCAGTTTAGTTGCTCAGTCGTATCTGACTCTTTGGGACCCCATAGACAGCAACACGCCAGGCCTCCCTGTCCATCACCAACTTCCGGAGTTTACTCAAACTCATGTCAATTGAGTCAGTGATGCCATCCAACCATCTCATCTTCTGTCATCCCCTTCTTCTCTGCCTTCAATCTTTCCTAACATTAGGGTTTTTTCAAATGAGTCAGTTCTTCACATCAGGTGGCCAAAGTATTGGCGTTTCAGCTTCAACATCAGTCCTTCCCATGAACACTTAGGATTGATCTCCTTTAGGATGGACTGGTTGGATCTTCTTGCAGTCCAAGGGACTCTCAAGAGTCTTCTCCAACTCCACAGTTCAAAAACATCAATTCTTCAGCACTCAGCTTTCTTTATAGTCCAACTCTCACATCCATACATGACCACTGGAAAAACGTAGCCTTGACTAGACAGACCTTTGTTGGCAAACTAATGTTTTTGCTTCTTAATATGCTGTCTAAGTTGGTCATAACTTTCCTTCCAAAGAGTAAGCATCTTTTAATTTCATGGCTGCAGTCACCATCTGCAATGATTTTGGAGCCCCCCAAAATAAAGTTCTCTCACTGTTTCCATTATTTCCCCATCTATTTGCCATGAAGTGATGGGACCAGATGCCATGATCTTAGTTTTCTGAATGGTGAGCCTTAAGCCAACTTTTTCACTCTCTTCTTTCACTTTCATCAAGAGGCTTTTTAGTTCTTCTTTGCTTTCTGCCATATGGGTGGTGTCATCTGCATATCTGAGGTTACTGCTATTTCTCCCAGCAATCTTGATTCCAGCTTGTGCTTCCTCCAGCCCAGCATTTCTCATGATGTACTCTATATATAAGTTAAATAAGGAGGGTGACAATATACAGCCTTGATGTACTCCTTTTCCTAGTTGGAACCAGTCTGCTGTTCCATGTCCAGTTCTAACTGTTGTTTCCTGACCTGCATACAGGTTTCTCAAGAGGCAGGTCAGGTGATCTGGTACTCCCATTTCTATCAGAATTATCCACAGTTTGTTGTGATTCACACAATCAAAGGCTTTGGCATAGTCAATAAATCAGAAATAGATGTTTTTCTGGAACTCTTGCTTTTTCAGTGATCCAGTGTATTTTGACAATTTGATCTCTGGTTCTTCTACCTTTTCTAAAACCAGCTTGAACATCTGGAAGTTCATGGTTCATGTATTGTTGAAGTCTGGCTTGGTGAGAGTGGGCACCCATGTCTTGGTCCTGACTTTAGGGGAAATGCTTTCAGTTTTTCACCATTGAGGATAATGTTTGCTCTGGGTTTGTCATATATAACTTTTACTATGTTGAGGTATGTTCCTTCTATTCCTGCTTTTCGGAGGGTTTTTATCAAAAATGGATGTTGAATTTTGTCAAAGGCTTTCTCTGCATCTATTGAGATAATCATGTGGTTTTCATTTTTCAATTTGTTAATGTGGTGTATTACATTGATTTATTTGTGGATATTGAAGAATCCTTGCATCCCTGGGATAAAGCCTACCTGGTCATGATGTATGATCTTTTTAATGTGTTGTTGGATTCTATTTGCTAGAATTTTGTTAAGGATTTTTGCATCTATGTTCATTAGTGATATTGGCCTGTAGTTTTCTTTTTTAGTGACATCTTTGTCGTGTTTGGGTATTAGGGTGATGGTGGCCTCATAGAATGAATTTGGAAGTTTACCTTGCTCTGCAATTTTCTGGAAGAGTTTGAGTAGAATAGGTGTTACCTCTTCTCTAAATTTTTGGTAGAAATTCAGTTGTGAAGCGATCTGGTTCTGCGCTTTTGTTTGTTGGAAGATTTCTGATTACAGCTTCAATTTCCATGCTTGTGATGGATCTGTTAAGATTATCTATCTCTTCCTGGTTTAGTTTTCGAAAGTTGTACTTTTCTAAGAATTTGTCCATTTCTTCCAAGTTGTCCAGTTTATTTGCATATAGTTGCTGATAATAGTCTCTTATGATCCTTTGTATTTCTGTGTTTTCTGTTGTGATTTCTCCTTTTTCATTTCTAATTTTGTTGATTTAGTTTTTCTCCCTTTGTTTCTTAATGAGTCTGACTAATGGTTTGTCAATTTTATTTATCTTCTCAAAGAACCAGTTTTTGGCTTTGTTGATTTTTTGCTATGGTCTCTTTTGTTTCTTTTGCATTTATTTCTGCCCTGATCTTTAAGATTTCTTTCCTTCTACTAACCCTGGGGTTCTGCATTTCTTCATTTTCTAGTTGCTTTAGATGTAAAGTTACGCTATTTATTTGACTTTTTTCTTGTTTCCTGAGGTAAGGCTGTATTGCTATGAGCCTTCCCCTTAGCACTGCTTTTACAGTGTCCCATAGGTTTTCAGTTGTGGTGTTTTCATTTTCATTCATTTCTATGCATATTTTGATTTCTTTTTTTATTTCTTCTGTGATCTGTTGGTTATTCAGCAGACTGTTGTTCCTCCATGTGCTGGAATTTTTAAAGGTTTTTCTCCTGTAATTGACATCTAATCTTACTGTATTGTAATCAGAAAAGATGCTTCGAATGATTTCAATTTTTTTGAATTTACCAAGGCTAGATTTATGGCCCAGGATGTGATCTATTCTGGAGAAGGTCCTGTGTGCACTTGAGAAAAAGGTGAAATTCATTTTTTGGGGTGAAATGTCCTATAGATATCAATTAGGTCTAACTGGTCTATTATATTATTTAAATTTTGTGTTTCCTTGTAAATTTTCTGTTTAGTTGATCTATCCATCAGTGTGAGTGGGGTATTAAAGTTTCCCACTATTATTGTGTTATTGTTAATTTCTCTCACCACTACTATTCAACATAGTTTTGGAAGTCTTGGCCACAGCAATCAAAGCAGAAAAAGAAATAAAAGGAATCCAGATTGGAAAAGAAGAAGTAAAACTCTCACTGTTTGCAGACGACATGATCCTATACATAGAAAACCCTAAAGACTCTACCAAAAAATTATTAGAGCTAATCAATGAATATAGTAAAGTTGCAGGATATAAAATCAACACACAGAAATCCCTTGCATTCCTATACACTAACAATGAGAAAACAGAAAGAGAAATTAAGGAAATAATTCCATTCACCATCCAAACAAAAAGAATAAAATATCTACCTAAAGAAACAAAAGACCTATATATAGAAAACTATAAAACACTGATTAAAGAAATCAAAGAGGACACAAATACATGGAGAAACATACCGTGTTCATGGATTGGAAGAATCAGTATAGTGAAAGTGAGTGTACTACCCAGAGCAATCTATAGATTCAATGCAATTTCTATCAAACTTCCAGAGGTCTTTTTCAGAGAATTAGAACAAATAATTATACAGTTTGTATGGAAATACAAAAAGCCTCAAATAGCCAAAGCAATCTTGAGAAAGAAGAATGGAACTGGAGGAATCAACCTGCCTGACTTTAGGCTGTACTACAAAGCCACAGTCATCAAGACAGTATGGTACTGGCACAAAGACAGAAATATAGATCAATGGAACAAAATAGAAATCCCAGAGATAAATCCACACATCTATGGACACCTTATCTTTGACAAAGGAGGCAAGAATATACAATGGAGAAAAGACAACCTCTTTAACAAGTGGTGTTGGGAAAACTGGACAGCCACTTGTAAAAGAATGAAACTAGAACACTTTCTAACACCATACACACACACAAAAAAAAAACCTCAAAATGGATCAAAGATCTAAACATAAGACCAGAAACTATAAAACTCCTAGAGGAAAACATAGGCAAAATACTCTCCGACATAAACCAAAGCAGGATCCTCTATGACCCACCTCCCAGAATATTGGCAATAAAAGCAAAAATAAACAAATGGGACCTAATTTAAAATTAAAAGCTTCTGCACAACAAAGGAAACTAAAAGCAAGGTGAAAAGGCAGCCTTCAGAATGGGAGAAAATAATAGCAAATTAAGCAACTGACAAACAATTAATCTCAAAATTATATAAGCAACTCCTGCAGTTCAAATCCAGAAAAATAAATGACCCTATCAAATAGTGGGCCAAAGAACTTAACAGACATTTCTCCAAAGAAGACATACAGATGGCTAACAAACACATGAAAAGATGCTCAACATCACTCATTATCAGAGAAATGCAAATCAAAACCACAATGAGATACTGCTTTACACCAGTCAGAATGGCTGCCATCCAAAAGTCTACAAGCAATAAATGCTGGAGAGGATGGGAATGCAATAAATGCTGTTGGTGGGAATGCAAACTAGTACAGCCGCTATGGAAAACAGTGTGGAGATCCCTTAAAAAACTGAAATAGAACTGCCATATGACCCAGCAATCCCACTGCTAGGCATACACACTGAGGAAACCAGAACTGAAAGAGACATGTGTACCCCAATGTTCATCGCCACGGTGTTTACAATAGTCAGGACATGGAAACAACCTAGATGTCCATCAGCAGACGAATGGATAAAAAAGCTGTGGTACATATACACAATGGAATATTACTCAGCCATTAAAAAGAATTCATTTGAGTCAGTTCTACTGAGGTGGACGAAACTGGAGCCTATTATACAGAGTGAAGTAAGCCAGAAGGCAAAACAACAATACAGTATACTAACGCATATATATGGAATTTAGAAAGATGGTAACAATAACCCTGTATGCGAGACAGCAAAAGAGATGCAGATGTATAGAACAGTCTTTTGGACTCTATGGGAGAGGGCAAGGGTGGGATGATATGGGAGAATGGCATTGAAACATGTCAATTATCATATGTGAAATCAATCGCCAGCCCAGGTTTGATGCTTGATACAGGGTGCTCAGGGATGGTGCACCGGGATGACCCAGAGAGATGGAACCGAGAGGGAGGTGGGAGGGGGGTTCTGGAAGGGAAACACATGTGTACCCATGGTGGATTCATGTCAATGTATGGAAAAACCAACACAATAATGTAAGGAAAGAAAAAAAAGTCTGGTTTGGAGAATTTTGACCATTACTTTACTAGCGTGTGAAATGAGTGCAATTGTGCCATAGTTTGAGCATTCTTTGGCATTGCCTTCTTAGGGATTGGAATGAAAACTGATCTTTTCCAGTCCTGTGGCCACTGCTGAGTTTTCCAAATTTGCTGACATATTGAGTGCAGCACTTTCACAGCATCATCTTTTAGGATTTGAAATAGCTCAGCTGGAATTTCATCACTTCCACTAGCTTTGTTCATAGTGATGCTTCCTAAGGCCCACTTGACTTCACATTCCAGGATGTCTGGCTCTAGGTGAGTGATCACACCATCATGATTATCTGGGTCGTGAAGATCTTTTTTGTACAGTTCTTCTGTGTATTCTTGCCACCTCTTCTGCTTCTGTTAAGTCCATACCATTTCTGTCCTTTATTGAGTCCATCTTTGTATGCAATGTTCCCTTAGTATCTCTAATTTTCTCGAAGAGATCTCTTGTCTTTCCCATTCTATTGTTTGCCTCATTTCTTTGCATTGATCACTGAGGAATGCTTTCTTATCTCTCCTTGCTATTCTTTGGAACTCTGCATTCACATAAGTATATTTTCCCTTTTTTCCTTTGCTTTTCACTTCTCTTCTTTTCACAACTGTTTGGAAGGCCTCCTCAGACAGCCATTTGGTTTTTTGCATTTCTTTTTCTTGGGGATGGTCTTGATCCCTGTCTCCTGTACAGTGTCATGAACCTCTTTCCATAGTTTATCAGGCACTCTGTCTATCAGATCTAGCTTCTTAAATCTATTTCTCACTTCCACTGTATAATCTTAAGGGATTTGATTTTGGTCATACCTGAACGGTCTAGTGGTTTTCCCTACTGTCTTCAATTTAATTCGGAATTTGGCAATAAAGAGTTTATGATCTGAGCCACAGTCAGCTCCCAGTCTTTTTTTTTGCTGACTGTATACAGCTTCTGCATCTTTGGCTGCAAAGAACATAATCAATCTGATTTTGGTGTTGATCATCTGGTGATGTCCATGTGTAGAGTCTTCTCTTGTGTTGTTGGAAAAAGGTGTTTGCTATGACCACTTCATTCTATTGGCAAAACTCTATTAGCCTTTGCCCTGCTTCATTCTGTATTCCAAGGGCAAATTTGCCTGTTACTCCAGGTGTTTCTTGACTTCTTAGTTTTACATTACAGTCCCCTATGAAAAGGACATATTTTGGGGGTGTTAGTTCTAAAAGGTCTTGTAGTTGTTCATAGAACTGTTCAACTTCAGCTTCTTCAGCATCACTGGTTGGAGCATAGACTTGGATTATTGTGATACTGAATAGCTTGCCTTGGAAAAAAACAGATCATTCTGTCATTTTTGAGATTGGGTCTTCTTTAGATCATATCACTAATGCTTTATAGTTTTGTGTGCAGAGGTATCTTCCATTTTTAACTAGATTAATTTCTATGTATTTGAAGTTATTTAGTTATTATATATGTTTACATGCTTCTGTTTAGTTTTTGCTTGCTTCTTGCTGGTATATAGAAATACAACTGACTTAAATAAACACTGATTCCTAGTTAATGAATAATTATAACAGTTTTCTTCATTCTTTATTTGGACCTCAGGCTAGAGAGATAAACTCTAGTAACTAGAGAGATAAACTCGTCTATTCTCCAGACTGATCTATGCCCTAATGGATTGCATACCAAAGGCTCTAATGCCTTTGAACTTCTTCTGGGTTTGGGCAATGAGTTCCATAGGAGAGATCTGTTTTCTTGTCTGGTTCCACTCTTACAAGATTGCCTCTGGCTGACTGTCTCTCAGCAGAAAGTCATGGCTCCTCTCAAAACGGGCTTAGTCTCCCAGCTTTCATCCCATTGCTCCCTTGAGCTTACCGATGATAGAAGCTCTAGTGCTGTTGGCCGTGAGTTCCATCACTGTCCCCTACGGCTCTACTATACTTTGCCTACAGTGGTGTAAAAGTTGTCTTGCAAATAAGCTCAACTAGAACTATCTCCATCTATGTGTGCTGTGTCTGTTGGGATCCTGACTGAAACAGGTAGAGAGACTGCTAAACAACAGAAGCCTTCATTGAAGGATGGGAAAGCCAAAATTTGTAAAACAAAGCTTTAGGAAAATTAGAGCTATATTATTTCCACGTTGGTCCTTTAGTTGTCCCTACCTCGTTTTACTGTCAGTGAGAAAAGCAGTACCAAAGATATGGTTCAGAGCATATATCACATACACAAAAAACCTCCCATCCTTACAAAATGGTGTCTCCATGCTGCTGCCAAGCTTGGGCTATCATTAGGACCCCTACCCCTTTATATGGGCCTCTCTGGTAGCTCAGACAGTAAAGAATTTGTCCACTTTTCCAGAGCCCTGGGTTTGGAAGATTCCCTGGGAAGGGCATGGCAACCCACCCCAGTGTTCTTGCCTGGAGACTCCCATGGACAGAGGAACCTATAGGGATACAGTCCATGAGGGTGCAAAGTGTCGGGCCCAACTGAGGCGACTAAGCACAGCACAGCAGCACTTGCTTTGAGGCAATTAGGTTCATTATAAAGCAGTAAATCTCAAAGGCCTCTCTGCACTGAACTGTCTCATGAAGCAGTAGCAATTGTTCATTAATTTGAGATACCAGAGTAGTGCACAAAGTACCTGGTGAGTTCATAGACTAGGTAAGCATCAGAGATGGGTAAAGCAAAATCAGGTCTAGAATAGGCATCAATTCCAGTGAGGACAAATTCCTGCCTTATCAAAATGAATGCAATTCATTTTCATTCACCAAGGCTGGCTGATCCTTTCAAGGAATGGTGACGTAAGGAGCCTCAGGGTTGGTTGTTGCTTCTGCTCTGAGTGAGGGAAGAAACTGGGCCAACCCAGGTGAAGAGAAGCGATGCTTTCAAGAATGATTCCTGTCCATGATGCTGTGGACATCTGTCCACAAGCCTGTTGAGTAAGCACGGGCATTGTTAGAAGAGGAGGCTGATTATTATTTTTTAAAACCCTAGCCACATGATTATTAAGGACCTTTTCCACACAAGGTACTATTGGTGAGTCTTTTCAAGAGACACAATTCAAGTCCTTGTTATAATTGTAAGCAAGACACAGACTTGATTCACTTATGCAAAAATAATTTATTGGAGACCTATGAGGCAGCTTACTTAATCGAAGGGGATGTCCCGACATCAGAAGAGGTCTGACTGTGGGAACTGGGATGATAGTTAGGGTGGCTATATAATTCATCATTTCAATCAGGACGTATTGGAGAGTGAAAGGGAGTGTTATTAACAATTATATTGAGACAACCGGCATTCATTGCAGCATGTGATCCCATGGGGATAGTCCCCCTGGACTTTATAATTAGGATGTTTTAGCTCCAGCTATCTCTCATCCTTTTGCCTCTCCACTTAAGTTTCAAACTCTGGGGAGAGGGAGACAAATTGCACTACTTGAGTCACATGTCCATTCCTGGGACAGGGGAGTGTGGGAAAACTTGACTAACGGTCTCACCAAGCCTTAGCCCAAGAGCAGAGAAGTATCCTAAAGGGAAGCCAAAAATTTCTTATCAGATTAAAAAAAAAATTCCTAGGCAGGCAAAACAGCCAATGTCTACTACCCCTAAAGAGACATATTAGGAATAACTAAGACCCAAATGACGTGTTTTCCTATAGACAGTGCTTGAAATTTCTGCTGTGCAATGTCAGGCATTGAAAAGAACATAGTTATTTGGAGCCAGGGGACCTGGGTTGAAGCCTGACTCCATCCCTTTTCAGCTGTTGTCACTTGATGCAAGGGCCTCTTTTTAGACCCTGTTACTTTACTTTTAACACAGGCATCAAGATCCATGGAGGTGGAGGAAACAGAATGTTCTGAACACCGAAGGAAACAATATATGCAAATACCTACTGAAGGCTGGCTTGCTTAGATTCTCAATGACTCATCCCTTAACCACCCGTATCTGATTCTTTTCTTTAAAAAAAGAAAGAAGGAAAGAAAGAAAGAATAAGCTAGTGGGAAGTTTCTGTATAGCACAGGGAGCTCAGTCTGCTGCTCTCTAACAACCTAGAAGGGTAGGGGAGAGGTGTGGGGGTTGGAAGGAGGGGATGTATGTATGCTTGGGCTTCGCTGGTGGCTCAGATGGTGAAGAATCTGTCTGCAATGTAGGAGACCAGTGTTTGATCCTGGCAAGATCCCCTGGAGAATCCCGTGGACAAAGGAGCATGGCAGGCTATGGTCCATGGGTTCGCAAAGAGTCAGACACGACTGAGCGACTAATACTTTCACTTTTTACACGGCTGATTCATACTGTTGTAGGACAGAAACCAACACAACATTGTAAAACAGTTATCCTCCAATTTAAAAAAGAAATTAAAGAAAATAAAAAGAAAAATGTCAACTTTCCTGCGATCGGAATGGACTCGTTCAATCTATGGAGATGCATAAACCTGGGTTTTATTTCTGATACCACCATTTACAGCTCTAGGGCTTTGGGTAAGTTTTGTAACTTTTCCAAGCTTTAATTTCTTTAAAAGAGAGAACAATATCCACTCCAGGGTGTTTTAGGAAGCTTGAATGGGATGAGAGTTTTCAAAGAGCCCGGCACCCTCGCCAGCACCAGCGGGTACTCAATGAACATGGTAGAATTGGCATGTTCCGTTCCGGCTCATCAGAGCTGCTCAGTGTTTCAGAGATAAACAAGAACCCCTGCAGCAAAATAAAATGTTCTCAAACTGCAGAGCAAATAAGCAATTTGTTAGGAAGTTCATGAGATAAGAAGGCATGAATAATTGCCAGGGTGCCCTCCAAGGTAGAACAGCAGTCTCTGGTGGTTCTGGAAGAGTCTGTCAAAATTGGCTTCCAGAAGGAGCATGCATCTGAAGAGAGAAATTCCTCCTGTTTTTGGACAAAACTCCACAATCTACTGGACTTACTCCTCCCACTCCTATTTTGCTCCAGTTGTCACTGTTAACTGTGGAGCTTGGGGGAACAAAAGCAAACTTAGAAAATGGAACTTGAAAGGCAGTACAAGTTTTATTTCCATATCTTCCATTTTGTATTTGATTTTAGAAAATAATTACCTACCTCTAATATCAATTCTTGCATTTGTAAGAGAAAATAGGGCTTTGGAGCATTGGCAAGTACCACGGGGCCATACCTCTCCACCACCCCAGTCCATGTTACATCATGAATGCAGCTGGACACTGTCTCCTGCTGAGCCCAGAGGGCCTTCAAAACCCTATTCTAGGAGATACTGCAAATCAGTCAATATGAGTCTTGAAATAAATTATGTTTACAGTAGTGAACATGATTTTTTGTTAGTCACTTAGTCGTGTCCAACTCTTTGCAACCCCATGGACTGTGGCCTACCAGGCGCCTCTGTCCATGGGATTTGCCAGGCCTGGCAAATCTTGCCTGGCAAGAACACTGGAGTGGGCTACTATTTCCTCCTCCAAGGGATCTTCCCCATCCAGGAATCAAACCTGGTCTCCTGCGATGTAGGCAGATTCTTTGCCACCTGAGCCCCCAGGGAAGCCCTACGGTAGTGATAAAGGCAGCTAATGCTGCCTCACTGGTTACTGCCTGCTGTATACACTTTAACTTGTTTACCCCTCACACCAGTACTAACTCTTATTATTGCTATTTTATAGGTGGGAAAACAGTAAGGCAATGTGACTCTGAGAAAGGCATTGATACGAAAGCCCTTCTTCTCTCTTCTTAGTCTTGACTTGAAGCAAAAAGGAGGGAATTCCTGCTGTGAAGGGTTCTGCCTTCTCAGAGAAGCCCTAGAAAATATGCTTCTGCCCTCATCTTCCTCCCTAGAGTCATGTGCCTTTATCTGCTAGAGAGGGGAATATTGACTTCCATTTAGTCATGCAGCATGGAAAATCTTAATTCTTGGACCAGGGATCAAACTCCACCCCTTAATTGGAAGTGTGGCGTCTAGTCCATTGGACCTCAAGGGAAGTGCCCAGAGCTAGGTTTTAAAGCTAGGTTTTCAACTCTAAAATGCATAGAATGGGAGAGAGAAAAAAAAAAAAAGGAGCTTACCAGAACATCAGAGAGGGGTCAGCAGGGTGGACAGGAAAACATGCTGGTCTAGGGGTTAACAGGCAGGGAGTGGTGTCCTGACTCAGCAGCTGACTTCAGCAAGTCACTCAGCCCTCCCAGCCTCCTCTCTACCCATCTCTGTTTGTTTAAAATGTTGACATTGACCCTTGGCCCTCCTTCGTGCCATGAGGACACAGCTGACTCTGTGCAGACACGGGAGGTGATGTCAGCAGCCTCCATCATCGTTCCCATCCCTGGGCTGCTTCTCTTTCACTGTTCATTCACTTTGATCTCCATCTTGCTCTTTGTCCCCACCCTACACCCAGGCTGGTGCCACCTTCTAACAGGTCTGAAACAGGGCAGGATGGGGACATGGAGAAAGCAGGATGCAAGGGTTCCTGAGAGGCCTTGTGGCAAGGACGTGTATGATCAAGGGCTCCTTTCCTGGCTGCTAAAGGTTTTTGGGGGGAGATAGGTGCATGGGGTCTTAAGGCAAAGAGCAAGTAGGCTAAAGATCAGGGCACTGGCTAAGCAGACTGTGGGCTGGGCCTGGCAGGCACCTGGCAGAGCTCAGTGAGGAAGGCTCCTGACCGAGACTGGAGGGTCCCCAGGCTCAGAAGATCACCCTAGGAACCCAGGTACTAGTTCGGGGGAGCAAGGTGGCTCCAAGACCCCACCTGTCCTGATCCCTGGAGCCCTGAGCTGGGGAGGCTGAGCCTTCAGAAGGCAGAGGGTCTGGGGAGAGAATTCAGGCAGGGGCACACTGACACAGCTAACCAAGGGGGCTGCCCACGCAGCCTTTGATTTGCTCAGAAACCTCCCCTATCTTGTTTGCCTGAAGTTTGAAAACGGTCAGAGCCAATGGAGGCCATCGCAGGGCTTCAGTTTTCTCCTGCCCACATTCACAGGACAGGATTTGGTCTATCTGTCTGGATAAGTATGGACCCTGAGTGATATTCAAACTAGTCTCCTCATGTCTACATTTTGGGTCAAATTTCATAGTGGGTGTAACTTAGGAACTACTCCCAAGCTCCTCTGGAAAAAATCTGACTTCCAGCCTGACTAAGGCAGCTTAATGGGCTTTCAGTGCTAGAAAATGCCAAGGAGGAACCAGCTTCCTCCAGCAAGACAACGGGAGCCCCACCTTCCCACATTCAGCGAAAGTGGAAGCCGCTCATTCGTGCCTGACTCTCTGCGACCCCGTGGACTATACAGTCCGTGGAATTCTCCAGGTCAGAATACTGGAGTGGGTAGCCTTTCCCTTCTTTTACCCAGGTTATGTTCAAGCGGAGGAGATAGACACTCCAGAAATAATGCTGTACCACCTGGACCCTGCTCTGGATCGCCTGTGACGATCACTCAAATAGGAGACAGCAGCGTGGTGGATGTCTGCTATTGCCTATGTGTGTTAGATCAGTTCTCCTAATCAGCCAGCTCCAGTTTCTTGGGTCTCCTCATCTCTCCATCAGAGAGCGACGGCAGCCCACTCCAGTATCCTTGCCTGGAGGATCCCATGGACAGAGGAGCCTGATGGGCAGCAGTCCATGACGTTGCAAAGAGTCGGGCATGACTGAGTGACTAATACTCATTGCTCTACATCTCTCAGATCTCAGGAGGAGGGAATTGTGGTGGTCCTCAAACAAGGCATCCTCTGCCCATGTCTTCTTGGAGTTCCATAATACCCCAGTGTCTAGTCCTGCCACATATCTACTATAGGACTCTCTGGGAACAGATCAAGACATTTTAATTTTAAAGAGTGGGTTTGATAAAAAGTCTCTCCATCCAACATTTTGACATTTTTAATCTAGTATCCTTATGCTTAAACATTTCTCGTGATAGGAGAGTTCATTCCCCCACCCACACAGCCAGTAAGCTCCTGCCCATTTTGAGTGGTTCAACTCATTAGAAATCAGTCCTTTATTGCAGAACACAAACCTAATTTCTAATGATTCAACAGTTCCTATCAAAGCTGTACTGTAGATGCCTGTGGCCCTTAGAGATATTATGCTTTATTGCCTGCAGGTTTAATGTTTAACATGGATTATAAGTAATAGAAATAGATTTCACTTATCTGCTTTCTCTTGAAAAATCAGAAGATTTGTCAACAGAGGGTTGGTTTCTACTTCCCTGGTGGCTCAGATGGTAGAGTCTGCCTGCCATGCAGGAGACCTGAATTCAATCCCTGGGTTAGGAAGATCCCCTGGAGAAGGAAATGGCAACCCACTCCAGTATTCTTGCCTGGAGAATCCCATAGGCAGGGGGGCCTGGGGAGTGGGCTACAGCCCATAGCATTGCAAAGGGTTGGACATGACTGAGCAACTAACACACTTTACCCTTTAGCAGTTGCTGCCAGGTTTTAGTTGCACTCTGAGTCAGCCCCAAGGCCACCATTGTGGCCACCTCATCCACCTCGCTCATTCTCATCATGCTCCCAACCTCTGTAGAGGTTGAACTGAAGACCTCTCTTTCCTGCCTCTGCTTCTAGGAAGGTTAACAGTCCTCCATTATCCTCCATCTGACAACCGACCCTGCTCTGGATTCAGGGATCATTGCTCTCTCGAGTTTCTCAAGCCCAACATCCTCTCGGTGTTCAGCTTCCTGGCAGGATCAGCCTTCCAAATTCTCTGCCATTTTGGTTTCTCCTCTAGATTCTTCAGTTTGCTAAGACTACACCCCAACAAAGAAGCAGCATTCACCTGCTGGGTGGCCAGTACAGCTGGTGCACATTGAATTTTTCAGGTTTGTTTCCTCTTTGGAAACTCTGGGTTTGTACTTGTTCAGATTTCTCCAAGTCCTCCCACCACCACTCTTGTTTCATTTGATTCAATGCACCTTTGACATTTTAATTTTACCCTCCTTTCATTTGCCTGCCGACTGCCCAATTCTCCCACGCATCATTCAAGATTTTATTAAGAGATTATTGCTTACCTACGAAATAAATCTCCTCAGATCTCAGTAGCTGCCAGTTCAGGTTCACTTAATAATGTCCTCCTTGATCTTTTGCAAACAGTTTCACACTTGATTAAGAATCTTGGTAAACCTTTCCAACATACACACACACATATGCACTTACCCACACACTAATATGCAGCAGGCTAACATTGATTCTTGTGACTTTCTGCTAACAACTGTATCTTGAATGGGAAGGAGCATTTTATAAGTGACCTAGGAATACAGTGACTTGAGAATTGACTGCCAAACTTACCCAGGAAGGTAATAGAAGAATTCAGTAAAGCTGCCATCTTTTCAGAGTAGACATTGCCAACTCAGACAGTTTAATTGTTTTGAAGATGAAGGAAATTAATTTAGTATTCTCTAAACATTCCTCCATTTAGCTTGGGACCATGCAGATGGTCTGTGGAAGAAAGTGAAGAAGAACTAAAGAGCCTCTTGATGAAAGTGAAAGAGGAGAGTGAAAAAGTTGGCTTAAAGCTCAACATTCAGAAAATTAAGATCATGGCATCCGGTCCCATCACTTCATGGCAGGTAGATGGGGAAACAGTGGCTAACTTAATTTTTCTAGGCTCCAGAATCACTGCAGATGGTGCTTGCAGCCAGGGAATTAAAAGACGCTTACCCCTTGGAAGGAAAGCTATGACCAACCTAGACAGCATATTAAAAAGCAGAGACATTACTTTGCCAACAAAGGTCCATCTAGTCAAGGCTATGGTTTTTCCAGTAGCCCTGTATGGATGTAAGTAAAGAAAGCTGAGTGCCAAAGGATTAATGTTTTTGAACTGTGGTGTTGGAAAAGGCTCTTGAGAGTCCCTTGGACTGCAAGGAGATCCAACCAGTCCATCCTAAAGGAGATCAGTCCTGGGTGCTCATTGGAAGGACTAATGTTGAAGCTGAAACTCCAATACTTTGGCCACCTGATGTGAAGAGCTGACTCATTTGAAAAGACCCAGATGTTGGGAAAGATTGAGGGCAGGAGGAGAAGGGGACAACAGAGGATGAGATGGTTGGATGGCATTACCGACTCAACGGACATGGGTTTGGGTGGACTTCGGGAGTTGGTGATAGACAGGGAAGCCTGGCGTGCTGTGGCTCACGGGATTGCAAAGAGTCAGACACGACTGAGCAACTGAATTGAACTGAATCTGAACTAGCCCTGAAAAGAAGAAAAGCAAAACAGATGAACCAACAGGAAGTGAGAAATAAATTTCCTTTTTCACAAAATTAAATTGGTTCTTGGTTTCCATGATTTTCTTTGTTACACTGATGCAACAAGAGTACCGTTAGTACTGTGATAGAGTAGTAATTGAGCACTTACTGTGTACGAGTACCACCTAGTCATCTTATTGGATCCTCATAGCGGCTCCATGGAAGGAGGAGACAGAGGCTCAGGGCAGGGACGTGACTTACTGAGGTTGTCTCTCAGGAGGGCTGCTTCTGCATCTTGCCAGGTGTAGGTAGTGGAGAGCAAGGAGGAAATGTCTCTTCTCTTTGCTGAACTGTTTTATTTTAGGGCATCTTCTCTCTCCTCAACACCTGGTTTCCTACTGGATCATGTTAGCTGTTATTTAAGGAGATAGGGGAATTCTGAGATGAGGAGAAAGAATGCATATAGTGCAAGTCTTAACATAAAGTATATACTCAATAAATGGACTTCCCAGGTGGCTCAGACAGTAAAGAATCTGCCTGCAATGTGGGAGACCTGGGTTCAATCCCTGGGTTGGGAAGATCCCCTGGAAAAGGGAACAGCTACCTGCTCCAATATTCTGGCCTGGAGAATTCCATGGACAAAGGAGGCTGGTAGCTACAGTCCATGGGGTTGCAAAAAGTCAGACACGACTGAGTGACTAACACACACACACATACACACATACTCAATAAATATCATAGAAAAGAGCAGAATTAAGGGCAATAGAGCTGCCTTCATAATGGTCATGTAGGACAAGGTCAAGCAGAGATGATTCACTCATTCAACAAATATTTCTTGAAAATATATACATTTCAGGCAGAAACAAACTGAGAAGAGGGGAATTTCCTAGTGCAAAGTCCTTGATGTAGTTTTATCAGCTTGACTCTATACTCTTTTTCTAGAGAAGAAAATCGACCTAAAGCAAGCTAGTAACTTAATCAAGATCAAGTGACTGGTTCCTGGAAGAAACTGAGGTCCAGTCTACATTTGCTCAATTTTCCAAATGCTTGGTGATTCTGCAGAATCATTTCACTTCTTCTTGGGTAACGTTTCAGATTTCTGTCACCTCATCAGGAAGCTGCAGGGCTGGAAAGTGAGAGCAGGAGGGAAGGGGAATGAGTGGAAGGTAGTGGAGAGAGGGGTCAAGGGAGAGACCGCTTAGACTTACAGACCAGAGCCCCAGGCTTGGCAGGGATCCAGGCCAGACCAAAGAGAAGGCTTCAAAGCTTGAGAAATCATGGAGCATCTCTTAGGACTCAGCTTACCTCCCTCTCCTCCACTGAGGCCTCATGGTTGTACTGCCTGCTCTACAATCAAAAACAGCCCTTCATCTCCTGAGCCAGTGAAGACATGAAGACCTAAGGACCAAGAAATTCAATTTGGGAACTAGTGTAACCCTGAGAGTGTGAACCCCATTTTGAGGTCAGTTTTTATGAGACACAAGTGGCCTAAATACCATCTTAAAAGCCCGGGCCAGAGGAAGTGCTACTAATCTGAAGGTCATAGACCTGTAACCACAAGGAAGGCTCTGACCTGACCCATTCCCTCTGTTCCCTGAGTTCTGTGCTCACCTGTGTCACTTGTGGGAGGTGTCCTAGGGTTGTGTAAAGAATGGGGATTTGGAAACAGGTTCGAATGATGGTTCTCCACTTACCTCTCAAATGGCACTTGGCTTTTTGAGGGCAAGTGCTATAAACATCAGCAAGACAGCTTGATTTAGCTGAGCCACAGAAAGAGACTGTTGGACGCCACTCTGGGGAATCGAGCCTCTGAGAAAATCGCAAGTATAGGTACTGCCAGGTCTCTCTCTTTTGTCCTCTGCTCCTGCATCTGGGTTTCATTCGACCTTCCTGTAAATAAGATCCTCTAGGGACAATGGATTATGAACCTCAAAGAACCTTGCAGCTCACAGATTGACCACCAGAGAGAGATTAGCGTGCTCTCCATAGTATCAATTCAAATGTCTCAGGATAAGAGTCTGGTAGGTTCAACACAGGTCATGTGCTCACCCCTGGACCAATTAACTGTCCAGATGAGCAAAATTATTAATGGTAGCATATAGAATGGGGGAATAATTTCCCCCAAAGGATTATGAGAGTCCCAGTAAAAGGGAAAGAGATTGAAAAAAAAAAACAAACAGATGTCCCTATCTTCTAAAGGAATTCTACTGAACCTCAATTTGGTCATAATAGAATTGGGTAATAGTCATCTTACAAGTTCATTATAAAGATTAACGTCAATAAAATGAGAATATAGCACCTACTGTAAACACAATGAGCTTTTATTTTTCACAAATTGAACAGCTTTTATCTTTCCTACACTTTTATTATTTCATGATGTATATTTACATCATGACTGATGTAAGCATAAAGTAGAGCTCATTGCTGAGAATATGGAAAGTGAAAATATGAGTGGAACAAGTCTCCCATATTCTATATTGATGCTCATGTACCTTTCTACACGATTATCTAAAATATCTTCACCCATTCACTTCACATAGTGTAATTCATAGATGTGTTTTTACATGTTTTTGTAGAAGAGGGTATAGATTTAACTCAGTCTGTAACTACTGATGGATCAGGTATGTCTAGTAAGAGAAGGAGAATATATACATTCTCCACCGTATATTGTCTTGTGCTGCTTTGCAGATAAGAAGCCTCAGTTGATGAGAAGGGAAATAGTGAGTGTGCAGATGGCCTGGTGACATTTGTGGAGGCCACGTGAACTTACCCTTGAACTTGGAGAAAAGGCCTTCAGTTAAATTTGGAGAGGGATTCTTAGAACTTTATGAAAAGGATGATTCTCCAATGCAATGAGAGGACTTACCTGGTGATCCTGTGCTTAGAACTTCTCCTTCCAATGCAGGGGGTATAGGTTCAACCCCTAGTCAAGGAGCTAGGATCTCACATACCTCACGGCCCAAAAATCAAAACATAAGCAGAAGTGATATTGGAGCAAATTCAAAAAGACCTAAAACAGTCCATATTAAAAAAAAAAAAAGAAATCTTAAGAGAAATACAATGAGATCTTGATACTTACACCACCATGATCCTTGCTTTTCTCTGGCACCAGGAGGACTGTGATTTCAGAAGCATCAGAGAGAGACAACTGTCTTGGAACAGGCTTGTGAGTCGTGCACCCAGCAGCAGGAATTTTGAAGGTAGTGGTCATCGGCAAAAACTCGGGCAAGGAAAACGCAAGCAGAAAGAGATTGCCACTTCAGGGCTTCAGGTACAGACCACCCTCAGCCCCCACCACTGCCCCACACACTACACGAGACATTTCCCTTTGATGATATTCAGAAATAACTGGGTGAGACTTCTTAAACAGACGAAGGCAAAAGCTTCTGACAAAATACTAAATATGCTCAAGTGAGGTGTAGGGGAATTCATTATGAACTCTAAGCAAGCATCAGTTGTTCATCTCCATGTCTACATAGCTGCTATTCTATCAGAGATGCCCTAGAACTTCTTTATTCATTCCCTTATTATTTACTGTTTGGATGGCTCCCAGATGATCATTATAATAAAATCTGTCATAATGAACAGTGACCCACTAAGCCTTTGGTTGGGCTCATGATAATTTTTAAATGTAATATGGATGAAAGAAAATAGGTTTTTCGGCCCCCTAAGAAGAAAAGAATAAGATCATTGTGCAGTGATTGATCAGAGTACAAATTAGTGAGCAAGGTAATTAAAGTGGATCAAGAGAGTTATTACCCTAAATATCCTATGATGTATTTTGACTCAAGAGTTACATACGAAGTAAGAAATGTTATAGTTCATGTGATGTATGTGTGCATACTTAGTTATGTCCTCTTTTGTAACCCCATGGACTGCAGCCCACCAGACTCTTCCGTCCATGGGATTTCCCAGGCAAGAAGACTGGAGTGGGTTGTCATCTCCTTGTCCAGGGGATCGTCCCCACCCAGAGACTGAAGCTGCATCTCCTGTGTTTCCTGCATCATCAGGTGGATTCTTTACCACTGACCCACCGGGAAACCCACAGTGTACATACATGTGCATATGTAACTGCAAGCTGTGCTGTGCTGAGTCGCTCAGTAGCACCTGACTCTTTGTGACCCCATCGACTGTAGCCCTCCAGGCTCCTCTGTCCATGGAACTCTCAGGCAAGAACACCAGTGTGGTAGCCATTCCCTTCTCCAGGGGATCTTCCCCACCCAGGGATCAAACCTGGGTCTCCTGCTTTGCAGGCAGATTCTTTACCATCTAGAGCCATCAGGGAAGCCCTATAAACAATCATTAATGGCAATGTTAGAAGGGTGTTTTGTTGGGTCTTGGGACATCTTATGTCCTTGTGTTACCCAAACTAAGGAGAAGTTTGCTTCTTATTGGCCTTAATAATGAGCGGTCACTACTATGGATCTGGTGTCAGAGGTTTCTTTTCCTGTCTAACCAAACTCTGATTCTTTAAGCTAACTAATCCATGTGAGTCAGGCCCACAAAAGAGATCCACAGTCCTAAGAATAACTTTTGAAGAAATCATCTGAAAATGAGCTTTTAGGAGCTTGTGGATTGTGTAAAGGCCTTTCCAGAGTTGGGTGGAACTGTGGATTGTCTTCCAAGCCCCTCAACCCTTTTTTCAGCAAAACAGATTGCTGTGTATTACTTTTATTGTTTTACTGTCCCAGACAAGGTTTCCTTGGAGCCTAAGACTGATCAGGCACTTTCTCTTTTGGTTTACTTTTTTTTTTGGCTGCTCTGGGTCTTAGGTGCAGTATTCAGGATCTTCCAGATTCACTGTGGCATGCAGGCTCTTTAGCTGCAGCATATGGGATCTAGTTCCCCAACTGGGGGTCAAACTGAAGCCCCCGAAATGGGAGTGTGGAGTCTTAGCCACTGGACCAGTAAGGAAGTCCCTCAAGCACTTTCTCCTCAATGATATTGTAGGAGTCCCTGTTGGTCCCTGTTGGTTCCCTGTACCATCACAGCCAGCCCTGGCTCTCGCCAGATTTGAGATTCTTCTATAGTCCTCTCTTTAAACAGCTTAGCTGTTCCCTAAGGTTGTTGTGGCTCCCACTGTTACATAGTAACCTTATATACTAAATGTAGTGTGTGTCGCTTGTTACTTTAACTATTATTACATGTTAAATTCCACTGATTTCCCCCACTTCAGTACTTAGCCATGACAACCTCTGAATGAGGGGAAAAGAAGAATTTTTTTAATATTTCTTTTCTGAGAATTATTAGTCTATTTCTCCCACAAAGAACAGAGCTTTATTTTATTTTCCCCTGATCATATAAGCAATACATATTCATTGTGAAAAATTTAAACAATACATAAAATTATAAAGAAGAAAATAAAAATGAAAACCCCAGCTCTCTAAGCTAACCACCATTAAAATTTTATTATCCTCATTTCAGTCCTCTCTTTATGCAAACATGAAGGGAAGAACCTTATCATTTCGCCTAAGTGGGGGAATCACCATAATATTATTTTATTCAGTAATAATTTATTTTTTCTTTCTTCCCCTACCATTTACCAAATAATACACACACACTCTCTCTCTATCCTCCACATGTAGATGTATGTAGATTTTTTTAATTTGTATCTACATTTGATTTTATTTAAAGCAAATATATATGTGCATATATGTATGTATGTATAATATATAATAATATATCATTATTATATAGTATATATTATATAATATATGATAACATATATGTATAATACATAGTCATCTATTAATTAATTAATGCCTGGATGATTTACATAATTAACTGTTACTTGGAAAATCCATATTGAGGGCATATATATACTGACTGATATTTCTCTCTCTCTACATCTCTATCTCATATATCTGTATATCATATACATATATGTATAAATATATATGTCATCACTATTACAAATGCATATACATATATTTACATAAGGATAATAGATAACCCCCATAAATATATATGATGTATATAATCTATATAAATACAAATATACATTTGTATATAAGCTAACAGTGGAAAGCCAATCATTTAAATCAGGGAGCAAAGCATTCCAAACTATTGACTGTACAGATGATTTCACTAAGTGGGCGATTGTGTTCTATCAAATGCCTCTGATGACCATTAAGGTGTTTTGAGCAGATAAAGGACACGGTCTGACTCATGTTTTGAAGGAATCACTCTGGTTGTTCTGTTGAAAAAGCAACTGTAGGTCGAGACTACAGGAAGAGTTGTGAGGATGCTGTTTAAGGACTCTGGGAGAGAAGGTGAGGTGTCTCTGAGCAGAGGTGACAGTATGAGGTATGAGAAGGCATGAGACGTGGTGAAGAGCTGGGTACAATCTGGTGGCGGAGCCCGCAGGGGTTCTTGTTGGATCGGATGCTGGATCTGAGAAAAAGGGAAGGAGTCAGAGACGACTCGAGAGTTTGGGCTTAGGAATCTGGAACTTAAGAATCTCTTCAACTGAGATGGAGAGGGTTGTGCGGTGCGCAGTCTGGGGTAGGGGGGCGAGGGCAGATACATATGGGGAAATTCTCAGCACACAGAGGGTATTTAAAAATGATTGCCAAGAAGGGAATGTAGACAGAGCAGATCAAGAATATGGTTCCAGACCACTAAAACAGTAAAATTAAAGGAGAGGAAGAGCAATCAGCAAAGAAGACTGAAAAAAGGGATGCCATGTTGTAAGAGAGAACTCAGGAAGCAGTGAGAGTGTGTCAGGGACTTGGGGATGATGGGAATGCTGCTGCTGTCTGTCACAGGTCAGCATCCCTAGGGAAGAGCCATGGGGACAGATGTCCACAAAGGTGGTGTGTGGGTTGGGACACTAGAGAGGTAGTGAGGGAGGCAGGATGGGTAGAGGAAGAAGAGAAGCAAGCAATGCGGTTGCAAGGAAGGCTTCAGCCACGCTCAATAGGAACTCTGGAGCAGAAGGTGGCCCTTCAGATATTATCTTGAATTGAAATAAAGCCTTGGTGGCCTGGCACAGACTAGTCACTGGATGAAGCCCCCACAAAATATTGCATGCAATCCCTTAAGGAAAATTCCTGGGAGAGACTCAGCTGCGAGCAGCCAACACTCCTGGCTGCTTCAGGAATGAATGCTTTAACCTTGAAAAGGGAACCTGGGTGGCATGCCACAGCACCCACCTTTGGGAGAGATGGAATTGACCACAGGCTTCCAAAGCATGGAAGTCATCTGTGATCGTCATATGCGCCTTGTGGGTTGAATGGTAGCTGGCTTGGAGTGTGGTAAGATAAATGGGTGAGAAGAGCTTGACGAACTGTTCAATACAAATACATAACAACCATGTTAATGTATTTTGATGCAAAGATGAGCAACGAGAAAGAGCTTGGTGTCGGAGGAGGAAGTGAGTTCAGAAAAAGTGATGTTTTATTTGTAAGTCAATGGTCCTGATGCCAGAAAGATAGAAGAGCATCGCGATGTAAGGGCCAGATTTAGGACTGCTGGAGCAATAACCCTGAGGATTCCTTTACAAAGTGTTTTAGATTATTATTTTATTTTATGTTGCATTGCATTTACAAGAACCTACAAAAATATTGAAAATTGATGGAGCTAATGGACATCTCATCTTGTGCTTCATTTTAAGAGAAACAGCTTCAGAGTTTCACTTTTTGAGAATGATGGTTGAGAGGATATTTTTATAAATAATGAATCATTATATGATCAGTCCCTCCATCGTGCCCGAATTTTGTGACTTCATAGTCTGTAGCTTGCCAGGCTCCTCTGTCCATAGGATTTCACAGGCAAGAATACTGGAGCATGTTGCCATTTCCTACTCTGGGAGATCTTCCCTACCTGGGGATCGAACCCACGTCTCTTGTGTCTCCTGCATTGGCAGGCAGATTCTTTACCATTAGTGCCACCTGAGAAGCCCAATGTAACTAGGTAATGATTCATCTTTCTAATATTATTTTTCTTAGCTATAATTGTAATAGCTACTGAATTTTACCAAATTTCTTTCCAGCATCTGATCCTGTGATCTTACCCTACCTCCTTCCTGCTCCTAACATGCAGCTCTGCAGTAGAGAGGTTAAGACCAGGACTGAGAAGCAGTACTTCCCAGGTGAAGTTCCCAGCCCTACCACTTTGCTCTGTGTGATCATGGAAGTTTAACTTATCTTCTTAATGCCTTATGTTTTTTATCTTCAAAATTCATTGCTAATAATTGTTAACCAAACAGGATTACAGTGAGAGAGGAATTGAGCTAATGCATGTAAATCATTTAACAAACTATCTGGTGCATAGTTCCTGCTGAATCCACACTGGCTTTCAACATTATGTTATTCCCATTTTAAGAGGTTTCTTGATAGAGTATCTTTGAAATAAACCCTGCCAGATCATAGTACATGATCTTATTAGTTAATGTTAAAATTGTGGCCTCGCATATGATAAAGAATATTTTTGTAATTATTTTTCTATTTTTGTATATTTTTATAATTATTTTGTAATTATTGCCATTGTTTTCTTTTTTAAAGAATTTTTCAGTATTTAATATTAACACTAACCTTAGTATCAAGGTTATGTTGGCTGCACAGTTATTTTAAAGGTTGAGCTTGTCAGTTTTCTTGTATTGTCAGAAGTTTTGAAATAACATTGGGAATAAACCATCTGGTTCTCATCCCATTTTTTAAGGGTAAATCTTTAATCACTTTTCCAATTCTCTTTTTTTCTTTAAATAATTAATCTGTTTCTCTTTCTTCTGAAAGTTTATAGTTTAATTGGAAGTGATCCATTTTTCCGGGTTTGTTTACATGTTTATTTATTTGCTATGGATGTATACATATTATTAACTTGTAATTCTTAAAAATCTCTTTCATATGTGTTTAAACCTCCCATTTCATTTTGAACCATGAATATTTGACTATTTTTCTTTTTTTCATTAGTCAGCATCAGAAGGCATTTATTTATATCATTAATCTTTTCAAAGAAACAGATTTTTGATATATTTATTCTAAAATATATTCCTTTCTATATATTTCATTAATTTCAGCTTTTATTTGAATAAATCTTTCTTCATTGAGACTTTTTGGGTTGTTCTTGGTTCGTATTTCCTAAGAAGAAGCTTAATGCCCTTTATATTTTGTCTTCCTTCTTATAAAACAATGCCATTACTCTGTATTTTTCTCTATATATTGATTTGTTGTGCCCCCAAGGGTTTTGGTAAAAAGTTCTCTTCTTTTCACTTTTTTTAGATAGTTTGTAATTTCAGTTGCAATTACCAGGTTTTTTTAATTCCAAGTAGTTAATAATTCGGGATTATATTTTATTAATTTTTTAAGATTAGTCATAATGATTTTGATCACAGCATATAATCCATCAAATTTCTATTTTTGAATTTCTTAAGCTTTTTCATAATCATAAATATGATCAATTTTTGAAAATGTTTGTTAGACATATGTAAAAATGTATAATATATATTCAAAAAACAAGGGTAACATATATAAACACACACATATTGGAGAAAGCAGTGGCTCCCTACCCCAGTCCTCTTGCCTGGTAAATCCCATGGACGGAGGAGCCTGGTAGGCTACAGTGCATGGGGTCGCTAAGAGTCGGACATGACTGAGCAACTTCACTTTCACTTTTCACTTTCATGATTAGAGAAGGAAATGACAACCCACTCCAGTGTTCTTGCCTGGAGAATCCCAGGGACGGGGGAGCCTGGTGGGCTGCTGTCTATGGGGTCGCACGGAGTCAGACACGACTGAAGTGACTGAGCAGCAGCAGCAGCATGCACATACAATTTATAATAGGCACAACATGTGAATTAATTTCATTGTATATAATACAATGTTCCTGCTTTGCCTTCCCTACTGCATACTTGGTATATTTTTATGCATCTTTTTTATTTTCAGTTTTCTCTATTACTTTGTCTTAAATTCATTTGTGTCAACCTTATGGAGATGGATTTTGTTTTTAAATAAATATGGCAGTCTTTGTCATTCACATAAAGAACAGCTCTAAGGATTTTACAGTCCCTTGGCCTGCAAGGAGATAAAACCAGTCAGTGCTAAAGGAAATCATTCCTAAATATTCATTGGAAGGACTGATGCTGAAGCTGAAACTCCAATACTTTGGCCACCGGATTTGAAGAACTGACTCACTGGAAAAGACTGTGATGCTGGGAAAGACTGAAGGTAGGGGAAGGGGATGACAGAGGATAAATTAACTGGATGACATCATCAGCTCAATGAACATAAGTCTGAGCAAGCTCCAGGAGTTGGTGATGAACAGGGAAGTCTGGAGCGCTACGGTCCATGGGGAAGCAAAGAGTCAGACACAACTGAGCGACTAAACTGAAACTGACAGATTTATTCCTTTCATATTCTTCCTGTTTATTATTTATTACATGTTGTTATTTCCAGGTTTTTCCTTTTATTTCTGGTGTCTGGTCTCTTCTAGTTACTATGCATCTATTTATTCCTTTATTAGTTTAGAATTTATGTTGTCCTTTTTGATACCACCACCAGTTACCTCCCCTTTCTTGAAGCTCAGAATTCTTCTACTATTATATTAACTTAAGGTATCAGTTACTACTCGTAGGCAAGATTTCTAACCCACCTGCCCATTGCTAGCTTCTTACTTCAGCATAATAAGAATTTAAAAGATACTTTTACTTCTACCTTCTGGTCTATCACACATCTTTAGGGTTTTATTCACAGAAGGAGCTTGCTTCTTCTACTTTTAAACATTTTGTCTTATAGAATGTGAGTTTTATTTTAGGAATTCTTCTTTGGTATGTATGCTATGCCTTCCAAGACTTCCAATAATTATGTAATCTCTATCTCTGCTCTTGGGGCTTTTCTGGTGACTCAGTGGAAAAGAATCTGCCTGACAGTGCAGGAGACTCAGGTTCAATTCCTGGGACGAGAAGATCCCCTAGAGAAGGAAATGGCAACCCACTCCAGTATGATTGCCTGGGAAATTCCACGGACAGAGGGATATATTCTGTGGTGTCTCAAAAAGTCAGACATAACCTAGAAACTAAACAACAACCTGGACTCTTACTTTTATTTACTTCTCACCCTTCCATCCCGTCTTCTCCTGTCTTGAGATCTCTCATTTGATTCCTTTCTTATTTGGTTAGAGTTTGTACTTCAGTATTTTCTTCTGTGACGTGAAGGTAATACATTCCCTGAATCCTTAAATACCTGCAGACTTCTTTCACAACAGCAAATAAATATCATTCTAGTTGGAGGTAGAGATCTTGAGTGAAAATTCATTCTCTTTGCATTCTCACAATGCTATTCTTCTACTTTGGGATTGTGGATAAGAATTTCCATGCCGGTTTGATACTTTTTTATCTTTGTAAATTATTGTTCTTTCTGTGTGGAAGCTTTAAATGTTTTCTCTTTATCCCTGAGATTCAAAAACAAAGTACCTTGTCAGACTTTGTTTTCATGTGTCTTGTCTAATATCAGTCTTGCCTAGATCGGATGAGGCTTTCAGGATTTAGGCTCCAGCCTTTCTTTAACTCAATGCATTTTTAATGTATTAACTGTTTTCTATATCCCTTTAGCTATTGTTATCAGTGCACCTGTTAAGTACAAAGTTAGTGAACAAACAACATGTAATAGATCAAGTGTCCTTACACAAACACATGTAAAACCAAGCTATATATTGGTAGGTTAATGAAAACGCTGTGGTTAGAAGCTTGTAGGACCCTTTATTTCTCCAAAGAGCAATAGTTCAATATTTGCTAATTGAGTGTTTGCAGCATTATGTATAAAATGACAGCCATGAATAATGAAAACTGAAATTAGCTGGTTCCCTGAAGTTCTTTTTTTTTTTTTTTTTTGCATAATGTAATGCAATCTTAAGTGTTACTATTTTGTTTGTTGAGATTTCCAGATTCTCCAGCATTTTCCCTCTGTGTCTGTTAAATCCCTCTTGTATAGACTGCAAATTTCCATTGCCCATTCAGTGGAGCTCAAGTTCAGCTACCAGGGTATCTTAGCATCAGTCTTCAAAGATGAGATACCTTAGTCTCTGCCTTACAGACTAACAAACTACAAGACTCAGCTCAACAAATAGCTCTTCAGTTCCTAGAAAGCTGCTCTGAAATCAAGGTCAACAGGTTTTCCTAGGAATAGCTTTGGGAGCCCAAGATCTCTTCAAGTCCTACTCTTCCTAGTGCTGCCATGTTCTACTCCTTACTCTAGGGTTCTCTGCATTGGTTTCAAGGCTTTCATCTGATCTAGGGAGCAGAAATCCTCGGCAGAATTTATGTCTGGTTTTCTGCATGTTCCAAGGCTTTGCTTTCCTTCACCAGTTCTCACATGTCCACTGATTTCAAATTCATAGAGGTGGTTGCCAGGAGGAGTTGAGAAGTGGATGCAGAAATATGATAAAGTAGCCATCCTTCTGGAATTGGATTCTGAAGCATATTATACACCAGTGAATGCCACCAGATTCGAGAGACACTGTCTTTCTCTACAGCCACATTACTTGGAGGTCTTGAACTAAATGCAAACCTCCTTTTTACTCCACACGTTGTCACAGGAGACATTCCTCTCTCAATGGCTATTGTTTCTAACACAGCTGCTCATAATGCGAAGGCAGATTGGTTTGTCTCTTCTTTTACTTATTGGCAAGTTGCTTCCATCACATGGAAGCAACCAAACTTTGTAATTATGAGCATTGAAGGGAAAGCATTTCTATAAATGCCATATGTTTTACCAACACTGTCTCACATTAGGCTTACCCAGGAGTTTTTGACTTTGCACTTGTGATAACAATTCTATTATTGTACAGATGATTATTTCCAGGATGAGGAAAATGAAGATACATTTTCTGGTCCACTAACTCTTACCAGCACACCAAAAATCAGTAGCTTCTCTTGCTACACAGATATTGCCTTCAAGATGACCAACTTCAAGCAGTTTCCATCAACAGTTTTTATATCCACTTGAGTGTCTCTGTTTTGACTGATGTCAATGTGGGTACACTTCATCACCTGTTTATTAGCATGTTTTTGTTCATGAAGGACTTAAAAAATTTTTATTTCACTTAAACATAGTGCTTTTAACTCATTACTCTTGTAACATTTTTGTTAATTGACTTTAGGTTGGCCCTTATATCAGTATCATTTTTTCTTCTAACATTTATGCTCCAATTTGAACATTTCAGAAGCATCATTCCATGCTGACTAAACCTGATTTTGGGTAAATATTTTTGATTTCTGTTGAAATGTGTTCTGTTGGATAAATTTTTGGTACTATTGGATTTAAAAGCAAAAAGTTTGGGTTTAAATCTTTCTCCTACTGGGAAGTTAGTTTATTCTTGATTTGTGTGCCTGCCTTCTTTAATGTCTAAGAACTTTGATCTTCTCCCTTTAAATGGGGATCAGAATACCACTCTTACAGAGTTCTCCTAACTGAGTCAAGTATGTGAAAGGGAGGATTCATAATAAATACTTGAGGAAACATTAGTTGAAATTGAAAGACTGAGGAAAAGTCTTAAACATGTAATGAGCATTATTAAACACAATTTGCAAGGAAAAAGTTTAACTTGCCTAAGTCCAAGAACAAATACTTTGAACCATTTAAAGAAACCAAGTTTATAACCAGAGTGTTCATTCACATCATCAATTTTATCCACCATATTATGTCTGACTTATCTCTGTTTCAGAAAGATTTTATTCCATTTTGCTACTTCTTCTAATTGTGTTTCCTCTAAATAATGCAATAACTGCCTTTTAAAATAATCCTAGAATTCAGACTTTTGACTAAATTCGATTTCTCTTTGCCTCAAATTGGAGATACCTGAATAAAATTTCTTTCTTTTAATGGCATAAGAAAGGCAACTCAGAATCAGAATACTGGGGAAAATATTTCAATACTATAAAATTAATGAAATGTACATATGTAATGATATTTATGTGTGTATTTTTATATATGCATATATACACACAACTGGCCAATGCAAATGTCCAAATAGAAACGTGGTTAAAACAGCAATAATACTATGTCTCATGTCAGTCTCAGCCTATTGATAATTAATGTTTTGGCTGGGCCAGTCCTTGTGCTTCTTATTATGATTGGAAGATGTACATAGCAGTAATCATCAGTAAACTGGGATGGTGACTGCAGCCATGAAATTAAAAGATACTTGCCCTTTGGAAGGAACAGTATGACAAACTTAGCATATTAAAAAGCAGAGACATCACTTTTTCAACAAAGATCCAATATAGTCAAAGTTATGATTTTTCCAGTAGTCATATACAAATGTGAGTGCTGGACCATAGAGAAGGCTGAGTGCTAACAAAATGGATGCTTTTGAATTGTAGTGCTAGAGAAGACTCTTGAGAGTCCCTTGAAAGGGAAGGAGATCAAACCAGTAAATCCTAAAGGAAATCAGTCCTGAATATTCATTAGAAGGACTGATGCCGAAGCTGAAGCTCCAATACTTTCACCACCTGATGTGAAGAGCCGACTCACTGGAAAAGACCCTGATGCTGGGAAAGACTGAGGGTAGGAGGAGAAGGGGGCAACAGAGGATGAGATGGTTGAATAACATCACCAACTCAATGGACATGAGTTTGAGAAAATTCCAGGAGATAGTGAAGGACAGGGAAGCCTGGCATGCTGCAGTCCATGGGGTGGCAAAGAGTCAGATATGACTTATCGTCTGAACAACAAAGTGAATGATGGACATTAAACATTGAACATTCACCATCACTGAGTAGTCATCAGTCTCTATTTACGTATCTATATTTATTTACTGTCTCCTTGCCTGCCTATCTATCTATCTACATATTTTTATCCCCTGCCTCATTTAACAAATAAATGATTGAAGTGAATTAATAGTTACCTTATTTAGTCTTAAAACCCTCTGGGGAAGAAAGTACTATTATTATCCATTTTACATATGAAATAACAAAAACTACCTGGTAATTAGCTTTCATTTTTCACTTCTCATTAAAATATTTATAAAATTGAGAACCAGGCATGGTGTAATTTTGATAAATCTCTTTGTTGTAGTCGTCGTTTTTATTTCTGAACTTCTATCCCTAACCCACACCCTAAAACAGCCTGATTCATGATGGAGCTCTGCCTATCTGGCTGGTCTAAATCTCCAATATCCTATTATCAACCCTCGTGTGACTTGACAGGTTTGACTAATAGGAGGCTGCATCCAGAAGGATGGAAACTGTATCGAAGAGAGTGCCTCCTGTTCTTTCCTAAAATCCTAATGACTACAGATTTTATTTTGGAGCTCTGGACCCAGGTCCAGCTGGGAATAACAAATTAATTTCTGAGGCTGTAAATGAAAACTGAAGGGTGTGTGTTTGAAAGAAGTCCCCCAAAGAGGGGCTACAGACTCCAATTTGTGCACCTGGCACTGCTTATAAAATTGCACTTCCATTTTTCATCATTATACCTTGTAAGAACCTGAGTGTGTGCATGCTCAGTCGCTTCAGCAGTGTCTGACTCTTTGCAGCCCCGTTGATTGCAAAGGCTCCTTTGTCCATGCAGTTCTCCAGACAAGAATAATGGAATGTGTTGCCATGCCCTCCTCCAGGGGATCTTCCCAACCCAGGGATCAAACCCATATCACCTGTGTCTCCTACACTGCAGGCAGATTCTTTATCCAGATCCACTCTGAGAAGCCCACACAGACTCTGCATCGCCTCCTTCTACCTTCTGGCTTGACTGAGGCAGTAACTAAGGACTAAATGCAGAGTGGGAGGAAGATATTCTATGGGTCAAATTAGGCTTTTTGTTAGCATAATATTAAATTTGATCTTGTGGATTCCTCTGTGTAAAGAAAAGCCAGTGATCACCCTTTTGCAAATCTGGGGAGAGGCTGGCCCAGAATACCAAGGTGGCGTGTGGCAAAGTGCTTTCTGAAACATGATTCCCCATGGTACAGCTGGGGTATTCCAAGATGCTGTTACAAATACAGTCTGAAAGGCATAGATTCTGTTTTCACTTGGCCACTCCTGCTAAGAAGTTGTCGCTTTAATTAATTTCTTGAATAATTTCTTAAATCCCTTGGGACATTGCTGGGACACTGATGAGTGTGGAGTTCGCATCACACGGGTGTGGGGTGACCATGACCGTGTGGACAGTGAGACCTCATCCTCTTTTCCTTCACTTCCTGTGTTAAGTTACTGCAGGACCAGGGTGACGGTGTGCTAGATCACCAGGCTGGAGGTCAAGGACACCCTCTCCAGAGGCTGAGAGAGATTTGCTGTTTAGCAGTATGACACTGATCTCATCAGTGCAGTAGAGAGTGGTCAGAGGGGACTGAGATTATTCAGCCTCCACCCTGCATGGCAATTTGTGACTCAAATGGACTCATTGGACCGATTAAACCCCAGGGTCTTGTATTTGTCATTGAGGTTAGTGAACCCATAGAGGAGAAAACTAAGGACTTCCTACTAATAGAAGGAAATCAAATGTCAAACACTGATCTCAAATAGTAAAACAGATTTTTTTGGAAAGGCCTTATATTAAACCCTCGGATGGAAGCTTGCCAAGGGGGGTTATGTTGACCATGGAGGGTTTTTTTTGTCAAGAACCATCCATTTACATGTCTTACTTTTCCTTGGATCTTACTTTTCCTTGGACAAGGTTTGTGAAATTCCTAATTCCTGTTTGTCTTGCTCCTGTTATCATTAAACAACCCATGCCCCTTAATGACATTGAATTTTCTTCCTTTCCTTTACTAAGTATTTTTTATGGATTTCCTTCAGTTAAGCAGGAACTCTGCCAAGAGGTGTGGATAAAAAAGTATAACTCGTTTCCTTTAGTTGAGAAGAAAAGGAGTTTATGTATTTGCATATTTTTTTGGCCCCACCACTCGGCATGTATAATCTTAGTTTCCCATCCAGGGATTGAACCCAAGCTCCATATGGTGGAAGCTCAGAATCTTAACCACTGGACCACCAGGGAAATCCTAAGAAAAGGCATTTAATATTTATTTAATGCCATCTGTACAATTAAGTGCTTTATATATAATATCACATATATTCTTCCCAACTCTGCAAAGTCAGTGGAGTCACTTCTGATTTCACAAGATGGGAAGACTGAGGATAAGAGAATTAGTTGGTGGACCTAATTCATGTAGCGAGTAAAGGTAGATATAGGGCCATACCCTATGAAAACTTATCCTTTGCCAGTGAGCCAGTGCAATCTGTTTCACACGTGGCAGAAGAATTGGCAAAGTGCTAAGAGCACTAGGAAGGATGACCAGGAGATGGTTACTCTGTTTGGAAAGATCAGAAAATCCTTGCCGAAAAGTGCATGAGTGGACTCAGCCTGCAGAGGGCTTTTTACCACATCGGGGAGATTATCCATGTTCTCAGAGTTGGAATCTTGTAGTTGCTCAATTTCTAAGGCTGATGGTTCGTTCAAATAGAAACAGCCTAAAAGAGTGAGGGAATGATATGCTAAGAGCTCTGCAGAAGGTTTGTTGATAATGGACCTGCCTTGTCTGTATGTGTCCTGATGATTATTTGTTGGTGAGATCATAAACCATATGCTCAAGGACCTCATAGCCTCTGAAGAAAGCCAATGTATAAAATAAAAGTATGATTATAGCCAATCATGGCCTCATCAGGCAACATAAATCAGAGACTGTTTTCCCACGTGCAGCCCATGACAGTTATTATGGTTGGGGATTTGTCTATGTTTTATTGCCTATAAATCCTCAGTATGATACTAGTTGGCAGCATAAAACCACCATGTGGAAACTCCAATAAGTTAAAAAACAATAGCCCAGCAGACCTTGCCAATTCTAATTTCTTTAATGTTTAGGGTCATTAAGTGGCTGAAAGACATCACTATGAAGTCATTATACTTCCAACACTTGGACTTGGATGACAAGAGTTTTAGGCTTTATGGATCAACTTTTCAAAGAGACTGAGAACTGGCTGCCTATTGAAGGGCATGGTTTATTAAGTTATCACCGTAACAGGGTACAAAATGTACAGATGAACATACTACTGTCATGTTACCTTTTCATTAATTCAGAAGTGTGTCTTTCTTTAACAAGTATTTGTGAAAGGCCCACTTTAGAGCTGGAGAAGGCAATGGCACCCCACTCCAGTATTCTTGCCTGGAAAATCCCATGGACGGAGGAGCCTGGTAGGTTGCAGTCCATGGGGTCTCAAAGAGTTGGACATGACTGAGGGACTTCACTTTCACTTTTCACTTTCATGAATTGGAGAAGGAAATGGCACCCCACTCCAGTGTTCTTGCCTGGAGAATCCCAGGGACGGCGGAGCCTGGTGGGCTGCCGTCTGTGGGGTCGCACAGAGTCGGACACGACTGAAGCCACTTAGCAGCGGCCGCAGCAGCACTTCAGAGCAGATTCTTTATTAGTGACTGGGAATGCAGCATAAGTAAGTCAAACCTGTATGTTACTCTCTTGTCAGGGAAACAAGTAATGCATAAACCCTATATATTTGTGGAAATAAATGTAGAAGTATGAACTATGTTGAATGTTATAAAGATGCTATTCAACTATGTTGAATGCTGTTTTGAGAATGTATGAAAAAGGAATCTACTCGAGATTTTGGGGGTTGCCAATGAGTGTCATGGAAAAATGCAAACCTAGTGGTGTCATCTCAATTTCTACAGAGAAGCTTGGTTTTTATATAAAATAACCAAATTGAAATTTTTTAATGTTTAAGATATTTTGAAGACAACAGAAACTGATCAGAATCCAGTTTTTTCCTCTGTTCTTTTTTATGATCTTTGCCTTAAAAATCTAGGATTACACATCCTTTAAAGGAAAAGATCAGACTGGTAGAAGAGTGTCTGGGTCAGGTTCAGAGTCAGGGGAGGAAATTCAGAAGTTTTGGAAAAAACATTGAGGACAAGACTTGGGCATCATTTTATGTTTATGACTTCCTGAGTTGTTTTTACCTTATTATTGAATGAGTAAATGAGTTGAATGAATGAATGAATGCAGACACAATCTTCCTACCAGCCCAGACAAGAGAAATAATCTAGAATAATAATAATAGGAATAATGTAGAATCTGAGTATTATAATAATAATGATATTGACTAGCAAATCAGCTCACAATGCAATACAATGTGTGGTCCTCATTACATTTGCCTTTCCCTTTTCCAGCAGATTCTTTACCAGCAGAGCCACAAGGGAAGAAATATTGTCTGAGGCACACAGACAATTTCATACACGAACTTTTGATGATGGTGCTTGATGCTTAGTTGCTCAGTTGTGTTCAAATCTTTGCGACCCCATGGACTGTAGCCCACCAAGCTCCTCTGTCCTTGGGATTTCCCAAGCAAGAATAATGGAATGAGTTGCCGTTTCCTTCTCCAGGGGATCTTCCCAACCCAGGAATCGAACCTGAGTCTCCTTTGTCTACTGCATTACAGGCAGATTCTTTACCCTTTGAACCATCTGAGACGGAAAGGATGACATCACCAGCCTAGGATTGTTCAGTAAGTGCCCAAACTAGGGATTCTACTCAGGTCTTCCAATTCCATGAACAGAAAGTACCCCTTCCATACAATCCTATGTCCTTATGTTTTTGCAGCAAGCAAGAAAACACAGTATCTAGCCTCTGGAGCAAAAGCCACTTGTGATGGGCTTCCCTGGACTTCTGTTTGCATGTAGCCAAGTCCATCCTAGATAGAGACAGAACATACAGATGGAAAAGGACATTTCAGGGCCAGACTTGAGTCTAGAATTTGAAACAAATACATTTTCCCAATGTTTGCTTTGCCAAGCTCTGTGCTACATGCATGGGATATGACTGTGGCTATGAGCCAGTTCTGGATTGCAGCCTGTTTTGTAAATAAAGTTTTTTAGAAATACAGCCATGCATGTTTGTTTACTAGTGTCCGTGGCTGTATTTCAGTACAGAGCACAGCTGAGCAGTTACCACAGAGACTGTATGGCCCCTCAGAATCCAAAACATTTACTGTCAGCTGCTGTACAAAAGAGGTCTGCAAATACCTAGGACAGAGCAATGATTAAGGCAGGAGACAGAGAAGAGCCAACAATGATTCTATGAACACAGCCTGACACTGGAAATATGGCCAGGACACAGAAGCAGAGCAGAAGATAGAAAATTATTTAGCATCACTTGTCTCTACTGGAGAAAAGGGGACAGTTACCTTTCTAAAGGGCTTCCCTTGTGGCTCAGCTGGTAAAGAATCTGCCTGCAGTGCCGAAGACCTGGGTTCAAGCCCTGGATTGGGAAGATCTGCTGGAGAAGAGAAAGGCTACCCAGTCCAGTATTCTGGCCTGGAGAATTTCATGGACTGTGAAGAGTTAGTCACACAAGACTGAGTGACTTTCACTTTCACCTTCCTAAAAGGAAAAGTGAATGGCATCTGGCTGCATGCTGGAAGATTAGCAGTACTTTATAAAGCAGTGGGAGGACATTCCAGGCCTTCAGAGAGGCTCATACAAAAGTGTCAAGGCAAGAATCGAGTTGTTTTGCTCAGGACATCATAGTAAATAACAGAGATGAGGGGCTTCCCTGTTGGTCCAGTGATGAAGAATCCCCCTCCCCGTGCAAGGTTTCCATCCCTGATCTGGGAAGATCCCAAGTGCCGTGGAGCAGCTAAGCCCACGTGTCACAACTACTGAAGCCTGCTCACCCTAGAGCCTGTGCTCTACCACAAGAGAATCCACTGCAATGAGAAGCTCATGCAGGACAACAAAGAATAGCCCCTACTCTCTGTAACTAGAGAATGCCCGTGGGCAGCAATGAAGACCCATCCCAGCCAAAAAATAAATAGTATAAATAAGGCTTGAAAAAATGATAGAGATGAGACTCAGGGAAAACTTAACTACAGTGAGTTGGGCAAGTGAAATGTATCATCACATATAATCCTGGGAGAAAAGACCTGCCAGGCACCTTTTATCTCTTTTTTTTTAGAAGAGACTGAAATGAAAAGAAATTAAGTACTTGTCTCAGTTCTCAGAATAAGGCATGAATTTTTTCCAGGCTCCAAAGTCTCTATCTGGCCCTCCACCACTCAGCAGGTAAATCACCTCCACCCTCAGCCACCCAGCCTTGGCTTGGTCCCAGCAGCCTATTGGGTTGCCTATATACCTTTTTGCCAGAGGCATCATGACAGAGGGGGTGTGTCAGCAGGTGGTAAGACCTCCCCAGGCCAGACAGCCTTTGCAGCAAGAGTCATGACCATACTTAACTCTGCAATAGCAAGACTGGCTCTCTTGTGTGTGGGGAATAAGCCTAATTGGATGTGAGCAGGAGCCAGTGACCATTAATCATGATGAAAAGGAGCCCAAGTCACAAATTCCAGTTGAGTTCATCTTCCCTGCAACTAAAGTCACTCCCTCCCCTTATTTCATCTAGCAGCCCTGTATTCAAAGTCTGCAATCAACTCGGGCCCTAAGTAGCTGCAGGAACCCTAGCAGGTTTGATTACATCCACTTCACCTTCACACTCCAGATCCAACAATGAAAATGTGTGAAGAGCAATGCCTCGTTTTCTTATTAATGCATATTTAAAGGATTATAAAGGGACATTGCAACTAAAGCAATGGACAAAGGTAATAAAACTCTTTTTGAGAATCTTAATGAACTCATTTAAGCTTTGAAAGAAGATCAACTGATTGAAAAATTTTGCTATCTCCATATTAAGGTAAGATACAATAGTTTCTTTTTCCAAAAAAATAAAAGTGGTCATCACGGAAATTTATGAGAACTGTGTTGTATTTATTTTTCACTGTGATGAAATATACAAAACATTTATTATTTTAAATATTTTTAAATATACAGCTCAATAGCATTAAGTACGTTTACACTGTTGTGTACTGTCCATCTCCAGCATCTTTTTCATCTTCCCAAACTGAAATTTTGTATATTAAGTGACAACTCCTTCTTCTCCCTCAGCTATTCTCAAACTGGCAATCATTACTCTACTTTTTCATCTCTGTGAATGTGACTACTCTAGGTGCCTCATGGAAGTGGAATCATACAGTATTTGTCCTTTGGGGGCTGGCTTATTTCAATTAACATCATATTCCCAAGGTTTACCTATGCTGTTGCATGTAATCAGAATTTTCTTTCTTTTTAGGTAGAATAATGTTAAATACCTCCAGCTTTTGCTTATCTGGGAATGGTTTAATTTCTCTTTTACCTTTGAAGGACGTTTTGCTACATACACCATTCTTGGTAGTTGACAGGTCTTTTTCTTTTTTTCACATTACAATCCTTGTCATATTAATCATAGTTATTTTAAATTCTAAGTTTGATCATCCTCAACTCCCTGCCATATCTTAGTCTGGTTCTGATGCTTGATTTGTCTCTTCATACTGCATTTTGGCCTTTCAGTATGCCATATTTATATATTACATAAAGGTGACATCTCAGCTGAGGTCTAACAGCTAAGTAGGAGAAAGTGGGGTGGGTGGAGGTTGCAACGTGTAACGTCTAAATAATAAGGTATATATTAATAAATGTTACTGTTATTATCTCATTCAGTGTCATAAGCTATAGAATCAGTGAGACCCAGTTTCAAATCCTAGTTTTGTCACCTTTAGTTATGTGGCCTTGGATAAGTCACCTGATCTTGCTGAGTCTCTCTCTTGTTCTCTATATTGCAAGGATACTCATATATAACTCGTAGGAATGCTACTAGAGGATGAGTTGATAGAACATGGAACCCTGCCTTGTGACATTTAAAAGGGCTACAACATGTTTCTCTTTTCAACAAGTTTAATGTTTCTTATCTTATGGATTCCAAAGTTTTCTCGGACACCCAATAACTTCCATCAATTAACATCTACTAAAAGTATGAGAATGTGAACACATATTCCATGTGATTCAGTCCAGTTCAGTCACTCAGCTGTGTCCAGCCCTTGAGACCCACAGACTGCAGCACTCCAGGTTTCCCTGTCCAGTAGCCAAGTGGCAGGCCATGTTGTGAATGCCTCCTGAGCCAGTATACGGCAGAGCATGCTGTTGTTTCTAGGAAAACTCATAATACAAATTCGTAAGATAGTAAAGGTATCTTTGTTGTTGTTTAGTCACTAAGTCGTATCAGACTCTTGCGGCCCCACGGACTGTAGCCCTCCAGGCTCCTCTGCCCGTGGAATGTCCCAGGCAAGAATACTGGAGTGGGTTGCCATTTCAGTCTCCAGGGGGTCTTCCTAACCCAGGAATTGATCCCAAGTCTCCTGCATTGGCAGGCAGATTCTTTACCACCAAGCCACCAGGGAAGCCCAGGAAGTCATGTTACAAATTACTAAGCAGTGGTGTCAATTCCAGACTTTTAACTCAAAGTCTGCACACTACCCACACCTCATCTGACATTTGGACTTTTCTTGAAAATACATTGTCTAGATCACAAAGAAAAAATAAATTTAAAATATTTTTGATTCAACACTTCAGGAGGATGGCCAGACCCCATCCAGATGGAGTTGGAATCTAGGCTTTCCCTCAGTTCCCTTTCGGTCCATGAGTAAATTGTAGTATTCCTGAAATGAAATCATCTGTCATGCACTCTTATGCAAATGATAATTTTCTTTTGAAAACTATTTCCTTAGTTATGGTAAATCTTCAACTACTGTTGACAGATTCAATTTTTGCAAAGCACACAAAAAAATACAGAACACCTATGGAAGTATAATTCAGCTTAGCCAATATTATTGAGCAGTTACTACCTGTCATTTGCTTGTTTGCTCTCAGATTCACCAAACACACTTGGCTCTCTGAGTCAAGTTCAGGCAGTGAGGCAAGTTAGGAGACAGAAGTGTAGCAGGTATGGGGTAGACATACTACTCTATATGTATGTGGTAAACAGGAACTCACCAGGGGAGCTGGAAAGGCGGCAGGGTTGGTGAAAACATTTCTGGGTTGGGTGGGAAAACGCGATTCAACTCTTGCCAGGTACCCTCTGACTACTCTTTCTCCCTCTCTGTGTCTGAGCTTTCCCATCTGCTGAAGTGGCTTTGTGTACATTGTGTGTGTGTGTGTGTGTGTGTGGTCACTCAGTGGTGTCTGATTCATTGTGACCCCATGGACTGTAGCCCACAAGTTTCCTCTGTCCATGGGATTCTCCAGGCAAGAATACTAGAGAGGGTTGTCATGCCTTGCTCCAGGGGCTTTTCCTGACCCAGGGATCAAACCCAGATCTCCTGAAGTGCAGGCAGGAGTGGTGGCTCTTTACCATCTGAGCCACCAGTGCACTCCAGGTGTCCTCTGTGGCTGGACCGCATCTGCATCGCATGCGCATTCGCACACCTGAGCCTCCTCCCCACCTCAGACCTACTGAATAGGCAGGTCTTGGTTGGGTCCCTCTGGGTTGTGCTTTAACAAGCTTCCTGGTGGTTCTGAAGTTTGAGACACACTGGTCTGGCTGAATTCAAGGTCTTATCTTGTTCTAAGGGTCTATCATGAAGCCACTCTTGGCATTGGAAGTGGAAAAAGAAGAAAGAGACTTCCCAGAAAAGGAGAATTGCTCACGGTTATGAAAAGCTCTCCATGTGGGCACCATGGATCTCTCTACTTTATCTGGGTTGAATGATTTTTCCCTTTGAAAACTCCTAAGTTTGACATCAAACTCTCCATGTTTTTCTTCTGATTTGCTAACTCTTGCTTCTTGGACCTCACCCAAAGACTTGACATTTTTTGATCACTGCTCAGATTTTTATTTTCCCAAGTCGTCTAGCCTTTGATGTCACCCCAGTTCAACAACCAGCTTCAGGCAGCGGGCTTGGCTGCAGGCTGCATTGGACTTAGGTCTGCTTCACTCATCTTTATAACGAGGCCCAGGTTGAAGGGGTAGGGGCTCTCCTGGGCTTGCACTTCTCAAGGTAAATCCCTGAATGTCATGAGCCCAGCCAAACCATGCCAGCACTTTAAATAGTACCTTCATTATCTGCTCTTATTCAGTGTTCACTTCCTTCCTATTGTCCACGCAAAAGTCATTTGAGAAGGAAAGTATAATGCACTCCAAAGAGAGGGAGAGGGGAGTGAAATGTGCTGAAAAAATACTCTGATGAAAGATGCAGCAGTGCAGAATTATCGCTATCACAGCACTTGGTGTGAGGGTCTCAGTTTCCTCCCAGGAATACTACTGGCCTCATTCTCCTCCTACCCTGAAGAAAAGAGTTCAGTGACTTTTCCTCCTTCTCAGACTCTGCATTTCTTTGATTCTTCTGTAGTCCCCAACCTCCCTCAAGCACAATGTGACATGAATTCTGGAGGGAATTCCCAGGCAAAACCTGCTGTCAGAGAAGATAGTCAGTGGCCCCCATATCACCATGCCCCCTAAGTCACACTGAGCTGATCATCAGTCTGCCCATTTCTCTCCCGCACTATAAAGTGTAATTATCATACAAGTGTAGAAATCCAAATTTAGAAGGTAACTGTTCCATGAGTGGATGTAAGCTGTACTGACCCATTCCTCTAGGGAAATCTTGTTTTTACTGAATTAACTTTAGCTGCACAGTTGGGGAAGGATGGACATTGACTCAAAGTCTTCCCGGTTATCTTCAGTTTCATCTTTTACAGATTTCTCAGTAACTCCTATTTCAGCTGGCTAATCAAGAATAGAAGCCAACTGGAGCAGAGATGTCTAAGTGTCACCCCAATACTTGCTTTTATTTCATTTCCTAACCTCTTCCAGAAACACCCTTTCAGATACACACAGTAAAAAAAAAAAAAAAAAAAGTTTAATTAGATATGTAGGCATCTGCATGATCCAGTCAACTTGCCACATAAAATTAACCATCACACAGCTGGAGATTTTATTTGCCCCCCCCCCACCCCCAGCCTCCTGCAGTTAGCTCCTGGACCACTGGGAAGGAGAGCTGAAATAAAGCAGTAATCTCCTCTTTCTCTTTCCTCATCTGCTGGTCACAGAGGGCAGCATGGTGAAAACTGGAGTGGCCATCATGGGCCCAGAAATGGAAACTGTGTTGAGATGGCAGAACAAGAAATTAAAAGGGGCCACCGAGCTGCTTTATCAGCTCTACACCATTCACGCTCAGACTGTTGTAGAAGATAAAACTAAATGTCTCTCTAACATAAACCACATTTGTTCTATTCTGTCTTTCTTACTGAAGCCAGAACATGTGTCTTAAAAAAATATAACAATGTCTGTGTCTCTTTATTGATCGGCAAACCCTTTGTAATCTTTAGTATGAGCACTGGCCCTTTCATTCAACATTCCATGAAAAAATGTGCACAGAACAACAAACACATACAAGGTATTAACCTGTGTGCTCAGGAGACAAGTGTGCTGACGCTACGTTGTCTCCTGACTCTCCTGCTCCCACGCTACCTGGGCTTTAGCCGTGCCCTGTGTGAGTGCTGTCTCTTCAGTCGTGTCTGACTCTTTTGTGACCCCATGGACTGTAGACCCCCAGGCTCCTCTGTCCATGGGATTTTCCAGGCAAGAATACTGGAGTGGGTTGCCATGTCCTTCTCCAGGGGATCTTCCCAACACAGGGATTGAACCTGCATCTCTTACGTCTCCTACATTGGCAGGAGGGCTCTTGACCACTAAGGGAAGCCACCCTCCCAACACATTTTCGTGTCTTTATACCTTGGTATATTCACTCTTCCATCATCCTGAAATGCCTCCCTTTCCTTTTTTAGCTCAAAGACTCTTAATTGCAAAAGGAAAATCAAAATGGGATCAGCATTGCTAAGAGAACTATCTAAAACAGAGCTGAGAAGACACGGAGGGTGTGTGACTTACGCATGTCTCAGTCAGGATGGAATCTAGACTTGGATTACTTGTCTTAACTCAGGCATCCAGAACATGCACACAGTGTTCCAGAAACTTGAGACACTTAGGGGACCTTACAGTAAATAACTCGTGACAATATGATTCTTGCCAGATGATTTAACGACCTTGAGTTTTTGCCTTTATAAGTCCCTGACTCTCTTCCCAGAACACCCTTATGGTTTTATTCTGATTCGTGTTTTTCAAACTGCAATTCCTAAGACCCCAAATAAAGTTCTGGGTTCTCTGCAGCCAATAGACTGATGATTACTGGCCATAACTCGTCTGAGACTTGGTTTCCTGGTCTGAAACATGATCGCAAGCAGCTGCTGTACGTAAAGCCCACAGACCTGTCTCTGGCCACAGTAGGTCTTCAGTAGGATCTGGTGCAGGTTCCTGTTGCCCACAGTGCTGTCCCCGTGATGGAGAAAGTCTCTATGTGAAATTTTGGAAAGCTGGGATCTCGCACGATTATTTTTCCAGGTGAAGCCCCAAAGCTAACTGATGACTTTCCACTACCTCCTTTCACAGTGAAGTGACAATGGTCTTCTGATTGCTTTGTTTTTCCTCTTTATAAAGTAGCCAAGATAACAAACCTCATGCAATCTTGACTCTGCGATACATTTCCATACTAATTAATAGCAGTCTCACAGGGGCAAGTTTTTCCGGAAAATAAATTACATATATTCAGGTGTCTGGTTTTTACCGCCATTAAACTTAACTACTCTGTTTGTGTCTCTTTATTGCTCTTTTTTTTTTTTTAATAAAGACCATAAAAAAGAAGCTACGATACTACAGCCAGGGGCCAGGAGGAAGCTGCCTTTTCATATTTCTAATAGCTTCAAATAAAATATGTTCAAGCACTCCCTGCCATCTGGCTGCAAAAGGTTGCTTAGAGGGCCCCTCCTCCTCCAGCTTCTAATCATCAATTCTACTTTCCAATTCCTTGGCTGGATTAAATTTATGAACTGCTCAACCCTTGGATGATAAATGTGTTGATTGTGACCATTTCCTCTTTCCGGTTTCCAATTAACATGATTGGTTTGGAATCTATAGAGACAGCTTAGGTCTTGAAACTTGCATCTTGCGGCTCAGGAGCTGAGTCAGCACAGATTTCAGCATCCCTTCCCCCTCTTCCGTTGTTTCCCTACTCATACCTTTCAGAACGTTTAACAACAGCTCAATATTATTTCCATCCATTTGGAAGAAAATCCTGGATTTAAAATCTGCAGCGGCAACCAGTAATTTTCCTTTAAAAAATTCCATGGAGTACAAGTAATTTTGTGTAACATTTTCATACTATGGGCAGCTTCATATTCGTATAGGAAAATAAGCTGAGTTTCTAATCAAGCAGTATTACAAGTGATTGTGATGCTTTTTTATAAATGCAAAATGACTTGGGAAAGGTAGAGAGTAATAAAGAAATGGAATGGCTCCAGGGTGTTCACGAAAAGCTGATTGCCTTTAACGTCTGTGTTATTATAACAGCCTACTTCCAAATCCCAAGATGAGAGTAGAACATCTAAACAGAGGCTCTCACTCCTCCTCCTCCTTCTCCTCTTTGTCATTGTCAGCTTCCAACATCTCTTGTCCACCACTATCATCATCTCAACATCTGTGGGCAGTTAGTTGGGCAGTGGAAGGAATCCAGATACCCACTGAGTGGGGCCAAGCATGCTTCTATTCTTGTCTCTGCTGTTTATAACCTTGTTATTGTAGGTGGAAATACTTCTATCCTTTACTTTTAGTTCCAACATCTACAAAGAGAGAAAAAAAACATGGTGCCTACCTCCTACAGTCATGTTATGGAATAATGCCAGTAAAATACCTAGCACAAAGGTAGTACACACGCCATTATCCAGCAATGTAGAAGCTCATTGCTAAGGCTCTGGATTCAGAATCCCTGGGTTCAAATCCCAGCTTCACTTCTTCCTGGCCTTAGAAAACTTACTTACCTCCCTCTATAAAAATACTGAAAAATATCTTTTATTATTGTGAGATAAAATGACATAAAATGTGCTGAGGGTTTCAACGGTGCAGTGTGATGTGAATATAATGATCATCTAAGACATTTATCAATAGCCGACTATCGCTTCATTCAGCCAACATTTGCAGAGCATCTGCTATGTGTCAAGCATTCTTCTAAGTATTAACCATGGCCTGAAGATTAATTAGAGCATTCTGATTCAGCTCAGCATTGCACTCATAAGGGAACCTTCCCTGTGCTTACTCCCTGGCCAGATTAAACTCCCTATCATGAGTTCTCAGTAAACTCGGCATCTCTTCTTTCAGTTCAGTGCTTGTCACTGTTAGAAGTTCCCACCGTGTAAGCTAATTCAATTCCTCTTCCTCTGCTAAAGAGTATACATCCCACGAGAACAGGAATTGTGTCTGTTTGGCTCAATCATTAATGTTTACTGCAGGGCTTGGGCAAATGCCAAGAGCTCAATCAATATTTATTAAATGTGAAATGGAGACAGGGTCTCCTCTTTTGAGGGCCTTGCATTTTGGCAAATTCTATGATAAAGTTGCATGACTTCTAAAAGCTATGGAAATTCAGATGGGGAGAACTCCACCCTGGGGATTGAGGAGATGTTTCTGGATGCAGGGCTTTGTTTATCTGAGATTTTCCTAGTTTCCTTCTTTTTTTCTCCTTTTTTAAGAAGGGGAGAAGCATTCATTTGTTTTTGTCAGGACGATATGATGGAAAGAACCAGGACCTGTTGTTGGAAAGAGAAATTGAGACCTCATCTTTATACTTCACTTACTGTTTATCAAAGAGCAAGTTACTTTAACTCTTCACCCCCATGTTCCTCATAAGAAAAATAAGTAATAAATCAGTTTGGCTTTCTGGGAGGTGGTTGGGGGATGGTTTCAAATGATACAACACAGAAGAAAGTATTTGGAGCTCTATCAAGTCATAGCGACTTAGCAGCAGCAGCAGCAAGTCATAGTAAATGCTCAATAAATGTCAGCCCTTTGCCCTTGAGCATCATCTCAACTCATAATAACTACATACTGAAGTTTCTCCCTGCTTTGTGCATAGAATAAATTTATTTTGTGCCTTGTTATCTTACCTGGTTTTTCACCCCAAACTTGTGAGGTTAGCAGAACCTTGGAGGAGGGGGGTTTAGGGAGTTAATAGTTCACCATCACCTGATGCAAAACTCTGACTTGCCATATGGTATATCCCTTCAGAAAGCAGGATTTCTCTCCAAAATAGGCAATGGAAATGTTTCCATGATTAACAAGTAACCATAATTCAGAGAGTCAGAGAACACAGCTAACAGCTGGCCTGAAAACACTGGGCAAACAATTTATGAGCCCCTGCTCGATTTAGAAGAGAGAGGATTCACATCCTAGCATAATAATCGTATTTCTTGCTTGCTTTATCCAGAGAAAATCTTACCCTAGATTAAGAGGTTGTTTCTCTGATGCTCCTCCATCGTGATTAGAGAAACATAAACCCTTTTGTGATTATCTCTGCAATCTCCTGGCTACTGGAGAGGAGGCAGGCTGGATTGTTCTGATGCCATAAATATTGGTACCGTGATGGAGTGGCTCTACTGATGTTCACCAGTTCAAAGGGCCCTGGAATTTGATGGAATATTTCATATAAATGATAATGCACCTCCTGATCAAGCTGATTATTACACAATCAATGGAGCTGAATTACAAAGGAGAGATAAAACAGAAGGACAAAAGGGCGGAAAAATGTATGTTATAGAAAGAGAGAAAGCATAACAAAGAGAAAAAAAGAAGAGGACAGAGACATGGTGGTGGGGTGGTAGTGGGGAAGAAAGGGATTAGGAAAAACAGTGGTTCTTAGTTATTAAGCATTTAATATGTACCAAGTGGTCAAGGATCTCACAAACATTTCTTCACTTAATGTTAAAAGCAGAATTCTAAGTGTGGACTGCTGTTTTAGGTAGAAAGAGATGGACACAAGTCAGTCAAATAACTTAACCAAAGCCACCCAACAAGCAAATGGAGGAGCAAAGATTAGACCCCAGAAGGACGGTGAGGCAGGGAAAATAGGAGAAGGAGGAAAGCTGGCTTTGGGGAGGGATGGATAGAAACCACCAGCTTCTTTGTTGGAAAATTAGTGTCTTTTCTATCATAGGCAAATGGGCATAAACAGTAACTTTAATTGTGCCAAGTTTAACTTTCTGCCCCACCCGGAAAAGTAACAGTTTCCATTAGAAGTGAGACTGGGTTAGAGATATCTGCTCACTAAAAGGAATAGAAAACAGCAGCTTGACAGGCCAGTGTGTAAGTAGGGGCCATTGTCTGCAAATTCAAAATACTGGGGAAGGATGTTATAGCTGCTGCAGGCCTGGGCTCTTCTGCTTGCTAGAAAGGAAAATCCAGGTAGCAGGGACATCCTACCACCCATTTGGCTGAAACAGCTAGGAATATATCAAATCTCTAAGTAATTACAAGGGTCTTAGGGTGAGAAAGAAGGGTACTAAATAACAATAATACTGGAATCACAGTGAGTGCTCAGTGGCTCAGTTGGATCTAACTCTTTGCAACCCCATGGACTGTAGCCTGCCAGGCTCCTCTGTCCATGGGATTCTCCAGGCAGGAATACTGGAGTGGGTTGCATGCCCCCCTCCAGGGGATCCTCCTGACCTAGGGATCAAACTGGAGTCTCTTATATCTCCTGTACTGGCAGGAGGATTCTTTACCACTAAACCCACTGAAAATACAGGTGGAATCACAGTAAATGCATTCATTTTCCTAAAAATAAATAAGATGCAAGGAACAAAGGCAATCGGATTACATGGAATCTGCTCAGACTTCTTACCATCCATGGAGGAGAGACTGTAATAGAGGGAATAAGGCTGAAAAGGGACAAGGTGCAAATACAACCCCTTATGAGTTCTTCAAACATGCATGCTGGTCCTTGTAGGCACTGATAACAGGCTCTGTGCTCAAGGAGCTTATCATTCAGGTAAGTATGGAGACAAAATTTCCACCTGCGTACTCAAGACGTCAGAGCTCAAGGATTTTGCTTCCTGTCTGCCGCCGGTTCTATTGACCCTATTACTCAGCCTTGCTTCACCCAAATATTTGTGGTTTTGGCATCTTCGACAGAAGCTTCTTCTGAAATGGAAGAAACACATTTTCAAGCACATCAAACTTGAATGGGTTTATTCATCTGGTGCATGTTTACAGAGTCCTGGACAACGGGGCCCCAGCAATGGATAAGGCCCTTGTCTTCATAGACAGAGACCCACAGAGGGACTCAGACAAAGCCCAAGGGACAGAGAAAAGGGACTGCAAGCCTGAAGGAAATGCTTGCAGTTCTAGGATTGAGGCTTACTTAATAGGCAGGCTGGCTCTGTTGATAGAGTGGCACTGAGTGTCTTACTGTGGAGGTGACATTTGATGGATGCCACTGGGACGAGCAGGAAGGCTGGGGATGGCCCCAGATCACAGCAGCAGTAGGGATGAGGTCACCAGCTTGGAGAGGTGAGCACATGTAGCTGGAGCCAGACGCTCTCATGTCAGTTTAAATGCAGGAAGGTCGACTTCAGAGATGACCCTGAGTGAGGGGCTGATCAAACTCTACAAGTCTTCACACTGCAGATCAGTAACCAGGAAACACTGACGATTGGGAAGAGATTTTACTTATTTTTAAATACTTATTTATTTTGCTTTTGGCTGTGCTGGGTCTTCTTTGCTGTGTGCAGGCTTCTCTAGTTGCAGAGAGCAGAGGCACCTCGCCATTGCGTGCATGGGCTTCTCATTGCGCTGTCTTCTCTCGTTGCAGAACACAGGCTCTAGCGGCACGGGCTCAGCACTTGCAATGCGTGGGCTTCATTGCTCCATGGCATGTGGGATCTTCTCGAGTCAGGGATTGAAACTCTGCCTCCTGCATTGGCAGGTGGACTGTTAACCACTGGATCACCAGGGATGTCCCAGGAAGAGATTTTAGAAGCTGCTGCTGTCTGGACTCCTTGGTCCCTTCCAGACCCCAATACTGGGTTATTTCACATCCAGCAGCTCTGCCTCAAAGTGTTACGGTCATGTCAATGTACCAGGTGGAAATCTGGGGGATGCTGCTCCTGTCCTCAGCTGTCTCAGCCTTGCCTTCTCCAGCCACCTCGTCTCAATTCCATCCCTGCCCTCTTTACCTTCTCTGAGAACCCTATTTGTTCCCAAGTTCAAAGCACAGTGCCTGACTGCCAGCTGATTTCCAGCACAACTATGGGGAAAGAAGAAATAAGGACTGTGATCCACTCCCCTCCACCCCTTTCATTCCCCATCTCTGCCTCAAAGGCTTCATGCTGTAATACTGGTGTTCAGTCACCCATTTGTGTCCAACTTTTTGTGACCCCATGGACTGCAGCATGCTAGGCCTCCCTGTCCCTCACCATCTCCCAGAGTTTGCCCAAGTTCGACGATGCTGTCCTTCCAGCCATCTCATCCTCTAATGCTCTCTTCTCTTTCTGCCCTCTATCATTTCCAGCATCAAGGACTTTTCAGTGAGTTGTCTGTTTGCATCAGATGACCGAAATACTGGAGCTTCGGCTTCAGCATCAGTCCTTCCAGTGAATATTCAGGGTTAATCTCCTTTAAGACCTCCTTGCTGTCATAGGGAAGAACAAATCTGACTCCATATGAAGTCACTTTGTATATCCTTTAATAACCCTTACAGCTGCAGGAAGTAGAGTCTGTTGTGCTCATTTACAGAAAAGAATATCAGGTTGAGAGAGACAAATTGCGCTAGGTAATTTACCAAGTAAGTTACAACTTTATTGCACATACAGTCTTCCTCTCATGTTCCTTCCAGATTTCTCAGAACGATCTGGGAAGTGAAGCTGAATTTGATAATCATGTTTTCACTGGACCATTGAGAAAGTGGGGAGAGACCCTAAAGATAACTTTGTTTTAGGAAAGGTCTATTTTTTATTATTACTGTTATGTTCTTGGCTGCACCATGAGGCATGTAAGAAATTAGTTCCCCAACCAGAGATTGGACGCACACCCTTTGCATTGGAAGTTCAAAGTCTTAACCACTGGACCATCAGGCAAGTCTTTCCTTCTGTGCGCCTTCCTCTACCCTGTACAGCTGAAAAATGCGAGGGCAGAATAAAGGTAAAGGTGGAACTGATCAGATCAGTGCTTCCCCATCACCTGGGTCTGTCGGTAAATGCAGATTCTGATTTGGTAGACCAAGAGTGGGAGCTGAGCTTTGACATTTCTAGCAAACTCCCAAGTGATGCTGCTGCAGCTGATCCCTACCCACACTTTGCGTAACAATCACATCATTTTGCACGGACTTCCTTTCCAAACTAGGCAGATGAGCAGGACTATCTCAGAGCTTGGTCAATAACATGATGAAGGGAACTGGGTCCGTTACTCATTCACTTGGGCTGATTTTCAAAGTGAAGTTGCCATCAGACCTCAGGAAAGAAAAACACATGAAAATGAGTCATTTAGATGTCAGTTCCTCTCTTCCCCACTCTTACCCAGTTACATTGGTCAAGGCCTCTCCCCTGCAGTCCCTGTCCCAGCGGGTCCTGAGCCCATACTGATCAAAGTGTACACAAGACGGCAGCGATGACGCACATGCACTTCAGGCTGGAGCTTCTGGTTTTTGCTTTACCCATGGCCTCTTGTGGTTCGTCCACACCAAAGCGTGACCACCTGAACATGTCTTCAGGCTGTTGATAGTTTCTAACTTGACTCTATTTTCTTTTGCCTCTGGTCCCTCTGTTCTCTGCACCTCCTAACATAAGCCAATGTTCTCCATCAGGAACTCCTTTCTGCCTTGCTCAGAGCATGGACTCCCAGCTGCCAGGGTCTTCTGCTGCCAGGCCAGGTCCATCATATCAACTTTATCCACTAAGGAATCCTCATGTCTCGCTTATACATTGCCACTGAGACTACCTATTCTCTGACCTACCCCATAATAAACTGAGTGTCCAAACACTAAATCTACCCATCCTGGCTTCTCCCCTCTCCCCAGCAACGGGGTCCTAAAGTTACAGCAGTTTTGGTGGTTGATGCCACATCCCAAGTTCTAATGAAAGAGGCTTCTTTGTCCCATTGGGGTAGATCAAATCAAAAAAATTAGAAGAAATCCAAACACTGATTCCTTTAATGGAGAGAAGTGGCTGAAAATCATTCTTAAGCATGAAAGTAGCGACATGGCACAAGGCGAAGTGTAAAGGAAGTGACACTGTATTTAGATTCAGTTGCCATGATAAGTTTGTGTTCAAACAGAGATTAAGTTTGCTGTTTTATAATATGAGGACATCTAAAGTCAATACCTCTAACATGACTGGCTACATTCCTTTGGGTAAAATATTAATGTTGTTAGACCAAAAAAAAAAAAACGAAATTGGAAAAGAATGCTGATTTTTAACTCTGTAGATATCACATTTCATATCTGGTTCATTTGTGATTAACAGCAAACACAATACATAGTAGGATAGAGAACTATGGAATATGAAACTACAAATACGGGAATTATTTCAGGCTTAGGCAAGTCTCACTCCACTCATTCCAGCTCAGTCATTCAGTTCAAGTGTTCTGTCCACATAGCTCTAGCTCCGTGGTTTGGCCTCACAGAGAGGGAGCATCACAAAAGGACTGAGAGTCTGAACCTACTTATCCCGAGAAAAAGGGAAGCGAGCAGCAAAGGATGAGACTGTGAGATAGCATCACTGACTCAACGGACATGAATTTGAGCAATCACCAGGAGATAGTGGAGGACAGAGGAGCCCGGGGTGCTGCAGTCCCTGGGGTCTCAAAAAGTGGTACACAACTTCGCAATTGAACAATAACAATAAACACCACACTGTCCAAGTTTGTCATTGCTTTCCTGCTGGGAAGCAATCATCTTCTGATTTCATGGCTGCAATCACCATCCACAGTGATTTTAGAGCCCAAGAAGAGGAAATCTGTCACTATTTCCACCTCTGTCTGATTAGCCCATCTCAACTCTGCTTTTCAGTGTTTGGCTCAGGACATCAGCCAGCGGCCTCAGCTCTTAGCAGGATGGTGCTCTGCTGAGCTCCTGGCTCCCCAGCCTTGGGTGCTGTGCACCTCAACCACTGGGAGCAAGCAGAGAGGTGGGCTTCATCCTACAGCAGACACAGCCCAGGGACTCGGAGGTGCTCCCTCTGACGCTCTCCCAGTTCTTCTTGAATCCATCACTCAGCGCTTTCCATCCTGCCCAGCTGGTGTGGGGATATCCTGAGACAATTCTCATCCCAAGTTCAAGAGGACCAGTGGGCCCTCAAGACCTCCGAGTGCTGCTTTCCCTTCCACCTCTCTGTGTTTTCTCTCCTGGTATTGCCGTCCTGGACTGAGTTCAAAGAAAGGCGGGATGCTGAGCCCAGGGGTACAAATGAACCCTCCCCTGACTCAGTCTGAATCCCCTGATACAAAAGTTAGGGTTAACAATGTTAGGATTAGCAAATACAATTTATTCTTCCAGACATCTGACAACCTTATTCCTTCTGCAGGTGCTGGGGTGAATGGGGACTTCTCCTAAGTCCTACACTTCTTCTCTCCTGACTTTGTTCTAGGTGGTGGTGTCCTTTTGCCCCAAGTCACTAAGCTTCATACCTTAATAACAGACATGATACAGGGAAAGGAAACAACTCTCTGAGAAGGTCAGGCACTGCTGGAGGTAATTACAAAAGTTACAGATAGCCCTGTGTTGCAATGCATGAAAGCTAATGGGTAGTTAATCTAAAGCCAACTCTCTGGAATCAGACACATCCTAATTCCAATCTCAGGGAAATTTACGCTTTGGTCTGTGCCACAGTTTTCTCATCTAATGGAGATAATGATAGCATTTATCTGGTAAGCCTGCTGCAGGAAAACATATATATATATATATATATATATATATATATGAAGGAGATATTGCATAGTAGGTGACCAGTGACCAATAAATGCTTTTGAATGAATGAACCTTCCTAATGACATTGGAATCTGTCACAGCCGTGTTAACAGGGGTATTGTGACTTAATTGAAGCTTCTGTAGACTAAAGAATACTCCCCTGAGCTATTTTCCTGAGTAAAATTTCCAATGACCTAAGGAAAGGAAATGGGAGGAGACAGTTAATGACCACATGTTTTCCACGAGGCATCTTATGTGCACCACTGTTTTATCCTCAAGGGATGAGTAGTGTGATTCCACTTTACAGATGGGAAAACCAAAGCTCAAGGGAGGACAGCTGAGTGACTCTGCAGCCTGCACACTCCATCTGTGGCCCAGAAGGGCAGCTGCGGAGCCTCCTCCTCGTGACAAAAGCCTAGAGAGGCGATGAGATGCAAAACAGAGGAACTTGCAGAGCAATTCAACTGGCACCTTTGCAAAAACATCCAAAGGCTGGCTGGTTGAGAAGTCACAAGGTTGCAGAAGAATTGACATGGATTGAGAGACACAAAAAATTCACTATTTACTCAGAGTCCCCATTCTCAGCCTGCTGATCATGTGAGGCTGGTCCTTTTGCCCTGCACTGGTCCCTCTTCAAGCCCATCCAGATACTGTCTTTGTGCAACTGTTTCCCCAGTGTGTCTTCAACTTGAGCACACATATTTTTTTTTTTTTAATCAAAGTGAGATCATGTCTCTTCAGCTCTAAATTGAGGACAAAGGTCCTCCTATGAGTTTGTCTCCTCTACTGGCCCTGAAAATCTGATGTAATCATAGTAATACTAAGAGCCAACACTCAGATAGCTCTTACCGTGTGCCAGGCATTGCTATGAGTCTCTAGAGTAATTCATGAAGCCTCAAGTTGCAATAAGAGAGCCTATCATTGTCATCCTCATTTTATAGAGGAGGCAAGAGAGACACATGGAGGTGAAGTAATTTGCTCAGGGTCACACAGGCAGTAAGGGTGAAGACAGGAATTGAACCCTGACAGTCTGATTTCAGCTTTGTGCTCTGGAGGGAGCAGGAAGGCTCCCTTGAATCTTCTGGGGATGGCGTTTAATGGCAGACCTCAGCCTGGCTCCTCCCATTAATAAGGAGTTTAACTTGCAGAGCTATTATCTAATCATTACCTATGCAGGCTAACTAGCTCAGAACCTTGGATATCTTGCTATAATACTCAGATAATGCATTGAAAATCGCTTTCAATTATTCTTAATAAAACTTCAGCTGCTTCCCATTGCCTGGGATACAGTGAAGTACCCTTTGTCCCAACCTCTTTCATTTCTGCTCATTCTCCCACCTTACATTCAACTATCATGCTGGGAACTCATGTCCGTTTGGTTATTTGAATATTCCTTTGAGTGGGAGAGTTTGTACCCACTGCACTTTCTCCCTGAGATGCTCTTCTCCCAGCTGTTCACAGGGGGTTCTATCTCAGCCTGCAGAGGTGCAGAGAGCACCTCCTAAAAGGCCTCCCTTTCCCCACTACCCCTCCACTCCTCCTCCATATCCCTTGCTTTATCTCACCATCCTACTACTTACTGCTATAGTCCCAAGCTAGCCCTCCCACCTTAACCCACAAGTTGTATCCTTGGGTTTCATAGACCCCTGTCTGGATAAAACCTGCATTTTAAGGCCCTGTATTCACTGACATTTGGGCCCTGGACCTCGGGAGTCAGTTTCACACCCTGACTGCCCCAGCTTCCAGTCTTTGCTTGGGCCTCCATCTCCTCTCCCCACCATAATCCACACTTGCAACCTCTCCATGAATTTGGGGACTGTTCCCTGGGACCCTTTTTTTGCTATTGTTTTATGATTTTCATTTTGGTTGGACTGGCCAGATATGTAGCTGAGTGTGTGGTGTGGATTCTGAAGACCTTGAAGGAGGGTATTATAACCCTGGGATAAGCTACCCTCTTAGAAAACCCCTCCTCCTTCCAGATGGTGCTATCATTTCGCCTTGCAATGGACAGACTGCACTCCCCCACAATGGGAGGGGGACCTCCTGACTATAACTGCACTGGGCTGTCAGTGATGCTCAGGGGACATCTGAAGGCAGCCGGCTGTGTGGGGGCTGACAGACCCAGGTGCGGTTCTTACCTTTACTACTTCAGCTGCTGAATGGAAGTATAAACTTGGACAAATTACCTGATATTCTCATACCTGTATTTAATTGTGTGAAGAACAAACTATAATAAGGATACATATCTTATAATGTGTGCATGCTAAGTTGCTTCAGTTGTGTCTGACTCGTGCCGCCGTATGGACTGTAGCCCGCCAGGCTCCTCTGCCCATGGGATTCTCCAGGCAAGAATACTGGAATGGGTTGCCATGACCTTCTCCAGGGGATCTTGCCAACCCAGGGATTGAACCTGCATCTCATTATGCCTACATTGGCAGGCAAGTTCTTTACCATAAGCACCACCTGGGAAGCCCCTATCTTAGAGCATAATAATATATAACAGTATATTATACATTATAATATATTAACATATTACTAATATATATTATATTAATTATTATATTAACAATATATAAAGATTATTATAGCATAATAATTAAAAATACTATAAAAATGTATGTATCTAATACATATCTTATTTTTCACTGGAAAAAATGTACATTATTGAGCCAAGCAAGATGTTTGTCACAATGTACTTATTCTACTAATATTTTCCATCCACTCTTCTCCTTGTTTGTACACCTCACATCTCACATGGTTTCGTGCCCAGTTATCCCTCAATAAATGTTGGGTGGATTAAAGGAAAGAAAGAAACTATTTTCCTATCACCAGGTCTGTTCTCAGGGGTTTGGGGTCTCCAATTTGAAAGATTTTCAGAACATCTCATCAGGACTGGAGAGCCCCAAACAAACCTACACTCCCCAGATGAGTGTCTCCAGAATGAATGGAAGGTGGGTGGAGCTGTACAAGAGTGAGGCAATGTCTGCCACTTGAATTCAAAATGGCAAGTAAACACTTAGTTCACAGGACAAATAAAGCCAGAGACATTTCCTCATCAGCAACTTTCATATTGTGAAAGACATCCCGGAAAGCACCTGGGAGACCTTCCCCGAATCAGATCCAACACCGAAACCTTTCTGAATGGACCTGTTGCCCCCTTCCTGTCACGTTACTGGGATGGAAATCAGGCATCAGATCTGAAACTCAGCCGGGAGTACCCCCACCAGAGACACCTTGGTCCAGGGTGAGAGTGTACACGCTGGGGCCTCCCTGAGTTGGTGGGGAGCTCCCAGGCACAGTACCGGGGCTTTCTGACCCTGGTCAGCTCCTGATAAAAGGGTGCACAATCTAGCCGTGCTCTCTAAGGAGCTCCCAGGTGGGCAGTCTGGAGGCTAGGTGGAACCCAGCATTTCTGCAGAACCACAGGGAATGTCGTGGTCACCAGCCTGGAGTCCCTTCACCTAGAAGTCAGGGACTTCTCTGGTGGTCCAGTGGTAAAGAATCTGCCTACTAATGCAGGGGACACGGATTCGATTCCTGGTCTGGGGACTGAGACCCCTCATACCACAGGGCAGCTAGGCCGACACCGCAACTACCAAGCCCGCACTTGGCAACGAAGACAGCACAGCCACAAAAATGAAGCAAAATAATAATATAAAAGATCAGAAGACTTGGCTCAATAATATCAAAGAAATCAAGAGAGAAACACTTATTTTCTGTCCACATCTACCTTCTCTTTATATGCCTTTCAAAAGAAAAATATAGTTTGATCTAGATAATAATTATCATCTTCATTATTACAGAAATTAACATCACAGTGATATAGCTAGCTGAATCCTAATGACTGGGGAAGAAACACCCAAACAGAGAAGACAGACTGAGACCACTAAGAAGTTGCAAATATCCCAGGCAGAGAGTACAGAATGAGCTAAGGCACACTGTTTGTCCCTCTCTCCCTCTCCATTTTTTGGTTATTTATTTTTTCCCTATCCATTTGTTCTTTTGTTTGCCCTTGTCTTTCAATCTCTGCTTCAACTATTCAACTCAGTTTCTTTAAACTAATATGTTTCTGTATTGATAATTATTTGGACTCCAACTTATTTCTGGTTAATGGATGCTGTACTTGCAATTTAGTACTCTCATTCATTCATTTATTCATTCATTCAACAGGATGTTAGTGTCTGCTATGTGTCAGGTACCTGTGATGGGTACTTAAAGTAGAGAGAAGAAAAAGATCTGTTTTATGACCCCCAAGAAACTCACGGTCTAGTAGAGGAAGCCAACCCAGACCAGCTAGCTGTGGTTTACATGAGTCAGTCAGTCATTCATTTAGTCATGCACTCAACATCACAGTTCCCACTGTGTGCTGGGGATTCAAAGAACGGTCAGGAGTGAAAGCCCTTGCCACTGTGGCATTTACAGCCTCTTTGTGGAAGCTCAGGGCATGATTGGGATCTAAGAAGACTCCACGACAATAGGTCATGAGGAAATTATGGGTTGTGAAAGAGGATTCTCTTCTTCTTCGTCCACCTTTCTCTAAGCACTAGTGTCAATTTCTGGAACAGATACTGGTTACCCGTAGCAACGTCTTAAGCAAACAGTAAAGACTGGAGGGAAGCACATGTTCACTCCCTAACAATAAATTATCTACACGACCCTCTCAGTGTGTCGATCAGGAGAACCAAAGGAGCTCTTGGTTAATTAGAAGTGCTCTGGTGCTTCATCCTTAGAGTGGGTGGTGTTGATTTTGGAAGAAATGTTTAAAATTTTTATTTTGCCCTCAAATTTTCATTTTCGTTATTTGCATAAACTCAGTTATTTATAATTTTGGAAGAAGAAAAGTACTTGGATGTTTTTAAGTTTCATAAAACAATTTCTTATCCTCTAGCTATCTTAAAATGGAGCCCAAACGTCTTAATTAAATTTTCAAGTGCTTATGTGATCCAAGCTCAATTGTCTCTCCATCCTGTCTCTTTACCTGTTCCTTCTTTTGCCCTCATTTAATTAAAAAGCTTTCACATTCCTTGGTAGACATCTCATAGGGGAGAAAATGGATAAATCATTTCCTGCTTTATCTCTGTTCTGGGGACCACGTTGACCTGTAGCTCATTGGGATGAAATCTTCAAAGCACAAAACCTCATTTCTTAGAGTCTATCATCTTATACATCTAATTTGGAAGGCTTTCCCGAAGCACATCAACTGTCATTTACTGACTTCAAAGAACTTCCAACGCATCTCTATTTATTTATGTCTTCGTGTGCCCACCTTGCCATCTCTCAATGGGTGGTCTCGCCCAACACAAACTTTCAATTCTCACCTTTAAGTGTGTGATTCCTCAATCTATGTCTAAACCCAGAGGCCTGTCCCTACTTGTCAAGTCTGCTGGGGACGTGATCATACCCCTCAGATTTGTCCACAGAGGGTAATGAGGCTGGATGTTATATCCACAGGATCCTGTCCACACTTTTGGGCTGGACTTGGTCTCAGGCTAAGAAGCTCCCAGAGCAAGGCCCCATGGAAGGGAGTATGTAGATTCGAGTTCAGCTGGATACTGCTAAAACATGAAAACATACCTTTCAATGGGCTTTCCCTTTTCTTCTCTTTCCTTCTTACTACTCCCTCACTCCTTCCTGCAAGAATGTTATGAACTACCTGCACCCAAGTTCTTATCTCAGACTTTGCTCTCGGGAGAAATCAAATGAAGACAGGTGACATGAGAATATGGTTTTCATACATCTCTCATCTCTGCAGTCTCAGTATTGGTTCCAGGAAATGGCAACCCTCTGCAGTATTCTTGCTTGGAAAATTTCATGGATAGAGGAGCCTGGCGGGCTACAGTCTACGGGGTTGCTAAGAGTCAGCAGTGACTGAGCACACACACGATTCATTAAGAAAGTCACCAAAGAGTCCCTTCATAGACTGATATCACAGGTCACTCTGACGGCAGAAATAAATAAGGAGACCGTGGCATCTTTACCAGGGGAGTCATTTTATTGGTGGTTAAGATTTGAATGACCTTGGAAGTGATTTCACCCAAACTTCTCAAGAGTTGAATAAATTCAGAGAGACATTAAGGCCACTTGCTTAATGTTGTCCAACCAACAACTGCTGGAATTGAATCAGGAACCCTAGACTCCAATCTTCCAGTGCTGGGCTAATCACACTGGTTAATTAGCTAATTAAAGTGGTTCTGATTATCCACCCCTCCCTCACACCGGCTGCTTCCTCAGTGAGCCTGACAGCTCTGAACCATAAGGACCGCAGAATTATACTTCAGAAATACCACACTGTTATAAAAATGATAGACTTGGCTCTAAAACAGGTCAGTTTCTGGGTTTACTAATTCAGCCCATTAAGTCTAATCTGTGTCTACAAAGAAAAATGCTGATGCCTGGTTTCCCTAGCTTGCAAGACTGTATTTCTTTTCACACAGAGTGCCTGGGACAGTCCCTGGCCCACCTTTCAGCAACTATGCTTTCATAATGATTTAGGAAATAGTAGATAAGGGAAAATGGAAGGAGGAAAAAACAGATCTGTCTGGAAGCTGTTTCCCTGGTTTTGAAGGGCAGGTCGGCTATGGATTGTCTGGGAAGGAGGCTTGTATTGAGGGTGGGAAGACATAGGTAAGAATATTGGAGGGGACATCTGGTTCTGCTGTGAGAACAAAGGAATTGAGCTGAAAAAAATAAATATGGGGTTGGCTAATAAATTCATTCAGCTTCTTGCTTACAGTCTTAACAGGAAAATTCAAACAAAATTTCCGGCCAACCACATAAATCAGAGAAGACCTGATTCAGGTAAAAATGTAATATAAATATGAACATCCTTGTCAGCATAAATGTAAGCAATCCTTGTTGCCTACAGAATGAGGCTGTGGGGTTGGAAGGGAGACGGGGAGGAAAGAAGCTAACTTTAAGAGACACTATCAAAGGAACAGGAAAAAAGAATGATTTTGAGCTTACTGTTAGACTTATAAAGTCAACTGACAGAATGTAAAGCCCAGCAATAGTACCATCAAATGCTGGGAAGAAGATAGGTTGAGAAGAAGAAAAACAATAAATCAAGAAATACAGTCTCAAACATCATACTTAGGGCAATGGAAGCCAACAATAGAATAAATAAAAACAGGAAGGGTATGAAAAAGAGGCAGTTTCTAAGTAGTGGCTCTGAGAGTGGGGAGGGGGGAATATTCCTTCCACCATGAGCTTTTCTGTATTATTTGCTTTGTTAACATGTGCACAAGCTGCTTTGATATTTGAAAAATAAATCTTGTCATTCAGCAGCTACCCATTAGCAGGAGCTGTGCACCTCAACTATGCCAGGCACTGTACTGGGATTTCAGAATTCAAAAACAAATAAGATAGAACAAAAGGTTAAGCATTAGAATGGAGAAATCTCTGGGAGAAATATAAGCGTGGCATTGGAAAGATTTCCCAAAGAGGTAAAATAGGAACTGGATATTGAAAAATGAACAATGCAAGAAGGCTACTCCAGGCAAAGAGACCGGAATACTCAAGACAATAGATGTGTGGAATGCAATAGAATCATTGAGCACCTTCTAACAGTGCAATCTTACTGGTGAATTTGATGCTGGATTTTTTTTTTTTTTTTGAGTATAGTTAATTTACAATGTGTTAGTTTCAGGTGTACAGCAAAGTGAATCAGTTATACATACAGTCTCTCTTTTTTAGATTCTTTTCCCATAGAGGCCAGTACAGAATATTGAGAAGAATTCCCTGTGCTCTACAGTGGGGCCTTAGTACTTACCAATTTTATGTATAGTAGTGTGTATATGGGGCTTCCCCAGTGGCCCAAGAGTAAAGAATCCACCTGCGATGCAGGAGCAACAGGAGACACAGATTCCATCCCTGGGTTGGGAAGATCCCTTAGAGGAGGGCATGGCAACCCACTCCAGTATTCTTGTCTGGAAAATCCCATGGACAGAGGACCCTGGTGGGCTACAGTCCTTAGGGTCCCAGACTTGGACATGACTGAAGGGACTTAGCACACACGCAGTGTGTATATGTCAATCCCAATCTCCCAATTTAGCCTTCCTTCCCTCTCCCGGTAGCCATAAGTCTGTTTTCTACATATATGATTTTATTTCCATTTTGTGGGTAAGTTCATTTAAGGCTGCAGGAACAAATAGGCCTAAAGCAGGAAAGACCCATTATGTCACATTAGGGGGGTTGAACTGTATTGTGAGCTGTAACCAAGGGTTAAAAGAGACAGACCACCTGACCTGCCTCTTGAGAAATCTGTATGTGGGTCAGGAAGCAACAGTTAGAACTGGACATGGAACAACAGACTGGTTCCAAATAGGAAAAGGAGTACATCAAGGCTGTATATTGTCATCCTGCTTATTTAACTTATATGCAGAGTACATCATGAGAAACACTGGGCTGGAGGAAGCACAAGCTGGAGTCAAGATTGCTGGGAGAAATATAGTCAAAGCTATGGTTTTTCCAGTAGTCATGTATGGATGTGAGAGTTGGACAATAAAGAAAGCTGAGCACCAAAGAATTGATGCTTTTGAACTGTGGTGTTGAAGAAGACTCTTGAGAGTCCCTTGGACTGCAAGTGGATCAAACCAGTCCATCCTAAAGGAGATCAGTCCTGGGTGTTCATTGGAAGGACTGACGTCAAAGCTGAAACTCCAACTGACTCATTTGAAAAGACCCTGATGCTAGGAAAGATTGAGGGCAGGAGAAGAAGGGGCAAAAGAGGTGCATCACTGACTCAATGGACATGAGTTTGAGTAAAGTCTGGGAGTTGATGATGGACAGGGAGGCCTGGCATGCTGCAGTCCATAGCGTGGCAAAGAGTCGGACATGACTGAGTGACTGAACTGAACTAAACTGAACAGGGGTTAAAAACTCCAATATATAGAACAGTAGTTGGGCAGATAATAAAAATAAGAGAAAAGGGGGAAAGATGGATGAGAGCCTGAGCTTCAGTGGTCACAAGGAACAGCACATTGCTGCCTTCCAGGTGCTCAAATCCGGTGTCAGAGGTTTTCTAGATTTTCATCAAAGCTCAGAATCAAGATTTTTCTGTCAACCCTTTTAACTGTAAAATGTTAGCAACTTTCTTAGTCAGGCTATATCATGTGAAACGTGGGGCTGGATGAATCAAAGCTGGAATCAAGATTGCTTGGAGAAATACCAACTGCCTCAGACATGCGGATGATACCACTCTAACGGCAGAAACCAAAGAGGAACTAAAGATCTTCTTGATGAGGGTGAAAGAGGAGATTAAAAAGCTGGCTAAAAACTCAACATTCAAAGAACTAAGATCATGGCATCCAGCCCCATCACTTCATAGCGAATAGAAGGGAAAAGTGTGGAAACAGTGACAGATTTTATTTTCTTGGGTTCCAAAATCACTGTGGACAGTGACTGCATCCATGAAATTAAAACACTCTTGCTTTTTGGAAGAAAAGCTATGGCAAACGTAGACAGTGTATTAAGAAGCAGAGATATCACTTTGCCGACAAAAGTCCATATAGTCAAAGCTGTGGTTTCTCCAATAGTCATGTATGGATGTGAGTCAGACCATAAGGAAGGCTGAGTGCCAAAGAATTGATGCTTTCAAGCTGTGGTGCTGGAGAAGACTCTTGAGAGTCCTTTGGACTGCAAACCATTCAATCCGAAAGGAAATCAACCCTGAATATTCATTGGAAAAACTATGGCTGAAGTTGAAACTCCAATACTTTGGCCACCTGATGTGAGGAACTGACTCATCAGAAAAGACCCTGATGGTGGGAAAGATTGAGGGCAGGGGGAGATGGGAAATATGGAAGATGACATTGTTGGATAGCACCACTGACTCAATGGACATGAGTTTGAGCAAACTCTGGGAGACTGTGAAGGACAGGGAAGCCTGGTACGCTGCAGTCCATGGGGTCACAAAGAGTCGAACACAGCTTAGTGACTGAACAACAACAAATGCTGTGCTGTGCTGTGAAAACAAAGAGGCCCCCAGTGTTCATCGGTGTAACCCAATGACAGTTCATTTCTCATTTATGCCAAGTCCAATATGGGAAGAGCATCTCTCTTCCTTTTTCACTCAAGTGAACAGGATCTCTCAGTCTTCCGGGTCACTCAAACAGAAGAGGAGGAGGCATATGCCTTTAACAACCTTGGCAGCAGACCTTCAGTAGTTGGAATGAGTCACTTGCCCTCAATTTAACTTAAAGAAGGACTAGGAAGTGTCACCGCACACAGGGAGATTGGATGAGTTCTTAACTGACAGAGCAACTAATGCAAATTTTATTCTTAAATACCACATGACCCTATTTATAATGACTGGTTCTGGCAGAGAGGTGGCAGTTGAAGGAGATTGCTGCCATAGTCAAAGATCAAAGATCTGCAAAAATATATCACATTTTCATTTGACCAAAAATAGTTCCAGGAGCTATGTGAAGAGTTGACCAAGGATAACGGCAGGAAGGATCATTTCTGAGACTGCCTCGAAAAGCAACATTGAGGACCTGGAACAGGACAGGGAATCGTAGGAACAGAAGCAAAGAATTAACTCTCTCACTTTACAAATAACCAGAGGATGCCCACACATCGTTTCTATGAATTGCTCAAGGTTGCAAAGTTAATAAGCAGCTGTCCAACACTTTTTTTTTTCATTAAAGCACATTAGGAGAATGGAGAAAGGAAAACTAACAGAAACTTAAAATCTTTGACTCTTTGAGAATTAGGTTTTGGGGAGCTTATCTCAGGCAAACACTCAACACCATCGGATTCTGTTCATAACTGATTTTAAATGCGAACCCCCTCAAAGATATTACTTTCTTCTTAACTTTTAAGACCTGCCAATGGGTAAACATCAAACAGATAATGTATTCATTTTTTTTAACCTTTATTTAGACTCTTTTCCTATTACCTTCTGGGAAATCCTCAGCTTAAGAAAAAAATGTTTTTATCTTTCTCACCTCTAAACGTGTCCTAGTGCTGGAACAGTAAGCATTCTAATCAGTGTAGCTCAGGACCATCTATAATGAGATTTCTTCTGAAGGATTCATCTCGGTCTCTAATGCTCAGAAATAGTTAATCCACTTGAGCCTAAAGCAGAAAGAAAATAGAGAAAGGAAAGCGATTGGAAAGAAGTGAGTGTCTGTGTGGGGGGGAGAGAAGATGGATTAAATAGATCAGTGCTTTTTTTTTGGCCCTAAAGCTTTAGAAAATGCAAACAGAATGCATCTGTGTAAATGCACATTAAAAAATTAACACTAAGCAAAAGGTCTTAGTATATTATAAGGAGGCTTTGTAGCAGGTACTGGAATGGTCATTTTGCATGATCACTTCAGTTCATCTACCCTATTTCCTCATGTGGTGGCTAAAGCTATCCCCATTTTACAAATGAGCAAACTGAGACTCAAAAATGTACCCTATCACAATTTACCTAAACTCTGAAGTTTTGCTTCTTCCAATAGCTTAACAGTAGCAATCTCAATATTTGGGTTCAATAAATGTTGATCAAGTATTTACCATGAACCCATGAACCCAAAAGGTGACACGATTTGTTTCATGTAATTCTTAAAGTGATCTCGCAAGCTCCGTGTGATTCCAATTCTTACAACAAAGGAAAATTCAAGTGCAAACCAAGGAGAATGAGTTGTCTGGGCTTTGTTCTGGGTGCCAGTGGGAGTATGGATGGGACTCGACTTTCTCAGGATCTGGAACTATTCATTGTGGCATTTTTGTACTCTTTTTAGGAAATATCTTCTTGATAATGAGTCTTTCTAGGTTTTCTGGTCTTTCCTGGTCTTTCTATCTTTGCCTAGAAGACCTACTAAATGAGAATACCTGGGAAGAAAATCATTTTGACCACCATTTGGGGACATATATATTATCAGTGTATATCTTTACAATAGCAGAATAAGGCATATGTGAACAGAACATCCAGTTCATTGATGTCCTTAAGGGTCATTACTTGAGTGAAAACATAAATAAATTTGAGTGTGAAGTTCATCTCTGGAGCATATTTGTTTTGAGGGTTTGAACAAACCTTTGAAACTTTATGATTCTCATATACAAATGTCCTTGTTGAAATATAGTCCACGTGGATTAAACATCCTAGAGACATAGTCACAGGATTGAAACTACAATTAAAATATATACAAATGAGAAATATATACAAATGAGAAAATGTGGCCCAAAATCAAGACATAAAGTAGCCAATAGAAACAATCTTAAGATAATTTAGCTGATGGAATTCTCAGACAAGAAAGTTAAAATAGCTATTGAAATTATGTTCATGGAAAGGGTGAACGTATGAGTGAAAGGGTGGGGAGTCTTAGCAGGAAAATAAAAGCCATAAAAAAAGAGCCAGATGGAACATCTAGAACTGAAAAGTATATTACCAGAAGTTAAAAATTCACTGGATGATTATACTGAAATTCTTGTCTACTTATTGTACAAAGTACAGCAAAAAAAGTGATAACATCTCTAGCTAACAATATAGATACGTGTATTTTTTAACTTTAATGTTATCATTTTGCTTTATAAACTTTGAAACCCTACTGTTAGATGTCTGACTTGATGGTTAATTTTGTACCAACTTGTCTGGACCATGAGATGCACAGATAGTTGATCAAACGTAGCTCTGACTGTGTTTCTGTGAGGATATTTTTGGATGATATATTGAGTATACAAAAAGTATAAAAAAATCAATAACCAAAATTTCCTTTCTGTGAAAAGAAGGAGGAGGAGGAGGCAAACTTGTAACAAATCTGCTAAGCAATGAAAAAAAAATGTAAATAATAAATTTTGTTCCAGAAATAAATATTTCTTTTTAAAAAGTATGTGTCTTGATTCTTTCCACCTTGTACTATAGCTATATTTATCTGAGATCCACTTTCAAGTGCTTTTAAACTATAGATAAGTTTGATTTTCATCCTTGTCATTAATCTGAAAGGCAATGGGCTATTGTTTGGGACTCAATATTCTGGATTTGCATAATTAGAAAACACGATTCCTTTTAGAAAATAAAGATAAATACTTCAATGCGTTTGCCTTTTTCAGCATCATTACCAGTTGTGACACCGATGCCATGGAAAATACTAACACGAGTCCTGAAGCAGTCACAGATATGTAATTGAACCTCCAGTACGTCTGCATCTACTCAGCAACAGCTGTGCATTTAGTTCCAAGCTTTCATTCGTAATTTGCTGATTCCATCAGCATATACTGAGCTTCCAGTAAATGCTGGCCACCAGTCTAGACCCAACGATGCAGCAGCTCATAAAACTTGACTCCTTCCCCAAAGAAGCCCTAATTCTATGGGGCAAAGACATCAGCATACATAAATAAGTACATTACAAAGCATTGTGTGCCACCATGGAAATTCGTGTGGGGTCATATGGCTGTTCAGAGGCAAAATAATTGAGTTTGTTGAGTGGATGAGCTGAGTACTGCAGGAAGAAGCATTAGCATATCCTCAGTGGGTCAGTGGTACCTAGGAAAGTTCAGAGATCATTACAGGAATGTTCAAAGGACCCCATTTGTGAAGGACCTGGCGGCCATGCTAAGATGCTCAACTGCAGCCTACAGGCAGAAGACAAGGCTAGAGCAACCTGGACGGATGAGAGAGAAGATAGTGAAATTGAATTGAAAATGAATTGAAAGATAATGCTCCTCCTGTTCATCCTGCTTTCCAGGCCATGTGGGTATCTCTCCGAAGACAGTCTCCCCCATGAACATTCTTCCCTTCTCCTTCCTTATGTACATGCAGTGGTCCATAATTAGTCTGCTTTTTAACTATTAGCTGCCTGTCAGCATAAAAGCCATGCATCCGGGCAACTATCTGCGAGCCTCTGATGTTATTTCTCTCTACACAGTATTTATATGTTGTCTTATACCTACGCTACAACAAGACTCGCCCTATTGATTTATATATTGAATCATATTAGTCATCCTCGGTGGACTTTGGGATTTCTGATGATGGTGAGCTGCCTTCCTATTTGTAGCCTTAGTGCCCTGAGCACATGATGAGTGTTTAAAGTTTGTTAAATGTACATGTTAATCATATAATTTAAGTAAATGGTCTCTCAAATAACCATAACTAGCCAGGCAAATTTTTATACTGCAAAACATCATTCAATATTTTTGTTTGATGGTTTTGAGTTCTTCTAAAATATTCAGTGTTTATGTTGAAAGAAATTTATAAATGCTTTGAAAAGAAATTTTTTAAAAATTCTAATATTTACTGAACACTTAGTAGAAGCAAGCTAGCCCTACAATGGGAATATTGCATGCTGTGTAATGGTTAATTTTATGTGTCAACTTGGCTAGACTATGGTGCCCAGTTGATTGATTAAACAACAATCTAGATACTGCCAGGAAGGTATTTTTTTAGAGATAATTAACATTTAAATCAGAAGATTTTGAGTAAAGCAGATTATCTTCCTTAGAGTAGGTAGGCTTCATTCCGTGAGTTGAAGGCCTAAAGAAAAAAGATTGAGAAGAGAATTCTGCCTCCCAACTCAAATCTGCCAAAGTATTGACTCTTGCCAGAAATTCCAGCCCACCAGGCAAATTTTGGACTTGTCGATACCCATGATTGTGTGAGCCAGTTCCTGAAAATCTCCCACACTCATCTCTTCTCTCTTTCTCTCTCTTGGTTCTGCTTCTCTGGAGAATCCTGACCACTCAACATGGTATTTTTTAAGCGTTGCAACCAGCTTGTAAGAGCAGTATTTTATTTGTCACACAAAGCCACTGAGGCTCGGAAAGCCTTAAGTATCTCGCATGGTGAGCGTGGCAGACATCACTACTGCTCACCGATTACCTGTTTTTTCCCAGGGAGACTACTGACGCTGGTTTGCCTGACACTATCCTGGTTTTTGGACAAGAGGCACCTTCAGTCCCAAGAATCCCTTCTCTTCAGGTGATGTGGGAAAATGGTATTTCCTACCCCTTGGCAAGGCCATGTAACTCACTTTGACCAATGCAATGAGAGCAGAAATGGGCTGTGAGTCACCTCTGGGCAGAAGAATTTAACTAATGGTGTCTGACTCTCCATCTTTCTCTACTATATGGTGTTAGTTGATGAAAATACTGACGAGGACGTGAATGCTGAGCCGTCATGGTGGATGACTGCCCCGGAGTCGGACACGACTGAGCAACTGAGCACACAGCACAGCTGCTAATCACTGCCTGTCACTTTGATCAGCCACTCAACTGTCGGAGTTACTTCAGACTATGACTTGAATAGTGTAGTGGAAGTCTCTACAATTTTTTCATAGCTACTCTGTAATCAAGCGAAGGCAATTTTTGTTTAAGTGATGTATTGAGAAAGAAAGCATATATTTTTGCATACAGAGAGAAAGGGACCAGTAGAAAAACACAGACCATGGATGCCAGAGAAAGGAAGTCTTGGAGTGCGAATGAGGTTAGAGGAAGTGGTTAAAGAACGTGGTTAGAGAAGGGAGAGAGAAGAGAGATTACAGGCTTCCCTCGAGGATGGAGGACTCACAGCTCTTTCTCTGAAGGTTTAGGGAATGGCTGAGAGATAGCTGACTCTCTTAAGATGGGGAGGAGAATTTTCCATAAATATCACTGTGCTCAGATGAGCACTGGGAAAAGAATCTTTGGTTCACTTCCTTAACTAATTCTTTTCTTATTTATTTTTTTTATTAGAGTTGCTTTACAATGCTGTGTTAGTTTCTACTGTATAGCAAAGTCAATCAGCTGTATGTTTACATGCATTCCCTCTTTTTAGGATTTCCTTTCCATTTAGATCACCAAAGGACATGGAGTAGAGTTCCTCATGTTATGCTATACAGTATGTTCTTATTAGTTATTTTACGCATAACATCAAGAGTGTGTGCATGTCAATGCCAGTCTCCCAACTCATTCCACCCTCTTTCCACCTCAACATCTATATGTATCTTTATATCTGTGTGTCTATTTCTACTTTGTAAATAAAATAATCTATACCAATAGGAGAGGCTTCCCAGATGGTGCTAGTGGTAGGGAATCCACCTGCCCAGTGCAGGAGACCCAAGAGATGTGGATTTGATTCCTGGGTCAGGAAGATCCCCTGGAGGAGGAAATGGCAACCCACTCCTGTATTCTTGCCTGGAGAATCCCATGGACAGAGGAGCCTGGCAGACTACAGTCCATGGGGTCTCGAAGAGTCGGACATAAGTGAGCATAGCACACAGAACAATATACCAATAGGAAGCGAAGGTGAGGGCAATGTACCCCCTGACATTTGACATTTTACAGTGGAAGAAATGATACCTGGTATCCTCACATATTCACCTCTTAGACTTTCTTTATCACCAGAGGGCAGAGAAGAAAGTTTAAGGTCGATTCAAAGAGCAAGCACAGTAACAAAACATGAGCAGCCATGTGAAGGCTTTTTAAGCAGCAGAATTCATTACGGTGACTGTGAATGGCTTTGTAGAGTTCCTGACTTCCTGCTTATTTCATTAACTATATTTGTATCATAAATGACTTTTGTCAATAAGAACAGACAAGAGTAATTAAATAATTATAGACAATAAATGCTCTTTACTGCTAGTTAGGCAGATGTGAATCAAAGCAATGTGAAGGCAACCCAACACCAGCCAAAGCCCTGTGGCTCTTGCACAGAGCAGTTGGGACAAAGTTCATGTCTCTTTATCTTAATGTGAGAACCACACCTAAAGGCAGCTGTCTCTCAGGGTCTTCTGCTGTCAACACCCAGGTAGATCTGAGTTTCTTCTATTGTTTGTGCATTCTAACAGGATTTTTTTTTAAATTTTATTTAATATTAAATTTTTAAATTTTATTTAACAGTTAATTAATGATGCTGTGTTAGTTTCAGGTGCACAGCAAACTGATTCAGTTATACATATACATGCGTCTGTTCTTTTTCAAATTCTTTTCCCATTTAGTTTGTTGTTGTTCAGTCACTAAGTCATGTCTGACTCTTTGAGAGCCCATGGATAGGCTTCCCTGTCCTCTGTCTCCCAGAGTTTGCTCAAAGTCATGGCTATTGAGTCGGTGATGCCATCCAACCATCTTATCCTTTGTCGCCCCCTTCTGTGCCTGTCTTAAGTCTTTCCTAGCATCAGGGTCTTTTCCAATGAGTCAGCTCTTCACATCAGATGGCCAAAGTATTTAGGTTATTTTATTTTTTTTTAATTTATTTTAACAAGATGGGGAACACATGTACACCCATGGCTGATCCATGTGAATGTATGGCAAAAAACACCACAAAGTATTTAGAATATTGAGTTGCATTGCTTAGTTTACACAGTAGGTCCTTGTTGGTTACCTATTTTAAATACAGCAGAATGTCAATGTTAACACCATCCTCCCCACCCTTCTGTCCTGGTGAGCATATGTTCGTTCTCTAAGTCTGTGAGTCCCTTTCTAATGAACAGAATTTTAATAGAACAATTTTCTAAAAATGTGGTTGAATTTTTCACATTCCATGCTTTCGTGGTGGGGGTGTGCAGTTGTACTCATGTTGAATTCCTGGGTGTCAGGTTGGAAGGGTTCTTCCTAGATGAGTCAACATACTTAGTCAAGTAACCATTCATTTGCCAATATTCGATGCATGCACTTCTCATGGAAGTGGCGTGTAGCATGCTTTGTACCCTACTGTGAGGCTAATGCTGTTATATCTTTACTAAGAACTGGTTCTCTGAGCCAGGAAGAGAAATTCATGCATAAGTCAGGAGGTGTCTAAAGGAAATTTGGAATACAGAAAAATAATTAATACACACAGTAGGGAGAAGGGTATTTCAAGCAGAGAGGGGTCATATGAGAAAGCCCACATCTGAAAAGAGCATGGTTTTCTTAGGAAGTAAACAGTTTTGAGTGTGTGTGAGAACTCTCGCTACATATTACAATAACCTGGGAAACTTTAACAGCTATGAGTGCTAGGCCTATCCCAAGACCTTCCTGGAAAATTCCATGGATAGAGGAGCCTGGCGGGCTACAGTCTATGGTATTGCAAAGAGTCAGCAGTGACTGAGCGACTAAACACACACACACATTCATTAAGAAAGTCACCAAAGAGTCCCTTCATAGACTAATATCACAGGTCACTCTGACAGCAGAAATAAGGAGACCACAGCATCTTTACCAGGGGAATCATTTTATTGGTGGTTAAGATTTGAAATGACCTTGGAAGTGATTTCATCCAAACTCCTTGACAGGTAGGTCAATATTCAAACTTCCTCATACTTCGCAACAATAAAGATGGAGTACATTAATTTCTTATAACATGAGAAAGAACAGCCCGCCTGCTCCCCTGCAAAAGTCTCAGATATGTATGAAACCTTGAAGTCCTTTGTATCCACTTCTGTGATTTTAAAAAGAAGATGATAACTAAAGGAAATGGCTCTGGTCATAAACAAACCAAAAGTTTCCATCAAAGCTGGCATTTTCTTTTTTCTTTTTAATATAACTTTATATATTTATTTATTGGCTTGCTGGGTCTTTGCCGTGCAGACTTTTTTTTAGTTGCAGCGAGCAGGGGTTACTCTCTAGTTGCGGTGCTCGAGCTTCTCATTGCGGTGCCTCCTCCTGTTGCAAAGCACAGGCTCTAGGGTGCACAGGCTTCGGTAGTTAGGATGGGTGGGCTCAGAAGTTGCAGCTCCTGGGCTCTAGAGCACAGGCTCAATAGGCGTGGTGCATCCGCTTTGCTATTCAGCAACCTGTAGGATCTTCCCATATCAGGGGTCAAATCTGTGTCTCCTGTATTGGCAGGCAGATTCTTTATCACTGAACCCAGCAGGGAAGCCCGAAGATGATGTTTTCTTTTTGCTTTTTTAACTGTTTTTTTCTTAATTTACTTTAAATTGAAGGATAATTACAATAATGTGTTGGCTTCTGCCATCTGATCAACACAACTCAGTCATAGGCATAAATATATCCCTTCCCTCTTGAACATCCTTTCCACCTCCCACCTAAAGCTGATGTTTTCTGAAAGACTTTTGTTTTGCACTTTCTGCTTACAGAATTAAGTATTTTAACTTGGGTCCCATAAGTATTAGCTGATAAGCAATATTTATGTTAAAGCCTAAGAATATGTAATCTGACAACTACGCATTTTTAGTCAATATGTAAGTTCTAGGTCATCCATACTTTTCTTGGGCTTGGCTCACCCAGGCTTCTCTTAGAAAAAGTTATTTCTGCTGTGTATTAGTCAGCTCAGGCTGACATAACAAAATGCCACAGACTGGGTGGCTTACATAACAGACATTTATTTTCTCACAGTTCAAGACCGTGTATTTCATTGTGAATACGTGCAAATCTTTCTGCACAGAATTTTTAAAAGGAAGCAAGGGTTAACTCCATGTTGATTATTGATTATGTGATTTTTCGGTTGTACATGATTGCCTTCCCCTTGATGGATTACAGTGTATTTTGGGTAAACACACTTTGAAGTCTGGCTCATGGGTGATTGGCAGGTAGTGAGATGTGAAATAGACTTTATACACAACAGATCATTTGGCTTTTCTTTCCTGGATGATGGAGAGTTTAAAAATAAGACTTGAGTTATGAAATGCCCCATGTACTCAATACCAGACTGTTTAAGAAATTAAAGATTCATAGCAGACAACACAAAATAGAGAAAGCATTTTCACTTGGGAATAGACTAACAGATTTCAAATCCTGACTCCCTCCTACACGCTGAAAGAATGAAGAGGTTACATAAGTCCTCTCTGAGCCTCAATTTCCTTATCTGCAAATTGAAGTGATAATGTTACCTTCATTTGTGCTATGAGGATAAAATACGTACATTCAACTCTTCCTGAGTACCTAACCAGTAGCAATATTTTAAATATTTAACAAGTAGTAAAATATAGGCACTGCCCAATCAGAATGATGCTGCTGCCCATTAAAAATCAACACATATACAATAGTATATATAAAATAGATAATCAGCAAGGACCTACTGTACAGCAGTAGGTTTATACTCTAATCAAAGGTCTGTAATAACTTGTATGGGAAAAGAATCTGAAACAGAATAGATAGATGTGTGTAGATGACCAAATCATGTTGCTGTACACCTGAAACTAACACAGCATTGTAAATCAAATGTACTCCAATATAAAAAAAAATTAAAAAGAAAAAGCAAACAAGCAAAAACCCCATACTCCAAAAAACTATAGGTAAATTTCAGCTGAATACAGCCCTAGCCTAAATGAGCATAAGTATAGGTGCTGGAAATACAGAAATTAATGGAACAGAGTCCATTGCTTCCATACCTCAAGCAACGCAAAGTACTTGAGAGCACAGCAGACACGTGACAAAATCCATGCAATACAGCATACTGGACAACATTTCAGATGTTATACACAACAATTCAGTACACTAGACAGCACTGGAGATGTTGTACACACAACACAGTACACTGGACCAGACATTAGAGCTGCCTGGTCACCGGTGACAGCGCCGGGTGCAGGTCTTGTGACATAGCAGGCACTCTTTCCTTCCCCTTGGCCTTGGAAGGGACACGGGGTTTTGGTATGGTGAGATCAAGTGTCATTTTATTTAACATAAATGGGAGGAAGAAAGAAAAACAAGAAGGTGGAAAACGCTTAGATTTTGAATAAAGGAAACCAGTTCAAGCCATTCAAGGCTTTACTTTGTCCCACAGTGCCTTAGCAGGTTACCCACCGCTCACACGTAACTTGCCACCTTTACCCAAACACAAGCTGTCTCAAGCTAGCGAGAATAACAACCTTGTATTACCAGGGACCCAGGCATTGCACTGTTTTATATTCAACATCTCGTTTAATCCTCTTTGATCTCACTAGGAAGTTACAATTGTCTCTCATTTATCAGGTGAAAACTGAAGATCAGAGAGGTACGGTGAATTGACCAAGGTCATGCAACAGAAGTTCTTGTAACTGGTAAAGATGACTCCAGGTCACCACTGCAGATAGAGTCAGTGACCTCCTAGAGGTTTCAGGTCAGCCTAATCCCTTGCCTATGTCTTGTGTCATTAGGATCTAGTGAATCAAAAGACAAAGACTCAGCACTGAGCAGAGCTCTGCATGCTATGGTTTGGGGAAGAATGGATACACGTATATGTATGACTGAGTCCCTTCGCTGTTCACCAGAAACTATCACAATGCTGTTAATTGGCTATACCCCAATACAAAATTAAAACTTATAGAAAATGTTATTATTTCAACATGTATTAAAAGACATAAACTCTTTTCTAAACTGTGAGCGGCCTCATAGGACAGTGGGATCCTCACCTTAAAGAGGAATAATGCCATTCTAAGAAAAGTTTTAAGGGAACAAACATGCTGTTGTATCAGAAATGATCTCTTCATAATTCCTCCCATTATGTGAATATGCGGGGAGGGAGAAAAAGAGGGAGGGAGAATTGTCAGGAATCAGCGGGCGGTCGGGGGGGGGAGTATCATTTTTATTTTTTATAATCTGCAGTGTTCCAAATAATTATCTGAAATGCTACCAGCTTAGGTTTCTTGAGTTGAATGTAGCACAGATATGGGCCTTTTAAATAAAAGTGCTACTAAAGAGAAAAAAAAACAGTCTTTATGGTTGCATGTTCAGACACCAAAATAAGTCCAGAAGCTCTTCATCTCATGGTCTGATGTGGAAGTCAGTACGCTGCCTGCCAGGGAGCAAGATAAGGGCCTTGCCTCCTGCTAACTTGAACCCAGGAGGGAAAACCAAAGTTCCAGGGCCAAGCCAAAGTCCACTGCTACATGCAAGGTGGGAGATTCAATGAGTCAAGCCAAGCTGGGTTTGGCGCAGTAAACCGGGCAAGAAGAAATCGAGTTTGGAAACCATGGAGGGGAGAATTCAACCAAAGGCCAGCTTGGCTGAACGTGTAGTTGTGCCAGCTGAGGTTTCTTGCTGCAAAAGTTTTCCAATGCACAAGTTTTGAAGGGCTTTGTCACACCTGCTGCCCACGAGCTGATAGCAAAGGGGAAACCAGTAGTACCAGGAGCTGTCATTCCCAGTCAACTCCTCCCTCCATCCAAGTGATGAGGTGACCGGGACACTTTGGCTTTTGGCCGCATTGTATGATATTAAAATTGCACAAATAGGGATGAATAATCGTGAGTCGTGACATTCATACACATTGTCATACAATGAACGCTCTCAAAAGCGGGGGAAGCTGCTTAGAGTAAATATTCCAGCTACAAGGAATCTATTCAAATGAGATGCAGATGAGCACTAGCACATAATGGACTGGCCTTAGAAACAGGCCCAGGGAGTGTTTCAGACCTGAGCTTTCTGGAAACACCTGCCGAAAGGATGATGGGCACAACTACCAATTAAAGGGAAACTTATCATTATGGCTGGCAAAAGGAAATCGCTTTGATGGAAAAAGTACTACATGCCAGGAACTGATTACTTTATGCAATCATCTCATCAGATCCATATTTTATAAAAAGAGGAAGATGGACCATTTATCCTAAGTCAGAACAGCAGTGAAGGAAGAGCTGAATTGGAGAGAAGAGCATTCTGATTATAATATCTACCTAGTTAACATCACACAGAGGCTGCCTCTTCACAGGATTGTAGCCCTGTCAGGACACAAAGACCAGCTTGCAAAGGTTAGTTCAGTTACCCTAATTGTTTTAATTGCATTGACTTTTGTGAGTTTGTCAGTTAATTCACTTAAAAATATTCATTCGGGGTCTAGGAATACGTGCATGAATAAGACAGTTTTGCCCTCTGCCCTCAAGGAACTCAGCATTTAGTAGGAAGGAGACAGGGCTTCCCAGGTGGCGCTCGTGGTAAAGAACCCTCCTGTCAATACAGGAAACATAAGAGACACAGATTCCATCCCTGGGCCAGGAAGATCCCCTGGAGAAGGAAATGGCAATCCACTCCAAAATTCCTGCCTAGAGAATTCCAGAGACAGAAGAGCCTGGCAGGCTACAGTCCATAGGGTCGCAAAGAGTTGGACACGACTATAGCAACTTAGCACATGTGCACACAGGAAGAATATAGTGAATAAATCAGAGTGGATAAAAAGTGCATGTTTTTCCTAATGATGGCAAAAAGGAAGGTAAAAATAGAAAAGGAGAAGGAGGGGAAGAGGAAGAAGACATTCTGGAGTCCTTGATTCTCTTAATTTTTCATTTGGAATTCTGCAACAAAAATACAAGCTCAAGCTCAAAAGTCTATCTCAGCGTAGTTCACTAAGTGACTTCATGTGGGGACAAAACTCTTACCTTTATATAAGAATATATGTAGACACATGGGCTTCCCTGGTGGCTCAGTAGTAAAGAATCTGCCCGCCAATCCAGGGAATGCAGGTTTGATCCCTGAGTCAAGAAGATTCCCTGCAGAAGGAAATGACAACCCACTCTGGTATTCTTGCCTGGAAAATTCCATGGACAGAGGAGCTTGGCAGGCTACAGTCCATGGGGTCACAAAAGAGTTAGACACAACTTAGCTACTAAAGAACAACAACAAATATAGATACACCTCACTTGATTTCAGTAGAAAGCTTTCAAAAATCCTCTCTGTGAGCTGGTCTTGTGGATGGAAGGCTATGTCATAGCTGAAGCAGAGCTTAGAATAGATGAGGATGAACTCCCATTGAGGACAAGCTCAACACGGAAGACAGTCTCCTGGCTGGTATCACCTGGCATGCCACAGCTGCTGCTGAGTGCAGGAGCATCTGTTCCTCAGGGGGCTGGAGGGGAGGGGAGAAAGCAGAGGTCAGAAACAAGTGAACAAACATGACTTTTACAAGAAGAAGACCCAATTTCTTTCTGGGCATCCAGGCAGCTACATCAGTAATGGAAAAGGGGATGGATAACCAAGTTTCATTTGCCGCTTGAGAAAGTGCCTGCAGAATGGTCAACACACTTGTTTGCTTTTAATAATGGATTAGACGCTAAGTGGAGAATGTTAAAGCTCTTGAAGCTGCAAAGAAAACGGTTGACGTTCTACCTGCTGTGAATTCGAATAGCGTTTTTATCTCCACAATCTCTTTTGGAAAGAGTCCAGAAAGAGTTGGAAAGCAGTGAGTTCTTAGAGCCTTGCAGGAAGATGGGCCATCCCTTTCCCCTCTTGGGTGGTGCCACGTCTCTGATCCTACCACCAGCCACCACCTACACTGGGAAAAATGGTACCCAGCTGAATCATGAGTGGACAGAACTATCTGTTCATCCTTGATCTACTCCCTACAGGCTGTGTGACCTTGAACAAATTATTCGACCTCTCTGAGCTAATACTCCAAAATTATAGGAACAGAGGCACTGGAAAGAATGAAATTAAAGAACTGGGAAGCAAAGTGATAACAGTATGCAATTAACTACCTTGCAGTTTGCTTACTGACTTCCATTTATCAGTTATAAAAATTCCAGTACCTAAATAAAATTTAATTTATATAAATTTATATATATATAAATATCTTTAGCTTCATTTTATAGAGACTGAGACTCAGACAGGGTCAAACAATTGCCCAGTGATACATGGTAAGTGATAGGGGTTTGAACCTATCACTTACCTAAGATTTGAACCCAAGTTAAAAATATCTTCCTCTAGGCCACCCACACATAACTAATGCTCTCCCTTTGGGACTTGGTTGCTGATTGAATGGGGGAGGGAGTGGGTGAGGGTGAGGTGTCCAAGGTACCTCTGAGGGCTCTAGGGCCAGTGGGGCACTTCTCTGGGGAGATGGGAAGGAGAAATGCAAAGTCCACATGAGCACCATGCTGTTGGATGGATAGCCATGTCTCGGGCTACCTTCATTTCCCTAGCTCACTTCCCCTTACCATCAGCCTTCCCCAAAAGTTAGTTATGCTTTGGGTCTCTACTGAACCAACTCCCACGGAAGGACATGGCTGTCTCAAAGTGGGTGGTGATGTTCATTATTTCCCTGATTGTTCCAGGTATCAAGCCTTTGCACATGCTCTGCCTTGTACCTGGAATGCCTCTGCTTCTTGACTTTTTTTTTTTTTTCAACTTCAACTTTCTCTTTTTGGCCACACTGGGTCTTAGCTGTGGCATATGGGATCTAGTTCCTTGACCAGGGATCGAACCTGGGCTCCCAGCAGTGGGAGCAAGGAGTCTTAGCCACTGGACCACCAGGGGAGTGCCCCCTCTCTGTTTCTATCCCTAGCAAATTTAAATTAATCTTTCAATGTGTGTTCATTCAATCCACAAATACTTATTAAATGTTTGTAATGTTCGATCCCTGGGTAAGGAAGCTCCCCTGAAGGAGGGCTCACACACATCATATGTGATGTGAAGACAAGTGCTGAGCCGCCAGGTGTGTATGCATGCTAAGTCACTTCAGTCATGTCCAACTCTGCAACGACTGAACCTCCACGCTCCTCTGTCCATGAGATTCTCCAGACAAGAATACTGGCATGGGTTGCCATGCCCTCCTCCAGGGGATCTTCCCATCCTGGGGATAGAACCCGGGTCTCCTGCATTGCAGATAGATTCTTTACTGCTGAGCCACCAGGGAAGCCCAGTTATGTTGCCACAAGCAAAGAAAAGACCAGAAACAAAAGATTCTTCCCTTACAGTGGTCAAGAGGAGCCTACTCTTTCAATACCTTGACTTGAGACTTCCTGCCTTCAGAACTTTGAGTTAATATATTTCTGTAATGTATCCAGTTTGTGGTGCTCTGTTATGACAATCCTGGAAAGCTAATGTAGAATATATAACACTAACACTGCACAAACAGCCTATAAGTCAGTTTGCCTACAGACTTTGCCTATTTATTTCATAATAAAATGTTTCTGACCTCTGATTTTATAACAGGCATTGAGGAGGCGATGATGACCATCCACAGTTCCTGTTACAAGAGTGGTTGCATTTACCTCAGTTGGAAAAAATAAATGTTGCATTGGGAGTACTGTTGAATGGAAGAATGAACACACATACATAAGTAAGGCAAAGAATGTTCCATCGTTATCTGATTGTTATCAGAGAAAGGTCAATTACTTCTGTCATGAAAAGAAAGGCAGTCTCATTCTTAATAGATTTTTTTAAAAAAGGTTATTTCTGTGGTGGTGCTGAGTCTTCATTTGTGTGTGCCTTTCTCCTCTGTACAGTGAGTGAGGGTTACTCTCTAGTTGCTGTGTGCGGGCTTCTCACTGCGGTGGCTTCTCTTGTTGTGGGACCCCGGGCTCTAGGGCACAGGCTCAGTTCTTGGGGTGCACGGGCTTTGGTGTTCTTATGCATGTGGGATATTCATGGATCGGGGATCTAACCCATGCCTCCTGCCTTGGCAGGTGGATTCTTTACCACTGAGCCACCAGGGAAGCCCTGGCAGTCTCATTTCATACTCACCAATTAATTAACGATAAATGGGGCAGAGTTTCCTTCACAAAGTTCTGCAATGATTCCGCTCATTTCTTGCAGGTTAGAGCTTTTCCTGTTTCAACATCCACTTCATCAGCACTTCTTAAACTTTGGAGAGATTATGAATAATGGGAATAGAACCAGTCACCAGGAGCATGAAATGACGGCCACATTGCTATTCAATTTTTAAATTGCCTTGACATAAACGGCAACTTGGTAAAGAACAAGCTTAGTATTTCTCAAACCACCAGTGCACTGCAGGAAGATTGCAGGGAACATTTTATGTATGACACATCACAGTGTTACTGGCAGCTGAAACGCAGCCACAAGCACACCTGGTATTAAGGGGAATTACTAAAATGCTATGATTTGAAATGGATGGTTTGCTCGATTATCCTCCTCCCATTGCAGATCCTGCTAACCAACCGTTTGAGTTCATCCATTTATTCCCTGTCCCAGGAGCATCTTAAGGGAGACCCAAACAGTTTTCAGGGGCTTCCCTGGTGGTTCAGTGGTTTAAAAAAAAAAAAAAAACCATCTTCCAATGTAGGAGACATGGGTTCAGTCCCTGATCTGAGAAGATCCCACGTGCCTCAGAGTAACAGTGCCCCTGCACCACAACTGCTGAGCTTGTGCTCTAGAGCCTGCAGGCTGAGACTGCTGAGCCACCAGCCTCGACTACTAAGGCTCAGGTGCCCTAGAGCCTGTGTTCCACAACAGGAGAAGTCACAGCAACGAGAACATGGATCACAACTAAAGTGTAGCCCCACTTGCTGCAACTAAAGATAAGTCCAAGCAGCAATGAAGACTCAGAATGACCAAAAATAAATAAATAAAAATTAATTTAAAAAAATGTTTCACGGAAGTAATCTCATCCTTCGCTTCCTTCCTTCCTTTCCACATTTACTATTTTTCAAAAATACCAACTTTAAGATTCTCTCTGTTCTAAGTTACGTGGACACAAAGGCAGAGGTGACTCGGTGTCTGGTCTCAAGCATCTTGCAGTCCAGTTTGGAAGCAAAATAGTAAGTTTTCTCCCACTTTCTCCTCTGTGCTCCTGTGGTTAGGAGCACATCCTTGTGTTATAGAAAGCGTTACTATTCATCTACTGCTTTATGTGTGGTAGAGCGACAAGGAGGTGAATCCACCAGACAGCACATTTCCTGCCTCCAGGATAAACCTGTGAGAATTAAGGTGCTCTCCTGAGAAAAGCAGTGACGAGCACCAGACAGCAAGACACTAACAGTACCAAGTCCCTTGTCCCTGTCCTGAAATACCTGGAATTCTCTAGTTGTATCCTTACAATAAGTCTTTGGTGGTTTTTTTTGGGGGGTGGGGTGGGGGTGGCTGTATTGTGGTTATTTTAAGTTAGATTAGGCTGAGGTTTGTTTCTTTGTTTGTTTTTACATTTCAAACTGAAAGAACCCTGGTCAATACGGGGATTGTGCTGGAAATAGGGTAAAAACCTTTCAGAACTAAAACATGCAACTGGCTTCATCCAGATGCGACAGGAGAATCTCCATCACTCCCTCCATCCTCAGCAGGGATGCTGAGAACATTTTGTTGCAAGCGAGTGCAGCATCTGGCTACAGGTTTCTTGCAGTATCTTGGGAATACCATCTTGTGCCCCCCAAAACAGGAACTTGAATGACTTGGTAGAAAAATATCAGCATATTGAATTGTAGGCTCTGTTTTTTAAGTCTTCAGAAAACTTCCACAAAAAGGAGGCAAAATGGTCCATGTGAAAGCAGAAAGAAAGCTGTATGCACCTTTGTATAAGAAACACTTTCTAGGTGGCCTCAGCAGGAAAGTATCCTGTACGATTACAAAATTAAGTTTCCAACCTCATAATAAAGTTAGTATGAGTAAAAACAGGGCAGTGAGAAATGTGAGGGAAGATGAATGTCTCCTCCATCTGACAAAGGTAAAAATTCCCTACGGCAGGAGCAACTTGGAGAGGGCTGTGGGGAGGGAAGACGGTTAGCCTTGCCTTATCATCCTGTCTTGTCTCTCACTTCTCTCCAAGCGTCAAGACAGAGCCATTAATCAGAGGCTGAGGAGGATGGCCAGGTCTGCTGATAAGCAATCAAAAGGGTAGGGTCCTGCTTCAAAGATAATGACCAGACATACTTCCCAGCATCAGCCCTACACTCTTTAGAAAATGAAACTGTCAGATGGCTGACTGGGACTTTAAGGGATATTTATGGCTGGAGAAACAACAAATGTCATGCAACAAGGTCTGGGTTTTTAGTCCCTAAAATAAACTCCAGGCTCATTAAAGTTTATTAAGTAAGGGTTCAGCCCCAGAATGGCAATTTTCATAGCAAAGCTCCTCTTAGAAATGGCTGGGGGCAATGCCAAATGGGAGACTCCGCCCAGTAGGCGGACCCTGCTGCAACCATATTGGTTGAACAAGAAACTTAAGTCTATGGTAGATGAGACAGCAAAAGGGTAGGGATTTCTGTCTCTACTCTTCGAAGTACTGTGGCCTCTGCATGTCACTTCCTCTTGCTCCTGTTTTTCAATGGGATTCTTATTTTGACTCTTCTCTCTTACTTCAGACTTGTATGCTAAAGGAAGCAAATAGTTATATTTGCCATCATAAAAGCTTAAAGTTTGCAAAATCTTTCCAAGTTCTAACCAGTTAGAGAGAGAGATAGAGCTCTAAAGACTATGTAAAGACCTTGAATTTGGGGATGAAGGCATCTCCTGGAAGTGGGCTTGGAAGATGTAATTTTATGTACAAGCAGTGTAGCTGCATTTTATTAGATGGGAACATTTTGGGAGTTTAATGTTAAGTATTTGTAAATACGCCAGGAGGATCAAAGACTAGGTTGTACACGGTGCATAAGTGTTCTGTCTTCTGAGCATTAGAAATTACTTCTTTTGATCACGACAGATATAGGCACAAGTCCAGATGGAGTCCTCTAATATTATCCTGCATCTCTGGGATTATTTCAGGACCAATTTGAGTCTTTATTTGGAGATTTTCTGCTACAGTCATTGAGGAAATTTCTTTTCCTATTCTCAGGAGTCTTGGGGCATCAAGGATGAATCCCTGGACAATGTGATAACCAATTTATCTTTCAGGGAAAGACAGAAATGAAAAGGAGATAAGGTGAGCCAAACATTCAGTTTCCAATTCTGGTATTTGATACTTCTTAGAACTTTTTTAGTTCTTGTGGCTCATTGTATAATTATGTGAACCAAGCAAGTAGCTTTCCAATTAATTCTCTCTTTCATTACAGATGAAGGAGTCTGGAAAGATACCCTCATATTTTCTATGGCGTCATTAAACATTAGTGTAACATAATGGATTTTTTTTTTTTTTAGTTTTCTTTAATTTATTGTGTTGGTTTTGCCATACAATGACATGAAACCGCCATGGGTTTACATATACTCCCCCTCTAGAACCCCCTTCCCTCCTCCCTCCCTATTCCCTCCCCCTGGGACATCTCGGTGCACCAGCCCCGAGCATCAATCCTGGGCTGCTGATTGATTTCACATATGATAATTAACATGCTTCAATGCCATTCTCCCATATCATCCCACCCTTGCCCTCTTCCACAGAGTCCACGAGACTGTTCTATACATCTGCGTTCCTTTTGCTGTCTCGCATGCTGTGTTCTCCTTACCATCTTTCTAAATTCCATATATATGCGTTAGTATACTGTATTGTTGTTTTTCCTTCTGGCTTACTTCACTCTGGATAATGGGCTCCAGTTCCGTCCACCTGAGTAGAACTGATTCAAATGAATTTTTTTTTAATGCTGAGTAATATTCCATTGTGTATATGTACCACAGCTTTCTTATCCATTCGTCAGTTGATGGGCATCTAGGTTGCTTCCATGTCCTGGCTATTGTAAACAATGCGGCGATGAACATTGGGGTACACGTGGCTCTTTCAATTCTGGTTTCCTTGGTGTGTATGCCCAGCAGTGGGATTGCTGGGTCATATGGCAGGTCTATTTGCAGTTTTTTAAGGAATCTCCACACTGTTCTCCATGGTGGCTGTACTAGTTTGCATTCCCACCAACAGTGTAAGAGGGTTCCCTTTTCTCCACATCCTCTCCAGCATTTATTGCTTGTAGACTTTTGTATGGCAGCCATTCTGACTGGTGTAAAGTGGTACCTCATTGTGGTTTTGATTTGCATTTCTCTGATAATGAGTGATGTTGAGCATCTTTTCATGTGTTTGTTAGCCATTTTTATGTCTTCTTTGGAGAAATGTCTGTTAAGTTCTTTGGCCCACTTTTTGATTGAGTCATTTATTTTTCTAGAATGGAGCTGCAGGAGTTGCTTGTATATTTTTGAGATTAATTGTCTGTTGCTTCATTGGCTATTATTTTCTCCCATTCTGAAGGCTGCCTTTTCACCTTGCTTATAGTTTCCTTTGTTGTGCAGAAGCTTTTAATTTTAATTAGGTCCCATTTGTTTATTTGTGCTTTTATTTCCGATATTCTGGGAGGTGGGTCACAGAGGTTCCCGCTTTGGTTTATGTCAGAGAGTGTTTTGCCTATGTTATCCTCTAGGAGTTTTATAGTTTCTGGTCTTATGCTTAGATCTTTGATCCATTTTGAGTTTATTTTTGTGTATGGTGTTAGAAAGTGTTCTAGTTTCATTCTTTTACAAGTGGCTGTCCAGTTTTCCCAGCACCACTTGTTAAAGAGATTGTCTTTTCTCCATTGTATATTCTTGCCTCCTTTGTCAAAGGTAAGGTGTGCATAGATGCATGGATTTATCTCTGGGCTTTCTATTTTGTTCCATTGATCTATATTTCTGTCTTTGTGCCAGTACCATACTGTCTTAGTGACTGTGGATTTGTAGTATAGCCTAAAGTCAGGTAGGTTGATTCCTCCAGTTCCATTCTTCTTTCTCAAGATTGTTTTGGCTATATGAGGTTTTTTTGTATTTCCATACAAATTGTGAAATTATTTGATCTAATTATTATTTTTCATAATGGATTTTTTTAACTAACAGAAAGATTTAACCCAAATTTGTAACTCATTGAACAATGTAATTAAAGAAAAGCATCATAAAAGGAAGAATTTATATAAACCCTTATTAACAGTTTTCTAATTTAAAGATTTATTTCCTTACAAACATTAGGGCTCAGTGAGATATCCTAAATTCATTCAGATAATAAATATTATATGGCTAAAGGATGGTCAAGGGGCTTTCCTGGTGGTCCAGTGGTTAGGACTCCATCCTCCAATGCAGGAGGCATGGGTTCGATCCCTTGTCAGAGAACCAAAATCCCACATTCTGCATGGCATGGCCAATAAACAAATAATAATTTAAAAAAAAAACTAAAAATACAAAACATTAAAAAAATAGAGAGAGCGCCTGAAAAAAAAAAAAAAGGCAGTCCAGCAAAGTGGTTAAAATGCAGGGCTTCATTGCAGACTAGCTCTGGGCTGGACCCATATTCTAGCATCTACTTGTGTGATGGCTTTGAGCAACTTAATTATCCTCTCTCAGCTGATTTTCCCCATCTTTAAAATTAGCCTGCTACTGTCAATGTTTCTGGGGCTTCCCCAGTGGCTCAGTGAGAAAGAGTCCGCCTACCAATGCGGGAGACACAGAAATGAGGGCTTGATACCTGGATCTGGAAGATCCCCTGCAATAGGAAATGGCAATCCGCTCCAATATTCTTGCCTGGAAAATTTTATGGACCCAGGAACCTGGTGGGCTACAGTCCACAGGGTCACAAAGAGTTGGTCAGGACTGAGCGACTGAGTACGCACGGATGAATATTGACAGGATTATCTGAGTAACGTGAGCAGCATCTTTAGCATCATTGTCACACATGGTTCAAGACGAATAACTGGTATTCTCAGTGAGACTCTGTCATGTCTTGAGATATTGCACACACAGATTCCCCCCACATGTCAGCAACTGCACAGAGTTGGAAGCATTCTTTCCCACAATACTCTCTCATCATTATTCTGAGTTTGATAACATCTCAGTACTAATCAATAACAGAGCCTCTGCAAGCCCTCTGTGAAGGGCTGAGTGCTCTGGGGCATTGCAGGATGCTGGGGGGGGGAAAAATAATGTGGAAGCCAAGTATAGAGGCACAAATAATTTAGAAACTCAAGTACTTGCTTTTGGACGCATCCCCCCTCCTTTTCCATTTCACATGTAACCAGTAGAACACAATTATGCAAAACTCAATTAAGATAAGCTTGTCTTTAAAATATAAACATGCATTCAGTTTATACCATTTCTTAGAATTAGTTTAGTAGGGAAAAAATTTTCATAATACTATTAAATTTCCTGTTCAACTTTCAGCCTGAGAACAAGAGATGCTGGCAATAATTGCTTTTTTAATGACTCGCTGCAACTCAGGGTAAACTCTGCGGTAATTATAGTCTTGCAGGGGAAGTACCTTATGATGAGATTTTTGGACAGAGCCAAAATATCTTTTTAAGCTCTCTGCCTGTTTCCATGAAAGCGTTTCAGTCTTCTATTTCTGACATTTATCTAAGGAGTCCATTTAGGGAAATTATCATTTTCCCTTGAAAAGCTAAGAAGGCAAGTTTTAAGATAAGAGGGCCACATAGCTGTTCTTCAACTTTGTTTGGAGAACTCACTAGCCAGCAAGGCGCACCCCTGCCACACACCGTGTTTCTGCTTCATCGCACTCTGTGAACCTGTTTGTTTGGTTTCTCTGCGCATGCTCTGACGGCTCATTGGTTAAGAATCCACCTGCCAATGTAGGAGACATGGGTTTGATCCTGGTCCAGCAGATCCCCTGGAGGAGGAAACGGCAATCCACTCCAGTGTTCTTGCCTAGGAAATCCCTTGCCAGGACAGAGGAGCCTGGCAGGTGACAACAGTCCAGGGGGTCACAAAGAGCCGGTCACTACTGAGCGATTAACACTTTCACTTTTATCAAGTCACCTAGTTGATAAGTATGTAGAGGTGATTTCAGGTCTGTCTGCCTATGAAACTTGAGATTCTTATTAAATTAGTGGTTTTCAAAGTGCACTTTTTAGTCCATTGGATTTTAAAAGATTTATTTTTAATAGACAAACAAAAAAAGTAAATTAAAGTTTACATATATTTACTGCAGATGGTGATTGCAGCCATGAAATCAAAAGACGCCTACTCCTTGGAAGAAAAGTTATGGCCAGCCTGGATAGCATATTAAAAAGCAGAGACATTACTTTGCCAACAAAGGTTCGTCTAGCCAAGGCTATGGTTTTTCCAATAGTCATGTATGGATGTGAAAGTTGAACAGTGAAAAAGGCTGAGCGCCAAAGAATTGATGCTTTTGAACTATGGTGTTGAAGAAGACTCTTGCGAGTCCCTTGGACTGCAGGGAGATCCAACCAGCCCATCCTAAAGGAGATCAGTCCTGGGTGTTCACTGGAAGGTCAGATGTTGAAGCTGAAACTCCAATACTTTGGCCACCTCATGCGAAGAGTTGACTCATTGGAAAATACCCTGATGCTGGGAAAAATTGAAGGCAGGAGGAGAAGGGGATGACAGAGGATGAGATGGCTGGATGGCGTCACTGACTCGATGGACATGGGTTTGGGTGGACTCCGGGGGTTGGTGATGGACAGGGAGGCCTGGCGTGCTGCGGTTCATGGGTGGCAAAGAGTCAGACATGACTGAGCAACTGAACTGAACTGAACTGATATTTAATATGCAGACTGACACCGAACCTTTGGCTTGATTCATATGTCAAGTGATAACAGTATCATAGAGATAGGGGATAACTCTTGTACATGGTGAACCTGAAAGTTGCACCCACCAAGGAATTTCTTGGTGGTTCGTGTTTAGGACTGTGATTGGATCCTTGTGCAGGGAACAAGGAAACTTGAGATTCTTATTAAATTAGTGGTTTTCAAAGTGCACTTTTTAGTCCATTGGATTTTAAAAGATTTGTTTCTAATAGACAAAAAGGCCCAGATTGGATCCTTGTGCAGGGAACTAAGATCCCACAAGCCATGTGGTGTATCCAAAAAGAAAAAAAGAAGCTGAACACATTCATTTATTTCCTTACAGGTTATTCCAGTGCATTTCATTTTGTGTGCCTACAACAATGATTCACAGATTATATGTAGCTCTGAGTAACCTAACTACAACACAAATATATAATGTAAAAAAAGTAATCTCTGCAAAGAAATCATAATTTGAACATAATAATAATGATGCCTAAAAAGGAATCCATGGCTCAATTATTTGAAATATGGATTGAAGAGCCACTGTTCTTAATAATAAATCTTGCTTCAAACATACAGTGAGCCTTGAGATGTCAGCTAATGAGAGCATAAAGCCATCACAATTAGAAAGACATTTAACATCTAAGTGTGCAGAACATTACTAATGATAATGTCCCTCAGTGAAGAAAAAGTTCTCCCTATACTAGAAAAAAATAAAGTAACAGGACATTGTTCTTAAAACATCATTTTTTCATACTTATATCATCATTTCTGTTTATAATTGGGGGCATTATTATAACATATTAGGCTGAACTGTATGAGATGGCAACTTTTCATAGGTCAAATAAGTTGAGCATTGATAATTTCATACTGTTCCACTTATATGTGTGTGTATATGCCTTGTGCATAGCAGGTGTTGCATATCATTTGGAGTAAATAAATATGCATCTACTGAGAAAACTAATATAATTATTTTTTTATATTGAAGCATAGTTGATTAAAAATATCGTGGTAGTTCCAGGTATACAGCAAAGTGATTCAGTTACACATATACATGTATCTATTCCTTTACAGGGAAGTAATTTTAATCATTGGTTAATTTTAATTGTTTATATATGAATAAGATGAATAAATTCTTACTTGGACTCTTGACTACGGTATAACTTACAATTAGTGACAAGGCTCACCTTTTATCCTTGACTGAATTTTTTTCCCTTAATACTTGTGTGTGTCTGGATTACTTTGTTTTATTATTAAAAGTATAGTTAAATAATTTCTGTGCTTTTCCAAATCCTTCATGAAAAACACCGATGAATTATTGAGTGATCTTGCCCAACTTCTGCCTGTTATCCTTGCTTGAAATAAATCCAAATGCTTTGCCCACATTATCCTAATCAGGAGCCACTTAATCCCTTGTCAACTAGCAGAATGATTCATAGGAGCACAGAAGAATTATCCAACTGCTCAGGTTTCCTCAGAAGACCTAGACCTTCCCCGAGACAGAAACATCACCTGTAAGGATTATAAGCATTGTTATTTCACAGGAAGATTTATATAAAAGACGTGGTCATTTGTCCAGCACTTTTAAGGCTCCATTTAGACTGGCTTGGGGAAGAAGCTCCAGTAACGGACAAATCAGTATTTTCAAATGGCTTTTATTGTATAGTCTCTCGTTTAACCCACATAGCTTCTTCATAAAGGAGGTTGTTTAGTGTTATTATTATAGAAATTCCCATTTGGATTTTACAAATAGAAAACTGAGGAGCAGAGAAGCCAAGTATTTTTTTGTTTGTTTGTCTAGTATCTTAAACAATGTTACACAGCAAGAAACTGTCAGAAGCAGAACTCTCAATTAACCTTAGACTCCTTCCTTTCAGTGTTTAAAACTACATGAAGAATGTGCCTAAAATTAGCCCCTCAGAGGAAATATGCATGTATATATGTGTGCATGTGTGTAAGCTTTTGTATACAGAATGGGTAAACAAGATTCTTATTGTACAGCACAAAGAACTACATTTAAATCCTATGATAAACCATAATGGAAAAGAATGTATATTAAAAAGAACATGCATATATATATATATATATACACAATGTATATATATTACATATATATATATATATATAACTGAGTCACTTTGCTATATAGAAGTAATTAACACAACATTGTAAATCAACTGTACTTCAATAAAAATAAATTTTAAAAAGCAGTAAAGAACAGACTTTTAGACTCTGTGGGAGAAGGTGAGGGTGGGATGATTTGAGAGAATAGCACTGAAATATGTATATTACCATATGTGAAACAGATCGCCAGTCCAGGTTCGATGCATGAAACAGGGCGCTCAGGGCTGGTGCACTGGGATGACCCTGAGGGATGGGATGGGGAGGGAGGTGGGAGGGGGTTGAGGATGGGGATCACATGTACACCCATGGTGGATTCCTGTCAATGTATAGCAAAAACCACTACACTATTATAAGGTAATTATCCCTCAATTAAAATAAATAAATTTTTTAAAAAGCAATATATGTATTTATATCTTAACCATATATTTATATCTTTAAAAAGCCACCTATTTTACCCTTTAATAGCCCTTAGGAACAGGCAACAGATTTTAATAACAGTTTTTCCTTTTATTCCTTTCTGCCATTATTTGAAAGTGATAGAATCATGTAAAGATGAACGTACTTATGGTATGAATTACACACCCCGCGAAGGCAGAAGCAGCTTCTTGCCACTCAAGCGTTTGCCTTGTCCATGAAGTGTCTGTGTGCTTTCCTTCCCAGGTTATAGGATTACAGATACACAAGAGATCCTGACAGCTCCAGAGGGAGCAGTGTGTCTAAGGCGAAAATAGATAACCTAGTTCATTTTTTTTCATTCGACATTTACTGATCGATAATATCTTCTGGGACAGGCAATGTGCTAAATGCTATGAGGGCAAAGATAAACAGGACATCTCTGTCCCTTGAAGAGATTTTGGTCTAGTGGAAGAAACAGGGACATAAACAGATAATACGGAATTCAAATTGCTGAAAGAAGAAAAGCATCTCCTGGGACGTGCAGAAGATGTTCCAGAAGATATGAAGCCCTAAGTGAATCTCCAGAAATGACTGTCAGTCCATTCTTTTATTTACCATGTATTTATTATTGGACATTAAGGTAGGCCCTGGACATACATCTGTTAGTAACAAAGACATGGTCCCATTCTCATGGACTCACATGCTACAATGCTGTGCTTACATTTCTGAACATTTATTCTACAGAACTAAAGATGTGTGCTCACAGAAGCCTATGCATACGTGTCTTATCAGTTTATTCTTTACAGTCCCAAACTGGAAACAACTCTTACGCTCTCCAATGAGGGTTAAACAAACTGTGGTCCATCCACATCATGGAGTATTACACAGCAGCACACAAGGATGGACTATTGATATACACAAAAGCCTTGATGAATCTCCAGAGAATTATGCTGAGTGAAAAAGGCCAGTCTCAAAAGGTTATGCACTATTTGATTCCATTGATGTGACCATTTTTAAATGACAAAATTACAGGAAGGGAGAACATGTTAGCGGTTGTGGGGTTGGGGGGAATGGAAGTGGGTATGGTTTAAAAAGGGCAGCTAGAGGGATTCTCGTGGTGATGGCTATTCTGTGTCTTCACTGTAATGGTGGATACACAACCTATACAGGTGTTAAAATGACACAGAACTAAATAAACCCCTCCTTGACAGCTCGGCAGTAAAGAACCTGCGTGCCAATGCAGGAGACAGAAGGAACTCAAATTTGATCCCTGGGTCAGGAAGATCCCCTGGAGGAGGAAGTGTCAACCCACTCCACTATTCTTGCCTGGAGAATGCCATCGACGGAGGAGTCTGGTGGGCTACAATGAGGTTGCAGAATCAGGCATGACTGAGCATGCCCACACACAGACATGACTGGGGAGATCTGAATGATATTAAGGACAGAGTCAGGGTCAGTATCCTGGTTGTGATATTTCACTCTAGTTTTGCAAGATGTCCTTTAGAGAAACTGGAAGAAGGGTACATGGGGATCTTTCTGCATTATGGCTTCCAACTGCATGTAAATTTGCAATTATATAAAAAGTATAAAAAAATTTTTTGTTTAAAACAATTGCTGAGGAGAAGCAACAGAACTATTTCAGTTTCGCTGGTGCCTGTCCTGAGCTGACATTTCAAGCTTGTCTATGAGGCTGCTATCCTCTGAGCACATCTGCCTCCCGCTGATCCTAAGAAACACTAAACCCATAGAAATGTTTTGCCTGAGGCAGCGATGGCAGCCCTGAAGCCAAATCTACTGCAGAGTTATTTCCCTGCAGTCAGAATATTGTCCAAGGTCCTCAGCACTCGTGGATGATTCCAACCTCATTGTACTGCAGGATTGAAGGTCGATGAACACACCCATCTGTCGCACTTGCAGTAACTTCCTTTACACAAGTGGAAAAATTGACCAGAAACAGGTTTCCTGCTCAGAAATGGCAACAGCGTGCCCTGTTCGCTTGTGATCTTCAATCGGAGAGATCAGGTTGGACTCGGCGAATTTCTCCACTGAGGTTCATCCCCCCTGCTCTCTCTGTGGCTAGTGTTACTGTTGATAAACAATCTGAGATTGGAGTTAGCTGCATCTTAGGTGACCAGGGACTAATCCCCATCATCCCCACCTCTGCTTACTTCCGTGACATAGCTTTGTGACATCAGAGCCATCTCTGGCTGATGTTGACTCAGCGTTTGGGGCTATGTGGGCTGCTGTCCTTTCCTCTCCTCATCGTTGTGGTTTAGTCATTCAGCCGTATCCGACTCTTTGTGACCCCATGGACTCTAACCCACCAGGCTCCTATGTCATTGGGATTTCCCAGGCAAAAATACTGGAGTGGGTTGCCACTTCCTTTTCCAGAGAGTCTTTCAGACCCAGGGATCGAACCTGTATCTCCTTCATTGGAAGGTAGATTCTTTACCATTGAGCCACCAGGGAAGCCCCTTTTCTTTCGTTACTATCCCCTGTACTCATTCCCAAAGCAATCTTCTTGGTCAAAGGCGATGACGTCCCTCATCAGTTCAAGGTAGTACCCTAATGGAGCACGTGACGGCATTTCTTTTTCCTGCCATCACTGGAAACCAAAGACTGGCTATACGAAGGTGACTGCAGGTGAGGCATGCATCTTGGTTCAGCACTGCAGGAGGAGACGAGGTGGACTTTCTATGTGCAGAAGAGTAAGCAGATGATACGTCTCCACAATGAATGATAAAGACCGAAAGATCTACAAGTGAGTGGAAGAGTCACATGAAATTACTTTTCTGATCTGTTTCCTGCTCAACCATCTTTCTGAAGTTCCTTTGAGCTGAAGTGCACAGAGACTGTCACTACCCGAAATGGTTAATCCTTCTCAATTCCATTTAGTTCAATCTTGGAAACATTTATAGCAAAAGCTCTCCTGAACTCACTCTCCATAGCCACCCATCTGGTTAACCAATATAATCCCTTTGCCTGTAAAACATTCTTGACTGAAGCTGTCAGCAGAAAGAGCTAACGCCCACAGCAGGTTTTCATCTAAGATGCTTTATAACTCCCAACTGGTCTGCCATGTGCTGAGAATCCCCTTATTTTTGTGAAAACTGTTTTGCAAACCAAAGACATATTAAGGCAGAATGAAATAATATCATTTCTAAGAGAACTACAATGAAAAGTTTGCACCTTGCAAAGACTTGAAGAAATAATGCATATATATTGCTTTAACTTTGCTGGACTACTACATGCAGTCGTTACAGCTAGAAAAAAAATGGGAGTGAAACCAAGAAAATCTAGGAGTCTTCACTGAAACTGTAGCTCTGGTATTTTAAATTCTCTCTTCCATCTAACGGCAGGAAAAACGGGAAGAGCAGAAGATACTTCTTGTGGCTTGTTTATGCTGCAAAGGCAGCAGAGAATCTCCAGGAAGCAGCCTTCATCTTCACTGCAGTTGATAAATACATGTGTATTTACATTAAAGTTTATATTTATACATTTGTATAATGTGAAATAAAATGCTTAAGCTGTGCGTTCATATTTTTAAAAACAACTTCCCACTTTATTTTTTCCTTTAACCAATGAACTCTTGCTTCCAGTCACTTGCATTAGATGTTCTAGGCATTTCCTTTATTTTAAAAGCCTCAGTTGCCTCTAAGCCTCAGTTGCCTCACCTGTGAAATGGGTATAATACATGCCTCATTTAATACATGCTGGTGACAATTAAAATTATGATATGGATGAATTAGTAAGCAATTACTTGCCAGGAGCCGTCAGGATGCCCCCTTGTAATGACAAGGTCACGAGACTAAGAAAGAAATTGCAAAGCTGACTTTCTTTATCAGGGCATCCTGGGCAAGCCCCACCCTGGTATCTTTCTTGGGAGTCCTGTCCATGCTCGGAACATTGGCTCATCTCAGTAGGTCAGTCACAGTTGGAAAGAATTCGTCCTGAGATAATCCCCCCAGATCTTATCGACCAGAGGATCCGGGAAGGTGGATCACCTTCCCCGGGGGCTAAGGAGGAATAAAAGGGACATTTAAATAGATTACTACTCCTCCTACTAATTACTGGGGAGTTTACCAAGAGTTCTCTGGGGGTCATGGCAAGGCCACCACCAGAAAGTCTCGTACTTGGGTCACCTTTCCACCTCCCACTCCCCTGACCACTCCACGGAGGAGGCTCTCTTCTTTGAAGAAATCAGGCTGAAATGGGACTTAGGAATGCTCATAACTGTGGCCAGCATAGTTGGAAATATTGACTGCTTTAGGATAAGTAGACATAGGAATTCATTATAGTAGTTATAAGGTTAATAGGGTTTTATTGCTAAAGCAGTGATGCTTGACTGTCTCTTAGTCCTCTTTCCTCTTTCTAAACTGTCTCTTTGTCCTCTTTCCTTTTTCCTCCTAAAAACTGAAGTAGGTTACTAGAATAAACAGTCTTAAGCTTTAGCCCTTCCCTCTAGCTTCTACATAGTTGTACCTGATAAGAGAAATGTAACCTTTCTACTTTGGTTGATGTACTTATCATGACTGAATGAAGTATACTGAAGACATTCAAATGGTAAACATACTATTGTTAAATCTAATTACATAATAATCTGACTTCTGTAAGGGGAATGTTTCATGATAGATTGGGGAATGAGCTCAATGATAAGGTTGCTATGGAAGGTAGAAAACAAAAAATTGTATAGAATGATAGGTGATGTAATGATGTAATGAGGATGTCTTTTGGCTATAAAACTGTAAGCCAACAACAATATATGAGAGACTTCTCCATCACCCCACAAAACTAACAGCAATAAAGAGAGACTGCTCCATCACCACACATCGACTCAGCTCAGTTCTTCTGCCCACGCCACTCATCCCTCAAGACCCCCGGACCCCGCTGGGGCTGGACCCCGGCAATTACTAATTGCCATGCAGTGTTCTAGATGCTGAGGTTCCAAGACAAGTGGCCACAGTCCCTGCCCCACAAAGCTCACAGTCTCCTAGGAAGTACAGACCCAACAGAGATCTCGGTAAATGTGTTCAATCTGCAGCTATTCATTGATCATTTATTATGCATCAATAAAGTATTATAAAAATTGTTATCATGATCAAAATCAACCCTATCCTTGCCATCCTAGGAATCAGCTATTTCACAATTAGAACCTATATAGTGTAGTACAGAGGCACTTCCCATCTCCTGGGGTTACACAGGTTGAGACTGGTTTCCCTGAGGAGTAAACCTGTAGTGGAGGCTTGAAATTTCCTAGAGAATTACCCAAACGAAGGGAGGGAGGAGGGCTAGTCTGAAGGCATCACTGTGGGAGGAAGGACCACTGGCCGGAGGGACCCTTGGATAGAACTCCGCTGGGAGGCACAGAAAACAGAAGGACCCTGTTTGCCTGAGTTTGGGGAAGTGGTGTAACCAAGAAAGGCTTCACAGGGGAGGTGATCCTGGGCTGACTCATGACACACAGGTAGGTGTCCTCCAATTAAACAAGGTAAGAGGAGCTACTCCCCAAAAGCTGCAGTGTGTACAAACGCTGGAACCTGAGTGGATGACAGGAGGGAGGAGAAATGGCCTGGAATTGGGCCTCAGAGCCCAGGACTGGTGCGTTCTGCTGAGTGTCTGGAGAGGATCTTGAGGCTGGTGTCAGGAAGACGACTCTGCTGAGCGTAGGGGACCAACTGCAGCATGGCCAGAAGAGAGAGGAGGGGATGACCCAGGGAGGCAGTGTCATGGTGCCAGGACACCATCCAGGACAGACCGTCAGGTCCTGGACCGGGCGCCTACGTGAGAAGGAAGAGCCTGGACCACTCTGATTCAGGACGGCACTCTGCAGTCAGCAGGGGTGTCAGCCCGAGACGCTCTGGCCCTCAGATGGCAGCAGACAAAAACTGGCTACAAGAAAAAGCAAACAGATGTCCCTGCGACACAGGAGTAAATAAGATTACCACTGCAAACAGGAATCACTGGAGGCTTCATGGAATGAACAAACAGAACGTCAGATGATCCTCCAACCCTGCAGCATTTTGGACACTGGCATTGGGGAGGCAGCGATCCAGAGGGTGTGAGCAAAGCCCCAAGGGGAAAGCACCTTGGGGTGAAGAAACACACTTCTCAGTACCATTTCCTCCATCTTGAGCAGTTTCCGATTTATCTCTTCCATGTTCCGCCCCTTTGGCTTAATCTCTGACAAGATTACTTTGAGCTACTCGATATAAGATTAATCCAGGTGTTATCTAAAGCAGCTAACTGGCATCATATTTTCCAGATCCCAGGCAATAAATTTCTGAAAGTGCTTTCCAATCCTCCCCATAAAAACTTGGCAATATTGGTGAAAGAAAAACCGGGGGACTGTTTTGTTAATTTATATCCAAAAAGGACAATGTAGCCGAAGAAATGCACAGATTATAAGTTTCTGTTTCTGAGATCACTGATTTTCAGTGGGGCAGGCAGATTCTGTCTTCCAGAGACATTTGTCGAGGGCTTCCCAGATGGCTCAGTGGTAAAGAATCCACCTGCCAAGGCAGAAGATAAAGGTTCAATCCCTGGGTCAGAAAGATGTGCTTGAGGAGGAAATGGCAACCCACTCCAGTCTTCTTGCCTGGAGAATCCCAGGGACAGAGGAGCCTGGCAGGCTACAGTCCACAGGGTTGCAGAGTTAGACATGACTGAGCAGACATTCAAGAGACATTTTCGGTTCTCAAAGTTCACAGTGCTACTGGCGTAAGAGGGTAGAGGTCAGGGATGCTGTTAAGTATCCTATAATGCACAGAACAGTCCTGAAACAGAGAGCTGGTTATCTAGCCAAAGGATTATTAATAGTGTCGAGCTTAAGAAACCCTGCTTCAGACAGTGAAAGAAACCTCAAGATTGTCCATCTAACATTTCTATTTTTGCAGGTGTGATGCATAAAGTCACAAATATGAAGTGACTTGCATACAGTCAATAGCAAATGGGACTGGGGCACAGATCACAGAGCAGTGTTTTCCTCTTAACGTACCAGAACTCACAGCTTTTGTATCAAATGGCCAGTGTATTTTAATACACCAAGAGAGAAGATACATGTATCAGTGGCGACTGTCCAGGAGGGAAAACGGTTTGAGCTCATGTTGACTCTGGAAGGGAAGGAGGGAGCCCTCCCGACCCCCAGCCCCTGCCCCTGCCCCATCTTTCAGGCTGAGTGATGTCACCGGAGTCCCACGTGGAGCTCACAGGGCCCGGGGAGACAGTGACCAACTCATGGTCCTGACACAGTTTAACCAGGAAGAACGAATGAGTCATACAGTTCTGTTTCCCTTTAGGGGAAAAAGGGCTTGTCCAAAACATGCACATTTTATGACAATTTAACAAAGGTAAGCAGAGGCAGAAACAGACAAATATGTGAAAATGAGGACTCAAGACCCAAGAACCCGCTGCTCCCCCAGCTCCTCCTGGACTGCAGAATGTGACAAATTCCTCCTGCATTTGCAGGGTGGTGGGAGATGGTGGGAAGGTTCTGGAAGTGGGGATGGGGGAGGTGAGGGCACCTAGCCTCTGGCCTCCATTATGTCACTTTCTGACCACGTCACTGTCAGCAAGACATAGTTCTCAAGGCTCCGTCTCTCCAACCATCAAATGATGAAACCAGAATCAAAGACCCTCAATGTGTGAGTTTCTGGCTGAGATCAGGTTTCCAAGGTGAGGAATTGGAAGCTCGGAGAAGTCAAGTTCTCTCATAGGTCACAAAACCAGTGCAGGATCAAGGGGCATGGTCTCAGGTCCCCGGTAACCCAAGGTCTGTTTTGGTTACATCTTAGTTCCTGGGAGCGGTTTTAAAATGGTTTTCTGTGTTAGCAGAACTCACCTGAAGCCTGCCGCGTACTGCAGTGGCGTGGCCCTGTTATCCAGCCATGTCTTTGCCCATCCATTGTCTCTGCAGCTTAACCAAAGCCTCCTAGTCTCTTGACTAGCTTCCTCATGCCTGTACTCCAAGTATGGTCATCTTCTTTAAAGTCAGAAATCACAGGAGAGTGGATCCTTCTTATATCAGCTGCTTTCTGAGGACTGGATGGGAATCCGTTGTGGACACTGTTGTAAAAACAATCACTCGAGCACAAAAATGCTCAATGGATACTAAAGGAAGTCTAATATTTGGTTATGACTGAGTCATTCAACCCCAGAGAGTGACTTGTTCAGAGAAATGAGGTTTCCAAACACAGAGTCAGGAGCAGGTAGAAACCAGGAGAGTCAGAGGCAGGACATGCTCCTTAGCCAACTTCCAGTGTTGTCCTGTCATAGTAATTCCAGGACTTGCCTGATAATAAGCGCGCTTGGATAACAGAGAGGTGGAAACGGGCATTTGTGCCCTGGGGTTAGGTTTTGTGCTCCTACCATGAGACAAGACTGCTAAAATCAGTCTGTATCTCTGGAACCAGAGAATACTAAGAAAATCTAATAACATTTCCAGAGTCATTGAACTGCCTTGTTTGTGGGGTAAATAGAAGCAAAATCTTTTGAAATGCCTAAGCCTGAGGCTGGTGGGTCATTATTCAGTCACATCACGTACTACTTTAGAAACATCCCCAAATTTGGGGAGAGAAGAGACCATGCACAGAAAGGCCCTTGGGGAGAACATACAGCCAACTATGTTGTCAGGATGGTTTTATCAGCGATCTGAGATATAATATTTCACTGGATACAGCTGGTTTGAACTTCAAACTTTTTTTTCCTGCTCAGTTTTTTTGTTTCCAATTGGATGTACACTATGAACAATTCAAATCCTTTCTGGCGAATGCTTGACCTCGGAAAAACAGTATAACCCTTAATTATGCCATGTGGGTGGGCTGCAGGGTCTCTGAGCTCCTGTTTAACTCCAGTGTTTCATGATTAGTCAGAGGACTATATAAATTCTGATTGCCTCAATAATGATTTAGGAATTATCAAACTGCAGCAGTTAAAAGTCAGTAGAGACATGTCCTCTGGAAGAACCAGAATTACATTTAGCTTTTCTCCATTAAAAAGAATTCTGGCTTAATTTTGGCAATTTTTGGAAGTGTGAAAATAATGTACTAGTTTCATTTTTCTTTTTTCTCTCACTCCCTTTCACATTCAATACACATACATCCAAAGAGCATCTTTCATGTGGCAATACAGTTCTGCTATAACAGGGTTCAAGTTCCCAACTGTCTGAAGAGTCCAAGGTTCCCAAACTTTGAATATTTATCATAAAACCAGTCGGAGACTTGCAACACCCCAGAAACACATACATGGCAAACAGGTCCTCAGATCTTCTCTGGAGAGAATACTCCCAACTCAGCTCATTCAGGATTCACAGAGAGGAAATCAAAATGAGTGAGCTCAAAATTAAAATTATAAAGCACAATAGGATATAGCCAGTGAGAGTGACAGTAGCAGAATTACACAGCAAACAAGTAAGCAAGATGTGTAGCCTCCCCAGAACTTATGATAATATTATTGACATAGATAAAATATGAGTATATTTAAAATTTTAAATTATGAATGAATGACTAAATAAGCAAGGGGCTTCCCCGGGTGGCACTAATGGTAAAGAACCTGCCTGTCAGTGCAAGAGACGCAGTTTTGATCCCTGGGTCAGGAAGATACCTTGGAGGAGGGCATGACAACCCACTTCAACATTTTCGCCCAGAGGATCCCATGGGCAGAGGAGCCTGGCAGGGTCACAACTGAGCACACACACACACACACACACACACACACACACACAAACATACACAGTGAAGAAATAATTAGGAAACTAGAACATAGAATTGCATGTATTCACCCAAAATGCAATGCAGAAAAGTAACCTAGGGAAAATACAAAAGAGAGATCAACAAATAGAGAAACTAAAATAAGCAAATCCGACATCAGACTAGCAGGAGTCCAAGAAGGAGCAGGGGTAGGGGAGGGATTAAAGAGAACAGGGGAGAGATAGTTTTCATGGTTGTGAATTTCCGAATTGATAAAAAGGAAGAACGTGTAATTCAACAAGCACATCAGGTCCCATGTAGGGTTTATTAACGTGATTTCATGTATATCCACAGACTTGTTTTATAGGAATTATATCAAGCCTGACTCCAGGCAGAGAACATACATTCTTCTGTAGAATACTTGGATGTTGTTAACAACACATGGTCAATGTTCGTATGGACTTTTTTCCTATGCACTGCTTTATGTATACACAAAAGTGTGTGTGTGTGTGTGTGTGTGTGTGTGTTAGTCACTCGGTCATGTCCAACTCTTTCACAACCCCATGGACTGTATCCCACCAGGCTCCTCAGTCAATGGGATTTCCCAGGCAAGAATACTGGAGTGGGCTGCCATGTCCTTTTCCAGGGAATTTTCCCAACTCAGGGATCAAACACAGGTCTCCTGCATTGTGGGCAGATTCTTTACCATCTGAGCCACTAGGGAAGCCCAAAATTATATATACTAAGTATATATAAAGTGTATATATATATATATAATGCTATAGGTATAAATTCAGATGATGCTTTTTTCTTTGACTGTTTTAAGTCATGCCCTACTTCTGCCTTTAAAAATACCCTAAGATTTCCTTTAAACTCTGTCCTTCAATTTCAGCTTGCCCTTTGCCCTTCTACTCTCTGCTGTCTGCCCTACTTGCCTGAGTAAAACAATATTCTTTCAGAAGGAAATGATTCTCATTTTTGTCATAAGGCATTATTTGTTCTCAGGAGTGAAGGAATTCTGTCTAGGAAGTCAGCCAGCCAGGCCGCCAAGGGCTCTGTCCCAAAGACCCTTCTGCATTTTCATGAAAGATTTACTTCATCCATGTCCTATTTTCCACTTATGTTTCTCCCTGCTGCTTGCATGTTCCTTTGCCTGAGCAGAGGGCTCAGACACAAATTACCCACAATCAACTCTTGTCATTCAGGCCACGATAAAGAGAATAATGCTAACAGTGTATAACATACAATTCAGTGTATTCTCATGGAACGATTCACATGTTTATTACCACACTGGGTTTCCAAAAGCTCTATAAGAATACTTCAATAAAAATGATGTCACTCAGTTGCAACAAAAAGCTGGCTTTTAAAAAAGGCTGTATAAAAGTCAGAGAAAACATTACCCACCATTAAAGTATTAAACATATATACAAGACCACATATAAAATAGATAACCAGCAAGAACTTATTGTAGAGCATAGGGAACTATTCTCAATAGTTTGTAATACCCTATAAGGGAAATGAATCTGAAAAGAATACTGGAGTGGTTTGCCATTTCCTCCTCCAGGGAATCTTCCTAAACCAGGGATTGAATCCAGGTCTCTTGCATTGCAGGCGGGTTGTTTACCAGCTGAGCCACCAGGGAAGCCCCATGGAGGAGTAATCTTGAAGCAAATCCAGAACTGACCCTGCCGTCAGCAAACCAGCCTAAAAGTCTGCTGCTTGCAATCCACATGGTCCTGGAAGTATCAGTATTAATATCTTCCTAAACCTCAGTCTTCCTCGCCTTCAAAACAGGACTTTGAACCATAACTAAGCCATAGAACTGTTGTGGAAATGAAAGAAGATAATATGTGATAGAAACAAAAATCAGTAGGAAAACATCAAAATGCATTCTGCAAAATTAGATTTTCAGAATGCTTTATTTACTATGTTTGGAAAATGCCCACATACGGTTCTGTAGAAGTAATCACAAACAACCCTGGTTGAGCTATTGTTTTCTACTCTATTTGACCAAAGAAACTTTTCCTGAAAGACACTGTTATTAACATCCACAAAACAATAATTTGGTGTAACATGTTTCACAGAATATTCTTGCACAGCTTTAAACTGATGCTATGTTAATTTTTTGCTTTCTCAGCTGGAGATCGCAGAGCAATCCTGTACACACTGACCCTCCAAGTCCCCCAGACCCTTTGCCCTTCTATCCTGCAGGCTGCCTGAGGTGAAGGGGCAGAACCCCCTCCCTTCCCCCCACTGCCTTGCCTTGGGGAATTGCAATATCCTTTCTAGATTCTGACAGTTATATATAGTCAATTGTAAGTCCATATTATGCAAAAGGGGTAATCTATTGAGGAATTTCAGCAGCTCTCATAAGCTTAGCAGACAGAATGGAGGCGGCATTGAAAGTACAAAGGGTGGCAGAAAGAAAACATGAAGCTCAGTGAGCAGTGCCCCTGGATGCCCATCTGTATCAGGGTATGGGTGCCCCAAGTGCCAAAGACCTGGATTTCTGAAGGAGGACACCCAGGTTTCCCATGAAGATGGCCAGCAACATGTGGTAATCCATCTCTGATCTGAATTGCTCCATTTATTTAAGGGAAGACACTGCATAGGGAGGAGGCAGTGAAGGGTCATGGGAGGAACCTGGACTTGGAGGTAGTGGTATGGGTCGGATGCAGCCCCTAGAGCCCACCATCAATGATCTTGGGTGGCTCAGGCTACCCCTCAGGTTCCTCCTTGACAGGCAGTCATGGGATTGGTTCCAGCAGGCACCACCAGCTCCAGAGGCATGGCGAGGGCACCAAGGTGGTGACTTATGAAAGTCTAGATGGCTTCTCCCATGGCTCCTTCAGAGGTTGCAATCCAAGGTGAGTCACGCTGTGCTAAAGCTCAGCGAGCATCTTGGGGTACCTGGATTGAATGGCACTGGTAACTTCAGGTGGTACCTAGAGGCAGATGGTTTATGGGCATCCTGCTTAGGACAGGGCACCTGTGCTCCTTTGGGATGAAGATCTAGGAAACTCCATGAGACAGAGTCTCGGAAGAAGAGAAGAGTCAGAGATACAAGAAGGGAAATCGTTTAGAGGCCAGATACATCTAGCCAAGGAATAACAAAGCAAAGCAATCCCACACATGGGGGAGGAAAAGAAGGTTTCCGGGAGGGTAGGTTACCATGTCTGCCATGGTGGAGTAATGAGTCAGGCTTTCAATTTTTGTTAAGAAAAAGCCCAAATGTAATGTTTACAGTGGCTGGGATTTACTTTTTTGAGGCTGAAAAAGAGTTTGGAATTGTAAAAGATGAAAAGTAATTTGAGACGTAACTCACATTTACAGCGTCTCATTAAATCTCTAGCTTTGACCATGACCACAAAACCCAGTTTCTTGTTGTGCCTTCTGTTAATTACAGTTGGAGGCTCAGAATGTTATTGCTTTAATCCTGTGGTTCTTCTGGAGATCCGGGTCCCACTACTGGAGAAGTGACTTAAGGCAAACATACTAGCTCCTTGCTCTGCTTCAGTAAAAAGATAAGTGATAACATTTTAACTTATTTTTTTTTCAAGGAGAGCCTTTTTTCCATTTTCTCTGGCCCCTGTTTCTCTGCAGAGACCAAACCCTTGAGAGCATGTGTGGGGGTTGATCTCTGCGGAGGCTGATGGCCTTTCATGAGGTTAGCTGGGACCCAAGTCCTCCTGAAGATGGAGAAGCAGCAAGCGATTTGACTCTTCTTACGCCCGTGACTGGAGTAAATAGAAAATGTTCTGCTCTTGCCTTAAGAAGAATCTGAATTTAGCAGAAGAGAGGCATTTACTAAAAATGAGGACTCAATCTGACAAAGGTATAGAATCCACAAAAGTGGCTAGTGATGGGGGAAGGCTCTGCCATGATCCTGCTCTCATACCTAGGGGTGACAGGAGATGGGGTTTCCAGTTTATATCCAGGAGGGACCATCCTCTAGGTGATGATGGAGCTTCCTGAAAGACAGTGGGTCAGTTGATCCCTCTCTATACCCAAGAGTGGCTCCGTCAGCTGGGAACTGACTGAACGGTTCTGCCTGCAAGGAATGGGGTCTCCAGGCCTTGGCACATCTCCCAGGGCTGATCATGGGGAGGGAAGAGAACTGGTGGGCTTGCTCAGAGGTCCGCAGCAGGGGCTCAGTAAGAGGCACGCTGATAAAAGATGGAGGCAGTAGATACAAGACTTGCTTCATATTGAGGATTCCCTGGAAGTAAGCAGGGTAAGCCTGACAAATTACAGGAAGAACATACAAAGTGCAGAGAGTATGAAGGGAAAGCAGGCGATCCTGGGTTACACTCTGTGTGAAGCCTGCAGGAAAACGACTGTAGGGAGGTGAGGGCAGAAAAGAACGAAAGCTGAAGGAGAAACAGAGCGATCACAAATCATTTGCAACTGTGGACACTGAGCCCGAATAAGACAATAACTGAACTTCAGAAAGAATTTGCCCTCTCTCCACTTTTGGGTCCAGGATGATTAAATAGGGATTTCATCCTTTTTCCACTCTTCTCCTCCCTCTCACTACACCCTCGGTGAGCAGTCTCAACATCCAAGTAAAGTTGTCACTAGCCATCTGCACCGTAGACCCAGCCACATTGTCCAGTACAGAGGGAACAGGAACTAGAGATCTTTAGGAGGGAAGTCTGAAACAAAAACTGAGCAGGCAGATGGAGCTGAGCTGATTATCAAGTAGAAAACAGTATTGGGACTTCCCTGGAGGCCCAGCGGTTTAGACTTCACTTTCCGATGCAGGGAGCACAGGTTCGATCCCTGGTCAGGGAGCTAAGATCCCACATGCCTTGAGGGCAAAAAATCAAAATGTAAAACAGAAGCAATGTTGTATCAATTTCAATAAAGACTTTAAAAACAGTCCATATCAAAAAAAAAAAACCCTTTAAAAAAAAGAAAAGAAAATAGTATTGAGGAAAGATCATAGGTCTTCAGGGAGCTGGGGGCAAGAATTAGTGATCAGTGTGTAAAAAACTATTAATCACATAAAATGAGAAAATTGCTAACATTTTTATAAAATGAAAAGCTGCATAATAATAGAAACATATTGGTAGCATACTACAAGACTCAGCCAAGGACACTATTTACAGTGTCATATTAGTGTAAACACTAATATTGACTTTTGTAAATTATTGTGTCATTATTTTGAGGGTTTCAAGTAAAGAGAAGGTTTGGTGGCTTTGAGACAAAGTTAAGAAAACTAAATTCTCTAGTCTAAATGGAAGATGGGAAATACATTTAAATATATAAGCATGAAATAACAGTATATACATGTCACTTTTATATACAAAATTAATTGCTGAATTAGACAGCTCAAAGTGTAGAAAGTATAGCAGTGTGGGACTTGCCAAGTGTTGTGATTGAGGCAAGAGAATGGAAGACTCACAGTACTGCTTGCCTTTAACAAAACAAAAAAAGTATGTGCAAGTATTACTTGGAAATAAAAAAAAAGTCAACCATAAAAATACATTCTATAGCAAGAATGCATGCATGCTAAGTCGCTTCAGTTGTGTCTGACTCTGTGCAACCCCATAGACGGCAGCCCACCAGCCTCTGCTGTCCACAGGATTCTCTAGGCAAGAATACTGGAGTGGGCTGCCATTTCCTTCTCCAATAGCAAGAATGTCTTCCTCCTATTTCTATTACTCTTCATAATAGACTTTCCTTCCAGCTGACCAAATTGGCTTTTAAAGCAGAAATCATCATGAAATTCATTCTCTCATCAGCAAATTAATTTCATCAAGAAATTAATTTTTAAAATTAATTTTCCTTTGGAAATATGTGAAATTTTCTAGTGTGTATCTCATGACCATGAATAGAGTCCCAGATCAGAGAACATTATTCCTGCAAAACATCTCTGTGACCAATAGATTCCAGGTTCCAAAGAATTTTGTACTTTTTCTGATATAGTAACCATCATCTATATTCCATATTTTCACCCAGACTCCTCTCCTGGAAACAAAACTGGTTCATCTAATATTCCTTGGGGGATTTCCCTGGTAACTCAGTTGGTAAAGAATCCACCTGCAATGCAGGAGACCCTGGTTCATTTCTGGGATGGGAAGAACCACTGGAAAAGAGATAGGCCACCCACTCCAGTATTCTTGGGATTCCCTTGTGGCTCAGCTGGTAAAGAATCTGCCTGCAATGTGGGGGACCTGGATTCAATCCCTGGGGTGGGAAGACCCCCTGGAGAAGGGAAAGGCTACCCACTCCAGTATTCTGGCCTGGAGATTTCCATGGACTGTGTATTCCATGAGGTCACAAAGAGTTGGTCAGGACTGAGCAACTTTCACTTCAATAGTCCTTGGACCTCTCAAACAGGAAATTCCACCAGCATTTTTTTTTTTAATTTTCTTTACTTTATTGTGTTGGTTTTGCCATACAATGACATGAAACCACCATGGGTTTACATATGCTCCCCCTCCAGAACCCCCCTCCTTCCTCCCTCCCGATTCCCTCCCCCTGGGTCATCTCGGTGCACCAGCCCCAAGCATCAACCCTGGGCTGGCGATTGATTTCACATATGATAATTAACATGTTTCAATGCCATTCTCCCATATCATCCCACCCTTGCCCTCTTCCACAGAGTCCACGAGTCTGTTCTATACATCTGCGTTTCTTTTGCTGTCTCGCATGCAGGGTTCTCGTTACCATCTTTCTAAATTCCATATATATGCATTAGTATACTGTATTGTTGTTTTTCCTTCTGGCTTACTTCACTCTGGATAATAGGCTCCAGTTCTGTCCACCTGAGTAGAACTGCTTCAAATGAATTTTTTTTTAATGCTGAGTAATATTCCATTGTGTATATGTACCACAGCTTTCTTATCCATTCGTCAGTTGATGGGTTTCTAGGTTGCTTCCATGTCCTGGCTATTGTAAACAATGCGGCGATGAACATTGGGGTACACGTGGCTCTTTCAATTCTGGTTTCCTCAGTGTGTATGCCCAGCAGTGGGATTGCTGGGTCATATGGCAGGTCTATTTTCAGTTTTTTAAGGAATCTCCACACTGTTTTCCATAGCGGCTGTACTAGTTTGCATTTCCACCAACAGTGTAAGAGGGTTCCCTTTTCTCCACATCCTCTCCAGCATTTATTGCTTGTAGATTTTTGGATTGCAGCCATTCTGACTGGTGTAAAGTGGTACCTCATTGTGGTTTTGATTTGCATTTCTCCACCAGCATTTAAAACTGAGATGCCCCAAACCACTGCCATATATATGTGTGTGTATGTGTGTGTGTGTGGGTGTGGTGGTGTGTGTGTGCTCAGTCGCTCAGTTGTGTCATTCTTTTGCCACCCCATGGACTGTAGCCCACCAGGCTCCTCTGTCTATGGGATTTCCCAGGCATGAATACTGGAGTGGGTTGCCATTCCCGATTCCAGGGATCTTCCCAACCCAGGGATTGAACCCACATCTCTTGTGTCTTCTGCATTGGCAGGTGAATTCTTTACCACTGTGCCACCTGGGATATCCTGTAATTAAACATATATGACTCAGTATCCCAAATCTCAATATTTACCCTGGTGAAACAATAGCCTATATTATCACAAAGCCTACACACAAAACGTTAGGGCAACACTGTTTCACAATTGCCTCAAACTGAAACAACCCAAACATCTTTCAACGGGATAATGGATAAACAAATGTGTTACAACCATGTGATGGGATGCTGCTAAGGAATAAAAAGGACCAGACTGTCAATGCGTGCAACAACATGGGTGAACCCCAGATGCGTGATGCTAAGTGAAAGCAGCAAGATGCAGAGGACTACATACTACACAAAGCCATGTATATTGCTTCTGCGGAAGGCAAAGCCTTAGGACTGAAGAATAGATCAATAGTGGCTCATAGAAAAGCAGGGGAGAGTTGATTACAGGGAAGCACGGGGGAATTTTGGGGGTGCTGACACTGTTTACAAGTGTGCTGTTGGTTATATGACCATATATGTTTGTCAAAACCCGCAGTGAAGTGAAAGGTGCTCAGTCATGTCCAACTTTTTGTGACCCCGTGGACCATAGAGTCCATGAAATTCTCCTGGCCAAAATACTGGAGTGAGTAGCCATTCCCTTCTCCAGGGGATCTCCCCAATCCAGGGATTGAACCCAGGTCTCCTGCATTGCAGGCAGATTCTTACCAGCTGAGCCACCAGGGAAACCCCAAAACCTGCAGAGCTATACCCTTTAAAAAGTAAATTTTACTCTATGTAAGTTAGGCTATACAAAAGTTTTTAAGAACTCAGTAAAAAAAATTCTAAAGAAAGCCAAAGAAATAGGAAATCTGGATAACCTTCTACCTAGAAATTAAATACAAAGAAAACTGCAAACTCATAGAATTTTGCTAGTGAATTCTAACAACAATTTAAGAAAGAAATTATAACTATCTTACAAAACCTTCTTCAGAAAATGGACATCAGAGTTTTATAGGGGCAAAATTAACTTGATACTAAAACCAGACAAAAATATTTTTTAAAATGATGCAGTAGATTTTCATTGCACAACCATAAGCACAAAAGAATTTAACCAATATTAGTAAATCAGATATAGCAATATATAAAAAGGATAATACTCCATGGTTAAGAGGGATGCATCCCACAATTATGAGGTAGACTCAATATCAAAAAACCTATTATATTTCTTCTTTGTGTGTATATAAATATATATATACTCACATATACATGTATTTCCACAACCAAGGAAAGCCTGCAAACCAAGCTCATTAAAGCATTCCCCTAATTTTTACATCGGTAATTAATCCACACAGGACCTTCCAGTGCCCCTTTCTCTTCTTCCTTGGAGCACTACCGTCACTTGCCCATTGACTTGATTTCCTACTGATCGTGCAAATGGCCACTATCATCAGTTTCCACTGGTGTCCGTTTCTCCTCCAAGTTCTTAGCATCACTCTATGTTGAAATTTGCTTTGCTTTCCAAAAAAAAGCGCTGTTTCAAAAAAAGCATCTTTCTCCTGGCCTCAACTGTCAAGAGAATGATGCTCTTTGCTGCCTTGGCTTGGCTTCCTCCCCAGAAGACAAGAGTAAGGCAAGGATTCGAGGGCAAGCCGTCTATCATGGCAGTGATCTCAGGAGTCACAGCAGAGAAGCAGCAAAGTAAGACAGGGAGGGAAGGAGTTAATAAAGGGCTTATTCTCCAGGAGGTACCACGGTGGGGAATCTCAGGTAAAAGAGCACTACACCACCCCCATCAGTCATTAGTTGAGAGATGCTGAAAAGTGAAAAAAGCAGAGACATTGCTTTGCCGACAAAGGTCTGTCTAGTCAAAGCTATGGTTTTTCCAGCAGTCATGTGTGGATGTGAGAGTTGGACCATAAAGAAGGTTGAGCACAGAAGAAATGATGAGTTGGAACTGTGGTGTTGGAGAAGATGCTTGAGAGTCCCTTGGACTGAAAGGAGATCAAACCAGTCAATCCTAAAGGAAATCAGTTCTGAATATTCGTTGGAAGAACTCAGGCTGAAGCTGAAGCTCCAGTACTTTGGCCACCTGATGTGAAGCACTGACTCATTGGAGAAGACCCTGTTGTTGGGAAAGATTGAAGGCAAGAGGAGAAGGGGACGACAGAGGATGAGATGATTGGATGGCATCACAAACTCGATGGATATGAGTTCGAGCAAGTTCTGGGAGTTGGTGATGGACAGGGAGGCCAGGCCTGCTGCCGTCCATGGGTCCCAGAGAGTCAGACACGATTGAACAACTGAACTGAGAAGTGAAAATGACTCTTTGTGACCCCAAGGACTATAACTCTCCAGACTCCTCTGTCCGTGGGATTTCCCAGGAAAGAACACTGGAGTGCTTTTTGCCATACTCCTTTCCAGGGGATCTTCCTGACCCAGGAATGAAATCTGTATCTCCTGCACTGCAGGCAGACTCTTTATGGACTAAGCCCCAAGGGAATGCTAATTTCCTGGTATTTCCAGCCCTCTAGACAGGTACAAAGTGGGATCTGGCAGCTAAGGAAATTCAAGAAAGGAAATGCTAATTCTTCTAGTTGGAAGTCAGGTCAGTGGCAATGAAATGGTCCAAGGACAAGGGGCTATGACTGGACACCAATAGCGCCCAATACTGATTCAGTCAAATTTTCTCCAACGGACTCCCTGCAGGAGATCTTAACTACTGTATAGCTTATTAGCAAAGCCTATGGAAATAATTGCATAATTATTAATAAAAGTACATAGAAAAATACCAACTGTGTCAGGCACAGTATTTCTGCCTAGGCTCTCCCTCTTGGGAGAATAGAGGTGTTCTTCTCTACGAAATCCCATTGGGACTGAGCAGGATGAGATGACATCAAGACTGGTCAGCTGGCTGGCTGACTTTGCAACATCATCAACCCCATTTCTACACTTCTTCTGTTTCACAAGCTGACAATTTTGTTCTGCCTTTGCAGTAAAATCATATGTCTTTCAAGTTTCTCTCAGATTTATACTGCTTCCCTCTGCTTTTTTTTTTTTTTTCTCTGCCTTGTATCTTGTAAAAAGAAGTATTTTGCCAGAGGTAGGGTTAAGGTTAGGAGCTTAGTTTGTCATAAAATTTGAACTCTTCTTGTAAAAATTCAAGCAAGTCTTGTCCTTCCCTACCTCTGTGTCCTAAGGAACTGGGTTTCAAGTAGTCCATAGATTTTCCCTGAAGTCTAGTAAACAAGGTCAAGGGCCGAGTATCTTTGTTCTCCTTCTTTGCTCCGCCAGACAATGAACTTAAGATTCTGTCAGCTATTGACAGAGGCATGGCTTATTGTCACGGCCACAGCCCTGAATGTGTCACAGACACTACTTTTGGCAATATTTATAATCAGAGAGGGACCCAGTGTCTCTGATGAAGAACACTTCACAGAAGATGATCACTGTAAGCTGAGATAGTTACGCTTAAATGAGAAAACTTGAGCAGAGAATTTTTTTAATAACTATTTTGAGGTAGGACTGATGTTTTGTTGTACGTTTTAATGTACATGACTGGAGTTTCATCATATCTTTTTAATGTTGGCAGCATCTTTAGTCAAGTTCCATTTTCCAGCCCCAATGTCTCTATTTTTATTAGAATTTAGTTTTAATTAGCTTTTGACTTGTTGATACTCTCTGTGATGTGCTTAGTTGCTTACTCATGTCCAACTCTTTGCCACCCCATGGACACCCCACCACCAGGCTCTTTTGTCCATAGGGATTCTCCAGGCAAGAATACTGGAATGGGTTGCCATGCCCTCCTCCAGGAGGTCTTCCCAACCCAGGGATCGAATCCAGGTCTTCCAAATTGCAGGCAGATTCTTTACCGTCTGAGCCAGTAGGGAATTGAGACATCTGGTTTTCTTTAATTAACACTAATCTTTTGATATTCCAGCTACCTGAATTTGTTACAAAACTCCCGTATTTCCTGGCTCCTCCCTTACCTCTTCAGAGCAGCTCATCAGAGTGATCTGAGAGGTCTGTTTCCTGGGCTTGAAGTCCTCAGAAAGTCTGATGAATAAAACATAGTTCTCAACTTTAAGGTGCTGCAACATTTTTTTTTTTCAGTTGACACCTCAATATTGATGGCCAGAAGTGCAGAAAGGGCCCCAGAGCCTGTATCATGTCTTCCCACCCTTCCTAAAAACACAGTGTCACCTCCAATCTCCACCCAAGAGAGCATCAGTAAGGCTCAAGCCTGTAAGCATCATCCATCTCCCAGGCCAGGCATGCCTTGTATTCTAGACTCCAGGTACCACAATGATAAACATCACCATGGAAACTGGGAACTCCATCACCAACCCCTACAGGGGTGGACTTACTGCCTGGTATCCAGCACCTGGGAGCAGGGTCAACAGGCAGGCTCCAGCTCTCAGCTCCTCTGGGGTTTAACTCAGCTGCAAGGAGCCTCCATGTCTGAGGCGAGGCCCTTCTGGGGACAGTCCACCCTGGTGACTGAGCAAGTGAGACTCAAGGCCTCAGGGAAGGAGAATGTGCTGGAAGGGATGTGTTGAATGTGGAAGGAAGACTCACCAGTGCAAAGCGCTGTATGACACCGAGCCCTCACCCACTGTGGGTTGTTGCCATTTTTGTCTTTGGCACTGCTTCGTGGCAGGTTTGGTTCTGACACCAAATGAGCATAGCTTCAACCCAGCTCTCTTCCACTCTTCCACTCTTCCCCCGATCCTCAAACTTGGACCAGATTTTATAATCTGGCCAGCCCATTTCCAGTTCCATTTAAGGAAAGCAACACAATTATAAATCAGCAATAAAGTCGTGCTGTGCCGTGCTTAGACGCTGAGCCTTGTCTGACTCTTTCTGACCCCACGGACTGTAGTCTGCCAGGCTCCTCTGTCTATGGAGATTCTCCAGTCAGGAATACTGCAGTAGGTTGCTGTGCCCTCCTCCAGGAGATCTTCCCAAACCAGGGACAGAACCCAGGTCTCCCGCATTGCAGGTGGATTCTTTACCATCTGAGCCACCAGGGAAGCCCATTGATCCTCTCTATTGAATATTTATTTTATACTTCATTTACTTCAATCGACTTTTTTTGGTCACACTGTGGGATCTTAGTTACAGTGATCAAACCCAGGTTAGAAGTACAGAGTCTCAGCAACTGAACCACCAAGGAAGTCCCTTAGCAGAGAATTTTGACAATGCAACAGTACAGTAAGATGCTCTTTGCAGGAATGTGGGGTCCCTTGGAAGAATCTTGATGGAAAATGTCAGAGCCCTGATTTCCTGATGAGCTACTGGTGTGTGACCTGGTTTCAGCAGCAACACGCAGGGAGGAAAGCAGAGGGGAAACACAGAGGTTCACCCTGGGAGTACATGGACCAGGGTGAGCACTTCAGATTCAGATACTAAGACCTTGCTCTCAAAAAGCTGCTGGGGAATTGAGAACACATCTGGGAGACAACAGAAGACAGCGGCCATGCCCCATGAATGCTTGGATCATATTTTCCTCATATTTTCCTGTGTCTGACTTGGCTTCACTTACATCCAACCTTTGCCAGACACTTCCTATGTGCCAGGACTGTTCTCAGAAATTAACAAAGCTAATCTTCAAGAGGCTATGAGTCACGTATTGTTCCCGTTAAATACAATTAAGACTTAAAATCTTTCCCAAAGTCCACCCAGGGCGTGAGTTGATGAGCAAGGAGATAAGCCCAGGCACCTCATAAGGAAGTGGTGCCAGGTGCTCCCACCACTACGTCAGGAGGAAGGGAGAGGGCTGGAAAGGGAAGGAGGCTCTGACGTGAACCTCTGAAAGGGAACACGGCATTCTGCGTGGATGGTTTCAACTCAGAGACAAGAAAGGAAGGATGGATGAGCGTGGGAGGCTGGGGAGAGTTGATCACAGAGATAACTTGGTAATCTTCTATAGAGGGAGAAAGGATGAAGGGCTGACCCCACCACAGTGGCAGAGCAGTGGGCAGAGAAGGGGTGGGGAGAAGAGGTCCTGTGTCTTTTGTTTTTGTTGTTGTTTAGTCACTCAGTCATGTCCACGTGTTTGCAACCCCATGGACTGCAGCACCCCAGGCTCCCTCTGCCCTTCACCATCTCCTGGAATTTACTGAGACTCATGTCCGCTGAGTCAGTGAGGCTATCCAACCATCTCATCCTCTGCTGTCCCCTTCTCCTTTCACCTTCCATCTTCCCCAACATCAGGATTTTTTCTAGTGATTCGACTCTTTGCATTAGGTAGTCAAAGCGCTGGAGTTTCAGCTTCAGCATCAGTCTTAAGGGAAGGACAATGGAAAGGATTTGATAGCTTCCACCCATAAGATGGTAAAGAATTTTCCTGCAATGCGGAAGACCTGGATTCGACCTCTGGCTTGGGAAGATTCCCCTGGAGGAGAGCATGGCAACCCACTCCAGTATTCTTGGCTACAGTCCACGGGGTCGCCAAGAGTTGGACTCCAGCGGCTGAGCACCCATCCTTGAGTGGACACTCACTGCCACCCTCTGGTAGCTGCAGGTTGTATTGAGTTTCCCAAGGGGCTTGAAAACTGGGGATGCTCCCTCCCCTTGGGTGAGCCTGGCCCCTGTCCCTGCCTCTCCCTGCTGCTGCCCACACAGCCCAGCTGTGAGGGCAGTGCCTGCCCGCAATCCAACAGGGCGGGCTTCCCCGACCCCCGTGCTCCTTCTGAGCTGAAAAGACTCATCATTGTAGGATTCTTTAGGGAAGCCTATGGTGCTGGAGAATACTCTTGAGCATCCCTTGGACAGCAAGGAGATCAAACCAGTCAATCCTAAAGGAAAGCAACCCTGAATATTCACTGGAAGGACTGTTGTTGAAGCTGAAACCCCAATACCTTGGCCACCTGGTGTGAAGAGTCAACTCATTGGAGAAAACCATGATGCGAGCAAAGGTTAAGGGCAAAAGGAGAAGGGGACCAGCAGATGAGATGGTTAGATAGCATCACTGACTCAATGGACACCAGTCTGAGCAAACTCCAGGAGACAGTGAAGGACAGAGGGGAACCTGGTGGGCTGCAGTCCATGGGGTCACAAAGGATCGGAAACGACTTAGTGACTGAACAGCAATAGGGACACTTGAATATGACATAGCTACAAAGAGATGGACAGCCCAATGGATGAGAATGATTGTTTTTGTGTGTGCTTCCTGGGTACCAGGCCCCAGAACTAGCACTATCTTGCTGACTTAATCATCCTCAAACCCACCCCCACAAGTTGCCAATGAGGAAACTTAGATGCTCTTAGATCTCCCCTTCTTCATTGGAAAAGAGTGATCAGAGAGGTTGGAGCTGACAAGAATCATGGCTATGGCTCATTCTAGAAAGTCATCTTCCTAGCGGCAGAACAGAGAAGCAAAAATGCTTTGGGAAAATATAAACGTAACTTATGATGTGGAAAGACCATCATAAAGCATTCAGAGTTTTATAATGGGAGCGCACAGTATCAACCACAGGGCTCCCCCCCGCCCCCAACAAGTTTCTTTCTGTCTCTCTGCTCTCACTTTGAAAAACACAACGGATAGTCCATTTGGCTCCCAGCTCTCATCTGGTGCCTGGAATCAGAATGCCGACGCGGATGTGAAGCCCAGAGGAATTCCATTTGACATCCTCCCCATCAATCTGAAGTTTATTCGCCTGAAGGCCTCTGACAGATATAGCTATCTCAACTGGGTTCTGCAATTTTATGAGCGAGTTTTGGCGAGAAATGCTATTTTAAGCACCATTTAGGTTTCGCTCAGACTGTTTTTATGGGGCAAGTCATGATTCTTGGTAATTGCTGGAGTTTACTTTAAGCGCCTCCTCCTCAGATGTTAGTGAGGGCTCCTCTGCCTTTCTGGACCATCCCATCACAGTTGCTGTGGCAGAGTGTCATCCTGCAGTCTCTAGGCTGACATTATTCATAAGCTAATGACAGAGCAATAAATATGGTAGTAAATAGTTGTGGGGTGACATTTGCTGAGCCAGAGTTACAGGCAGCAAGAGACTGTTTCAGTGTGCAATTGCTTTCATTGTCCTTCCCATCACAGTGACCTATGATGTGGGTTTAGAACTCTGCTGCCACCCCCTCCCCAAATGCACTGTCACTTCTCTGTCAGATCAATAGACCTTTCCGTGGAAACCACTTCCAATGCACTCTGTCCTATGAGAACCCCCTGGCAAGCTTTGTTGTTGTTCGGTCGCTCAGTCGTGCCTGACTCTTTGAGACCCCACGTGATGCCTTCCATCCATCTCCTCCTCTGTCACTCCCTTCTGCTGCCTTCAATCTTTCCCAGCATCAGGGTCTTTTCCAGTGAGTCAGTTCTTCGCATCAGGTGGCCAGAGTATTGGATCGTCAGCATCAGTCCTTCCAATGAATATTCAGGACTGATTTCTTTTATGATTGATTGGTTTGATCTCCTTGCAGTCCAAAGGACTCTCAACACCTGGCAAGCTTTGGTGTTGAATTCAAAGGAACTAGGGTATGTTCTGGGCTTCAGCTGGTAAAGAATCCACCTGCAGTGCAGGAGACCCTGGGTCAGGAGAGCCCAGACCCTGGTTCGATTCCTGGGTGGGGAAGGTCTCCTGGAGGAGGGAAAGGTAACCCACTCCAGTATTCCGTCCTGGAGAATTCCATGGACAGAGGAGCCTGGTGGACTCACAAAGAGTTGGACATGACTGAGCGACTTGGCACTCACACTGTAGATGAGATTCTCTGCTGATTGCTGTTAGGATAGAGGGATGCAACCCTTTTCTTAAGAAGAAAAAGGAGCTCACACTCTACAAAAGGGAAGGAAAGCATAAGCAAGAAATTCAACACACAAAAAAAGGTAACTAGGAGGGACTTCCCTGGCAGTCCAGTGGTTAGGACTTTACCTTCTAATGGAAGAGGTGTGGGCTCAATCCCTGGCTGGAGAGCTAAGATTCCATAAGTATGCCTTGAAGCCAGAAATCCAAAACATAAAGCAGAAACAACATTCGAGCAAATTCAACAAGTAAAGACTTTTTAAAAAGCCATTACTTTTTTTTTTAAGTAACTTGGAGCCTTTACGAGGTGCAAAGAAAGTGGCATAGGAGATTAGATATAATTTTTTTAGACTCTAAGTCAGGGAAATATTCTCCCCTTTGCCCTGTATCTTGACTGATATTGAGGATATACGGTCCCACCCTGGTCACTATAGCTTTTCACTTCTTACTGGTACCCACGCTGTCCCATGTTTATCATAATCTTCATCCCCTCTGATTCTCATGGATTGAACTCTGGGGCTCAGCAAAGGTACCTTCCCTCCCAGGAAGCCTCCCTTGGTGGCCTCAGGCTTGGCCAGGAACCTCCACTCTGCTTCTATGTCACCCGAGCCTATCTGTGCATGTCCACAGTGGTGATGGACTTCCTGTATGTGTGTCTGATGCATCCAGCTGTAAATCCTTCATCAAAGACACAATATCTCATTCATTTTGTGGCTTCCTGTGTCATCATGGTTCTTGCTGCATAGAGGAACTCAATACATGTTTAATGAGCAGTTTGTATGGGTGGGTAACTGGATGAAAATGAAGTCAAAGGAGCAATAGAAGCAAATACCTTTAAACAAGAAGTGTCGGGTGTGTGAAGAGGAAAAGTAGGGGATGAGGTCATAAAGGGAGACTTGGAGCTCTATCCTGGAGGTGCCAGGCGGAGAACCAAGGACTCTGTCCAGGTTGTGACTGGCACTCACGGACAGCAAACTGGGAATACTCTGCACATCAGTAGAATCCTGCCTGTAATTATGCCTGCGTTTTGGGGTCAGATGAAGAAGGCAATGGCACCCCACTCCAGTACTCTTGCCTGGAAAAATCCCATGGATGAAGGAGCCTGGTGGGCTGCAGTCCATGGGATCACTAAGAGTCGGACATGACTAAGAGAATTCACTTTCCCTTTTCACTTTCATGCATTGCAGAAGGAAATGGCAACCCACTCCAGTGTTCTTGCCTGGAGAATCCCAGGGACAGGGGAGCCTGGTGGACTGTCGTCTATGGGGTCTCACAGAGTAGTACACGACTGAAGCGACTTAGCAGCAGCAGCAGTTTGGGGTCAGAGCTATAGCTCTCTTTATTCATCATAGAACATAAGAGGGAGTTTGCAGCCTTTGTCCATGGGCCTTCCTCCTAGCTACAGCACTCGGCTAAGGGGTAGGTACCAAACCTTGCCTCCTGGTTTGGCCAAAGACATGCGTGTGACCCAAGTCAGTGCCACTGAAGAGCCTCTGTGGAGTGGTTTTCCAACCTGCAGCACGCAGGGAGGTGCTGCTTTGAGGGTGTGTCTGCTGTTGTTGACCAGATCCTCTGCAATGGAGAAAAATGAGTCTAAACTCCCAGAGACCCACTCAAAGCCATGTGCAAGGAGTGAAGATGAGAAGTCCCCAAGGACAGCCGCAGGCTACAGTCGTACCTTTCCTGGCTAAGCCAGTTGAACTTGGTCCCTATAATCTACAGTCAGGTGCCACGTCATTCACTCTGACACTGACATCAGGCTTCAAGGAGCATCGAGAGACAACTCTCAGCCTGTACAGCAGCTGCCTTATTGTTCCAGGCTGCCCTACACCTGCTCCAGAAGGGTGACTGTAATAAGAAGTGACACGCACCTCCCCCTAAGAGGCACCAAGATGGAGCACATCTTGTCCACATTCTTTCTCACCCCAGGACCATGAAATGGGGAATGTTTATCAGCCAACTGCCCCCCACACCCAGGAAGTCCCAGCCTCCCGTGATATCCGCCATCACTCACATGCAGACAGAAACAGAAGGAGTCCAAAGCAACTCCTTAAACTTTCTACATCTCAGGATCCAACCAATGTTGGATTTACCCACAATCTCTCTTTTGTTACAATGAATGAACCTCTATTAAAACTCACCACTCCACACCTGTGGCTACCCTGTCCTCCCACCCAAGAGGCTTTGTTCCCATCCTCAACCCTCCTCTCTCCTGCAACATCGAGGTGTCCTCTTCCTCCTGGATCAATCTCAGTTATTTACAAGTCTATTGTAATGTCTTCTCACTTTATCAAACAGGGGAGAAGTACTGCTGACCTCGTATTTCCCTCTAGCGACTACTGGTCTATTCCTTTCTCAAAGCTAAGCTCCTTTAAAAAGTTCAAAATAGAGCTATAGTTTCAAATGAGAGAGGTGACATATATATATGTGCATATATATATCAACTAAACCAGACTCTCAATATATATACATATATATATATGTCAACTAAACAAGACTACAGTGTTTAAACAATATAACAGAATATCATCCCCTTCTCCAGAGTCCTGGAGACAAAGACAGAGGACATCGGAAACCACGCATTAGAAGCACAATTGTATAGAAGGATTTCCATATCTATTTCAGACTTTTGCTATGGAAGGAGATAATAGAAGCAAGAGCTAGCTGAGAGACCTAATGAAAATATAGACATTTCAGACTCTTGTCTTGGCATGCATTTGCATCTCATTACCATCGAGCTGATAAAAGGTCTTATTTCCACATTTATTAAAGGAAGAATTATCTCTCTTCAATGGCACTTGAGTCCAATATTATACACATCACGCATGAAATGCAGATGAAGTTTCAAGCCCATCTTCCCCCAGGTTTGAAGAGATGAGCTGATAACAATGATACATAATTTCTCAAACCACAGATTAGGTGTCATTTAATCTATTTAGTTTTCCCAAATAACCCTGGCAGAATTAATCATTTCCCCTTTCTAGTCCTATAATAATTTTTAACATACCTCTATACTGTAGGGAGAATGTGTTAGAAGAAGAAGCAAAGCTGAAAAACCATTGTAGCAACCTTAACTACAAAAAATGGATGTATTATAGAATCTGCCATTTGAAATTCAGGAGAGGATAAAAACAAAGAAAACACAACAGGCAATGAAAGGCAGCTATCAAAAGTCCTGGAACTAAGTGTGTGTCCTTTAATTATTCAGTATAAAAAGCCCTTCCTTTTGTGTTTCATACCACAAGTGGCCAGTAATTCCTTGTCCATTGACATCCAAAATAATCACAGTTGTAAAGCTCAAGAGTCTGGCTTTATGTTTTTCAAAGAAACTAAGAGATAAAATGAGAAATAGCATACCAGCAACTGTTCACAACATCCCAGACATGGAAACAGGCTAAACGTACATCAACAGATGAACAGGTAAAGAAGATGTGGTACATACATACACTGGAATACTTCCCAGCCATAAAAAAGAAAATGAAATAATGCACCGACATAGATGGACTTAGAGATTATCGTGGGCTTCTCAGGTGACTCAGTGGTGCAGAATCCTCCTGCCTATGCAGGAGATGCAAGTTCGATCCCTGGGTAGGGAGGAAACCCTGGAGAAGCAAAGGGCAACTCACGCCAGTATTCTTGCCTGGGAAATCCCATGGACAGAGGAGTCTGGTGGGCTACAGTCTACCGGGTTGCAAAAACGGTGGGCATGACTTAGCAACTAAACAACAAGAAGAAAGAAATTATCATGCTAAATGAAGTAAGTCAGAAAGAGAAGACAAATACTATATGATATCACTTCTTTGTAGAATCTAAAATATGACACAAATGAACTTATCTATGAAGCAGACACAGAATCACCGACATAGAGAATAGACTGGTGGTTGCCAAGTCAATAGACCTGGTGGAGGTGGTTGGGTGGGAGAGGAGTGGATTGAGAGTTTGGGATTAGCAGATGCAAGCATCACGCATTTCCTTTAGTATTACAATGAGCTATCAGTTGTTACTGCTTACATATCTATCAGCCTTAATCAACACTGAACACGTCATTACTGTCATATGTGCTCAGTCGCGTCTGACTTTCTGTGGCCGCATTGACTGTAGACTGCCAGGCTCCTCGGTCCATGTGATTATCCCAGTAAGAATATTGACGTGGGTTGTCATTTCCTTCTCCATTACTGTCATAAGGCAGGACCAAGTAGGATCTAATGAGAACTGAAAGAGTTCCTTCGTCAATCCAAACGTGAGTGTCGCTCAAGCATTTTGTGATGTCTACTTCAGCGTCTGTTCACCGCATCTGTTGTAAATATTGGAGGCAGACCTAATGGAACACTTCTGATAAGATGTTTCTGCATGTTTATAACCTATTTGCCACGTGTACTGTTTAGGATGATATAAAGCACATAAAACAAAGAGATGCCATTAAACAAGAAGGTTACTGTGGACAGAGAAGAATCAACATTCAGGCTTTCTATGCATCTGATTTTATGGTGCACATTTGACTCAGCCGTAAGCCTCCAGCTTTCCACGATTAGCATATCCCCACTTGGGACTTCACAGACCAGCAGTAAACAAATTCCTAGCTTCATTTCCATGAAGTGACAGAAGAGGATGCGTCCCCAGGGTGAAGACCACCTTCCACCCTTCATCTCAGAAATTTAAACCAGCCGATTTGATAATAAATGTTAAGGGCGTACAATTAACATACAAAGTGACTACTGGAAAGGTCACAGCAGGCAGACGTCTGGCTTGAGTCACTTCTGTGCCCTGGAGATACAAAATAGCTAATAAATGCTCTTCTCTATTTATGTGCTGCCTTCTGAGACATTCTGCTCTGAGTGTTTTCTTGGTAAAGACTTCATTTGGTCTCCAGAATTCACTCCAAAGGAGGGAGAGGCTGACGTTTTTGCCTTAGATTGGCAGACAGAGAAACTGAAAAACTAAGAAATCACATGAATTTTCCCCAAGAGAAAGGAAGAGCTAGAGGGACTTTTTTATCTCAGGTAGAAATGATGTTTTCTCATTTTTTTAAAGCTGATATATATACATTTTTTTAAAGCTTGCGTATATGAATATATGCAAAATGATTAGAAAGAGTATCTAGCACGTAGTAAATACTAATAGCTGACAGCCATATCGTCATGTTAATAACCGTGAACTTATTTACAGAAAAGAAACAAATTCACAGATTTAGAGAATGAACTCATGATTACCAGGGGGGAAGAGTAGCCGGGAGGGATAGATTGGGAGTTTAAACGGTTTTTTCTTTATTAGAATACTCTTCCACCCAGAACAGAACCACATATAATTGTCACCCTTTTAAGTTCCCTTTCCTTTTGCCACCTCCTTTAGAACACTTACCATGTTTCATCTTTTATTTTATTCATATGAACACAATTTTCCCCCCATTTCCTTCTCTGCAACGTGAGAGAGAGAGAGAGAGGTCCAAAGAGGAAGAAGTGACAGAAAATCTAGGAAACAAACAAAGAAGTAAATGGAGACAATGATGTCTTTTAAGTTGGAGGAACTAGTTGAAATCTATGCAAGTATCAACAGAAAATGGTAGAGAAGAAACATTTTCTACCAATCTTGGTTTCTGAGGGTTGTCAAAAGTAAGGGGAAAATTGATAACTTTTGAAGATGATAATTTTAGGATTAATGGATATCTAATATTTGCACGGGTGGTGTTTACCACATGCTCATGTGACCCCTGACCTCACTCAATATTTGATAGAAATCTTGAAAGATAAGCTGGACAGTTTCTACTTGAGTTTTGTAGCTGAGAGACTGGAGTTTCAGGCAGGGGAAAGTAAAGTACCGTCTCATTTAGTTAGTAAGTGGTAGGGTGAGACTCCAAAATATTGCTGCCTATTGTAGTAATATGTTTATTCATATGACTGTGTTGCATAAAGTTGGATCAGGAAGCAAACATAAACTCTTGAAAAACTGGGGTGATCTGAAGGATAACATCGAGCACAAAGAACCTGTTGTGCACAGATCTGGGAAGTTGCACCAGTTAAACGGCCACGTTAGCACTTGGCACATGACATCGTGCAGTCCACTGGCCATTCTCTCCACAACTTGAACTTGACCTCTTCATCCATTAAACGCTGGACGGGGTGAATCAGAGCTGCACCCTTGTGCACGGCAGCATGAAGCCCTCTGTGACATGGGCCACAGAACAGGTCTTAAGCGCTCATAAGAACAGCCTTGCCTCACAAGATAGAGAACTTCCACACAGTCACTGACAGAGTGGAAAAAATACTTTAAGACAAAGACCTGGGTTTGAATCCCAGTTGTTGTCACAGCCAAGTCCCTTCATCTGGCTGAGCCTCGGTGTTTTCATCTGTTAGATGAGATGCACCACGCTGGAAAGATTAAATAAGACTTTACTGATTTTTTGTTTGTTTGTTTTTTGGTCACACAGCATGTGGGATCTTGTCTCTCTGACCAGGGATCAAACTCACACACCCTGCACTGGAAGCACAGAGTCTTAACCACTGGAAGACCAGGGAAGTCCCCCTAAAATATGATTTTAGATCTAAAGAACCCATCGCACAATAGGAGTTTAATGAATCTCTATCTTCAATCTTCGGGTAGAGTCCAGGAGTTGGTGATGGACAGGGAGGCCTGGCGTGCTGCGATTCATGGAGTCGCAAACAGTTGGACACAACTGAGTGACTGAACTGAACTGATCTTCAATCTCTTGGGGAAGGGAAAGAAAAACAAAGTGTCAACTAAATAATCTGGGTATTTAGCAAAAACAGTTTACTTTTTTGCATTCCAGTGTAACATATTATGTGAACATCTAAACGTGACTGAGTAGCTAATAAATATTTGTACATGAGTCCCAGTTGTGTAACTTTAACTTCTGTAATGGCTGAGACCTCATTGTTTGTAATTCCCTTTAGCTTCTCTCTTGGCACACAAAAGAATGATTCTTTCCAAATGTTATGCTCTTAGAAGTTTATTGAAGCAGTTGTAGATATATTATCCCACACTGATCTACTATCTTCACAAATGAATAGTAGCTATAGTAGAATAAAGTTTGACAGTTTGACAAGACCATCGCAGGGCTAAACCCAAAGTCACCATATGACCTGTAGAGCCAGTTGCATTTAAAATGTGTCTGTTATTCCAAAAGCTACAACACTCTGTCGAAAGGAAGGACACTTCTACTTCTACTGCAGAATGTGTGCTATGGAGCAATAGAAACTTAGCAGCTGAGGGTCAGAAAGACCCCTAATCACAGTAAAACAAAGGTGGGGGAAAAAAATGAAGCTTGCCTCAGAAGATTGCAGCAACAAGCTCTCAAAGAGGTAAGAAGGTTGGAAGTTTTTCAGAAATTGGTAATGGGAGGCATTGCTCATGATTTAATGGAAATGAGATGCTCTTGGCTCCATTTCTGGAAACAGGGTCATTGGCCCAGTGACATCGCAAAATAGAACTTAGCATCCAGGGTAGTCAATTCTGTCAGCTAACAGAATTTCTCCATTTGTGGCTCTCTCTTTAAAGGCAGCGTGACCGGAGGGAAGGATGGGGGAAGGGATAGTTAGGGAGTTTGGCACTGGCATGTAGACGTGGCTATCCGTAAATGGATTACCAGCAAGGACCTACTGTAAAGCACAGGGAAATCCTCTCACTGTTACGTGGCTGCTTAGATGGGGAGGAAGTTTGCGGGAGAATGGATACATGTCCCTTTGTGGTCCACTTGAAACTAAAGTTAATTGGCTATACCCCAATACAAAATAAAATGTTTTAAAAAATAAACAAATAAAAGGCAACATGGACTTCAGAGACCTGGGTTCAAGTCTCAAGAGTCACTACCAGCTGTGTGACTTTAGGCAAATAAACTCCAAATTAACATGCTGAAGCTCTGTAAATGAGCCTCCTATTTCTTCTCAGGTGGGGATGTAATAAAAATAAACGGGATTATGCATATCCAGCATAAAAAATGGTATTCTGGTCTCTGGTAAGCAGGTTAGAAAAAAGGGAGCGATACATTTTCCTTCCTCCTGCCTCCCTCCCTCCAACCTCCTCTCAATCTGCCTGATTATTTGCATGTTATATAAAAGTGATCAGAACCAAAATCCCTGTCTCTGTCCGGCTGTGTGATGTAGTGGGTAGTCCGACTTCTCTGAGCATCAATTTCTTCATCTTTAATGTAAGAATGGCAGAGTTACCCACACCTAGTGGTTGTTCTGTATAGCAAAAGAGATATAATATGAGAAAATGTCTTATAATTTGTGAGGACCATGCATCTGCTAGCGGTTCAAATTGACAAGAACACAAGATCTCTGGGACTTTAAATGACTTGCTCGAGGTTGGGCTCAAGTACAAGGACACTGAAAGCAAGAATGGAGGTAGAAATTTAAAGCTGAAGAATCCAAGAAAATCAAAGTTCTGATTCACAGGTGGCCATGATGTTCTAAAGGACTGTTTTATCTGGTATCATTTTTTAATTTCTATATATAACCCATATGCTATGTGTATGATATATCACAGTTCACATATGCATGTGCTCAGTTGCTTCTGCCGTGTCCAACTCTTTGTGACTCTATGGACTGTATACTGCCAGGCTCCTCTGTCCATGAGGCAAGAATTCTGGAGTAGGTGGCCACTTCCTCATGCAGTGGATCTTCCAGACCCAGGGATTGAACCCGTGTCTCCTGTGTCTCCTGCATTGCAGGTGGATTCTTTACTGCTGAGCCAATGGGGAAGCCCCACATAGGTATAGCACACACATGTGTATTACATACATATGTATGAATATGCATAATACATGTTGGTAGGTATATAGATACATATCTACATGGGAAGAGAATGAGAGAATGCAGCTCCAGATTTTTTTAAGAAGGCAAATTTCTGTTTTAAAAATCACAAGCAGACTTTGCTTCCAGTGTAACAGCTGAATTTGAATTGGGGGGGGGCAGAATCTCTTTTAGCTTTATTTTATTTTATTTTACATAGAGAGGCTGTGAATACAATCAAGTTACCCCAAAGCAGATGCTGCAGACTGAGGTTTCTCTTCAGAAAAGCAAATTAGATTCAAAGGGCAAGGTATACCCCGGAAGGCTTGAGGTTGTTTTTCTTCTAAATTGTCTGTAGACTGCCATGTTCCTGACAACCACTGGGTGATTCTTGTGAAGTAATTGCTCCCATTAGGTTGAGAAAGACATGCTGGCTGGGGCAAAAAGGGCATAAAGATGTGATTCACCCCAGGCTGAAAGGCAGCTTATGAAGAAGTCTCTGCTGGCATTAATTAGGAGGAACACAGATCTGAGGGCAATTCACTGTTGTGGCAATTCACTGACTGAGTCATGAGACTAGACCATGTCCCTCTGAGTGATGTGAGGTTTACCTTGAGTATTCCTGCCGCCCATGCTATTATTATTTTTATTGCTGTTGTCGCAAATCTGAAATGCTGTAATTCTGAAATAAGTATTATAAGCATAACTCAAAGTAAAAACTTCAAGTCAGTCTCTCTTACAAGGTCTTGCGTGTCACAGGAAAATTCCATTTTAAAAGGAGATGATGGTATACATGCCGCTATATGAAATATAGATAACCAACAAGTACCTACAGTATAGCACAGGGAACTGTACTCAATATTTTACCATCTCTATAAGGGAAAAGGTTATTATCCTATGGACAGAGGAGCCTGGCAAGCTATGGTTCATGGGGTTGCAAAGAGTTGAACACGACTGAGCAACTCATAGGGAGAAGGAAAAGGGAAAAGAATGTGAAAAAGAATAAATAGATGTATGTGTATAACCAAACCACTTCACTTTAGCTGAAACTAACACAGCATTGTAATAAGCAGTACATTAATAAGAAGAAGGTGAGGAAGGAGGAGGAAGAGAAAGGGGGGAAGAGGGAAAGGAAGAGAGAAGAAGGAAGGAGATGAGGAGGATACTACAAGAAGTCTTTGACCTGAATGCAAATGCATCCATTGTCTTGTTTTCCCCATCTAGGAGTTCATATGATCACAGGAGGGTGGGCCAGTCTCAGGCCAGGGAAAAGTAGATGAAGGTGCAGCCCCGGAACCCCTGAGTCAAGACAATGGGAGATGGGCAGTCAGCGTGGTTTGCCCTCCAGGGAGGCAGACAAAGGGCTGCAGTGGAAAAGAGTAATGATCACCTCTGGGGTGGGGCAGCTGGGGGAGGGAAGCTGAAGGACCCCTCCACTGGTACTGTCAGAGGTCAGTTCTTTGCTAGATTTAAGCTGAGTGGATTAACCAAATACCCCGAAAAAGAAGTAAGGCTTGGAAGGTAAGCACTCATCTAGAGGACATGAGATGAGCTTCCTCGGAAAGAATCTGCCTGCAGTGCAGGCGACGCAGGAGACACAGGTTCAGTCCCTGGACCAGGAAAACCCCCTGGAGGAGGAGATGGCAAGCCACTCCAGTATTCTTGCCTGGAAAAAAATCTCATGGACAGAAGAGCTTGGTGGGCTACTGTCCATAGGGTTGCAAACAGTTGGAGGTAAGACAGGTGGACAGGCTGCAGGCTTCAGTGTAAGAGATGAGACCAGTGAATGTTTAGAATATGGGCATGAGCATAGTTATTTGACCTCCAAAGCCCTGGGAGTGACAAGATTGTTTGTGCGAACAGAGGAAATTATGGCTCCAGACCTCACCCCAAAGTTCCCACCCTTCATTCAGTAACCAGGGACGGGGGAAGCGACCAGCAGCCTGACTCCGATCCAGGGCTTGGCGGGGCCCCATGAGTCAGTCCCCATGCCAGTCTGCATCTGCAAATTCTGTTCCTCCCCCTGCAGTGACTCCCCTCTTCCTTGAGTTTTCCATTTCCTTCCTTGGTAAAGATTTCCGTTTATTTCATGCCAGAGTAAGCATCAGCCTTGAATCACAACAGCGAGCGTTTTCTGACATCAGTTGCCGCAGCTTAAAGAGGCTTGGGCTCCACAGACTGTAAAGCTGTTCACTGGGTCTGGAGCTGAGTGACAGAACACCCATCAGGAGGCGTAAACCTGTCAACTGCAATTAGCCATCAGGGATCCCGGAGAGGCAGAACAGGGAAACCTTGCAAATCCAAGAGGCCCCACTGGAATGACTTATTTATTGGGCATCATTTAATGGAGGCTCTCAAATGGACTTCACTCTTCTGCATGGGTTTCTTTTTTTTTTTTTTTTTTTCTTTCTTCCTATTTACCTGGAACACATCTGCATGTGAAAGAAAGTGTTGGGTAAGATGCTAAAGCCCTGGGAACCTTCCTGCTGTGGGTCAAAGCCAGCTGGCCAGATTCATCCATAGGACCACTGACCACAGCCATGTCTCCATCCTCGGTCCGCAAATGGGGCCTTAGTAAATATTCTGTTTAAGAAGGGAAGATGAATGGAAGCTAAACTACAATCAGCAAAGAAGCGCAGGTACTAAAATTAGCCAGGATGGGGGGGTGTTTGCTATTCTGTGCCTTGGACAACATTCATGCTTCTTTCTGTGTCTGCCCAGATCCATCACTGTCACACAGAGGCATCTCTGATGTTGACATTCTGGCTGATTGTTCATGTTCAATAGGAGAAACGACAGGAAAGTTTGGCCATGGGTGCCAGGCAACCTGCTGAGGGCCAGGGGCTATTTTTCTCTTCCTCAAGGAGAAGGAGGGGATGGCAGGGATGCAGGTGGGTTCCAAGGAGAACTGAGACCAAGGATTTGAACTCAAGTGTCTCTCCCTCAGCCCGTATTTCCTTTCCATCTCTTTCCATGACTCAACTGCTTTATCCCTGTGTTTTGGGAAATATGGCAACTGGGGCTTACAAATTTCACACTTTTGAACTCTCATGGATGAAGAACAGCATGATGACTTTCTCAGTGCAAGTTGAAAGAAACTTACAAAAGATTCTTTTGGATCAGCTTGGGTCAGGTGCCCAATGTCAAATGATCAGCTGTTATCATGTGGGTTACAGTGGTGGTGGGTGGGTGAGTGTTCTGCTGGAAAGAGTAGTTCTCAGTTGTTACTCAAACCAAATCAAATCACACTGGTGGTGGAGGCAAAATTTAAAGTTATCCATTACCCCAAAAGTCTTTCTTCAGAGTCCATTACAGGGATGTGACAATTTATCCAAGATGACATTTTCTCAAAACTCGCTGAACCTGAAGGTACTTGACCACTTTTACTCTCTGCTTGGATCATCACAAAGAGAGCTGTTGTTTCACATCTAGTCCTCGCTAACACACAGAGATTCCATTGGCCTAGCAGCTTCACTGTTGCTCTTTCTTAGAAATTACTTTTTTTTCCTTATTTGTAAGGGGCCGTTGGCTACCCTGAACAGTAACCTTCCCCCTGCAGCCATCTCCAGCTTTTTGACGAGATCACAGGCCATTTCATTTCATAATCAGGTTCTTTTATGATTCCCCCAAGCACACAAATCAAATGCCATCTGAGCCTCAAATCTTCACTAAACAAAGAAAGCTAAGAGAAGGTGCCAAGCAGAGAATGGCTTTGCGACTGACAGTACATCTGTTAACAGATCTGTCCCTTGCTTTCCCCTCCAGTCTGTACTTTTCCTTGCCTTCCTACCAAAGTAAACATGTCTCCGTGTGGATTTTATGTGGAAAGAAATGGGGTATCTTAAGGGGAAGAGAAATAAATGAGAATTTATTGAGCACTTCCATCTCTTCGGGCATGAGAACCAACATACCTCCCTGGGCAGACCATCAAGTCTCCAGACAATTCTTATAGAAAGACTGTACTTAAATTGTTTTAAATCAGTTTTAGCCAGTGGACTTAGTTCAACCCCCTAGGGCCTCCAAGAATATGTTCTCTAACAAATACATGCAAGCACCTACTATGTGCTGATCACTACATATGACCTTTTGTATGTGTGAAGATGGCCCTCACAAATCCCTAGTTTTCCTCCTGGCTAAATCAAAAGGGAAACGTTTATTTTGCCCCAGAATGTGGGTTTATTATTAGTTGGCAATATAGCCTGAATATAAAATCTACTACCATCATAAGCACTAATTATCGACACATGTAAAATGTAAAAAGCCCTGAAGCTCAGCTATAGGCAGTCTTACTTTCACTCAGCCAGAGACAGGAGGACACAACAGACAGAGTGTGAATTTTGGAGAGAACTGGCTTCCAGGCATTGCTTCTTCACTCACAAGCTATGCAAACTTAGTCAAGTATAACAGAGAAACAGTGGACTCTAAAACTGTGCACGCATGCTCAGTTGTGTTCGACTCTTTGTGACCCCATTGCTCCTCTGAGGGATTTCCCAGGCAAGAATACTGGAGTAGTCTGCCATTTTCTTCTCCAGAGGACCTTTCCAACCCTAAAAATCAGTGCCACAAGGAGAATTAGAGATTATTTAAACAAAGCCTATGACCCAGAACCCTGAAAAGTGAATAATAACTCTCAGCCCATAGCCCCAATTTGCATTAAAGAATCTACTGGAATTCCTAGAATGGTGAAGCCATAGGGGATTTTGAGGATCATTTAGTCAAGCACTCATAAATCAGCAGATGATGAAAAGAAGGCTAAAAGGCTTTGCTTCAGAACACACAGAAAAATCAGAGAACAAACTCAAGCCTCATGGTCACCTCCCTGTGAGCCCTAAAATCTTAGAACCTGGCATGGAAGACTTGGGACATTAGGATCAGTTCAGTTCAGTCGCTAAGTTGTGTCCAACTCTTTGCGACCCCATGAACCGCAGCACGCCAGGCCTCCCTGTCCATCACCAACTCCCGGAGTCTACCCAAACCCATGGCCATCGGTTCAGTGATGCCATTCAGCTACCTCATCCTCTGTCGCCCCCTTCTTCTCCTGCCCCCAATCCTTCCCAGCATCAGGGTCTTTTCCAATGAGTCAACTCTTTGCATGAGGTGGCCAGAGTATTGGAGTTTCAGCTTCAACATCAGTCTTTCCAATGAACACGAAGGACTGATCTCCTTTAGGATGGACTGGTTTGATCTTCTTGCAGTCCAAAGGACTCTCAAGAGTCTTCTCCAACACACCAGTTCAAAAGCATCAATGATTCAGTGCTCAGCTTTCTTCATCATCCAACTCTCACATCCATACATGACCACAGGAAAAACCATAGCCTTGACTAGACGGACCTTTGTTGGTAAAGTAATGTCTCTGCTTTTAAATATGCTATCTAGGTTGGTCATAACTTTCCTTCCAAGTAGTAAGCGTCTTTTAATTTCATGGCTGCAATCACCATCTACAGTGATTTTGGAGCTCAAAAAAATAAAGTCTAACACTGTTTCCATTGTTTCCCCATCTATTTCCCATGAAGTAATGGGACCAGATGCCATGATCTTAGTTTTCTGAATGTTGAGCTTTAAGCCAACTTTTTCACTCTCCTCTTTCACTCTCATCAAGAGGCTCCTTAGTTTTTCTTCACTTTCTGCCATAAGGATGGTGTCATCTGCATATCTGAGGTTATTAATATTTCTCCCGGCAATCTTGATTCCAGCTTGTGCTTCCTCCAGCCTAGCTTTTCTCATGATGTACTCTGCATACAAGTAAAATAAGCAGGGTGACAATATACAGCCTTGACGTACTCCTTTTCCTATTTGGAACCAGTCTGTTGTTCCATGTCCAGTTCTAACTATTGCTTCCTGACCTGCATACAGGTTTCTCAAGGGGCAGGTCAGGTGGTCTGGTATTCCCATCTCTTTCAGAATTTTGCACAGTTTATTGTGGTTCACACAGTTAAAGGCTTTGGCATAGTCAATAAAGCAGAAATAGATGATTTTTTGGAACTCTCTTGCTTTTCCGATAATCCAGTGGATGTTGGCAATTTGATCTCTGGTTCCTCTGCCTTTTCTAAAATTAGCTTGAACAACTGAAAGTTCAAGGTTCATGTATTGCTGAAGCCTGGCTTGGAGAATTTTGAGCATTACTTTACTAGCGTGTGAGATGAGTGCAATTGTGTGGTAGTTTGAGCATTCTTTGGCATTGCCTTTCTTTGTGATAGAAATGAAAACTGACCTTTTCCAGTACTGTGGCCATTGCTGAGTTTTCCAAATTTGCTGGCATATTGAGTGCAGCACTTTCACAGCATCATATTTCAGGATTTGAAATAGCTCAATTGGAATTCCATCACCTCCACTAGCTTTGTTTGTAGTGATGCTTTCTAAGGCCCACTTGACTTCACATTCCAGGATGTCTGGCTCTAGCTGAGTGTGAGTGATCACACCATCATGATTATCTGGGCTGTGAAGATCTTTTTTGTACAGTTCTTCTGTGTATTCTTGCCACCTCTTCTTAATATTTTCTGCTACTGTTAGGTCCATACCATTTCTGTCCTTTATCAAGCCCATCTTTGCATGAAATGTTCCCTTGGTATCTCTAATTTTCTTGAAGAGATCTCTAGTCTTTCCCATTCTGTTGTTTTCCTCTATTTCTTTGCATTGATCGCTAAGGAAGGCTTTCTTATCTCTTTGCTATTCTTTGGAATTCTGCATTCAGATGGGAATATATTTCCTTTTCTCCTTTGCTTTTGCCTTCTCTTCTTTTCACAGCTATTTGTAAGGCCTCCTCAGATAGCTATTTTGCTTTTTTGCATTTCTTTTCCTTGGGAATGGTCTTAATTCCTGTCTCCTGTACAATGTCACGAACCTCCGTCCAAAGTTCATCAAGCACTCTATCAGATCTAGTCCCTTAAATCTATTTCTCACTTCCACTGTATAATCATTAGGGATTTGATTTAGGTCATACCTGAATGGTCTAGGAGTTTTCCCTACTTGCTTCAATTTAAGTCTGAATTTGGCAATAAGAAGTTCATGATCCAAGCCAGAGTTAGCTCCCGATCTTGTTTTCGCTGCCTGTATAGAGCTTCTCCATCTTTGGCTAGAGAATAGATGTTTGAATGTAATCAGTTTGATTTCAGTATTTACCATCTGGTGATGTCCATGTGTAGTGTCTTCTCTTGTGTTGTTGGAAGAGGGTATTTACTATCACCAGTGCGTTCTCTTGGCATAACTCTATTAGCCTTTGCCCTGCTTCATTCTTTACTCCAAGTCCAAATTTGCCTGTTACTTCAGGTGTTTCCTGACTTCCTCCTTTTGCATTCCAGTCCCCTATAATGAAAAGGACATCTTTTTTGGGTGTTAGTTCTAAAAGATCTTGTAGGTCTTCACAGGACCATTCAACTTCAGCTTCTTCAGCATTACTGGTTGGGAATAGGCTTGAATTACTGTGATATTGAATGGTTTGCCTTGGAAACGAACAAAGATCATCCTGTCATTTTTGAGACTGCATCCAAGCACTGCATTTTGGACTCTCTTGTTGACCATGATGGCTACTCCACTTCTTCTAAGGGATGCCTGCCCACAGTAGTAGATATAATGGTCAGCTGAGTTAAATTCACCCATTCCAGTCCATCTTCGTTCGCTGATTCCTAGAATGTCGACGTTCACTCTTGCCATCTCCTGTTTGACCACTTCCAATTTGCCTTGATTCATGGACCTAACATTCCAGGTTCCTATGCGAAATTGCTCATACAGCATCAGACCTTGCTTCTATCACCAGTCCCATCCACAACTGGGTGTTGTTTTTGCTTTGGCTCCATCCCTTCGTTCTTTCTGGAGTTATTTCCCCACTGATCTCCAGTAGCATATTGGTCACCTACCGACTTGGGGAGTTCATCTTTCAGTGCCTATATTTTCGCCTTTTCATACTGTTCGTGGGGTTCTCAAGGCAAGAATACTGAAGTGGTCTGCCATTCCCTTCTCCAGTGGACCACATTCTGTCAGACCTCTCCACCAGGACCCTTCTGTCTTGGGCGGCCCCACACGGCATGGCTTAGTTTCACCGAGTTAGACAAGGCCGTGGTCCATGTGATCAGACTGGCTACTGTTCTATGATTATGGTTTCAGTAAGTCTGCCCTCTGATGCCCTTTCGCAATACCTACCCTCTTGCTTGGGTTTCTCTTACCTTGGATGTGGGGTATCTCTGCACGGCTGCTCCAGCAAAGGGCAGCCATTGCTCCTTACCTTGGAAGAGGAGTATCTCCTCACAGCCGTCCCTCCTGACCTTGAACGTGGAGTAGCTCCTCTCGGCCCTCCTACGCCCCTGCAGCCGCAGCTCCTTGGACGTGGGGTAACTCCTCTCCGCCGCCGCCCCTGACCTCCGGCCTGGGGTAGCTCCTCTCCAGCACTCAGGGCGCCATCGCAGCCCCGCGCTAGACGGCGGGAAATTCCAAGGGGATTTAACAGCATCCTGTTGTGCCAGAGCAGCCCTAAATGGATCTTTTCAGTATATTGGTGTTCCATACAAGTTTTTATTTAGCAAAAATGGTCTCTACAGCTTTTTATAGAAAGTCTACCATCTCTGCCCTTTAAACAACTTGTTCTAATGCCTTCAAGAGCAGACATAGAGCCTCTGAGCCTCCCTGGAGTTTCATCTCTGGAGAGCTACATTTTGTAATGTGCATATTCATATGGGCTGTCAAGCTTTAATTAGTCTGCCTTTGATTGTGAGAAACCTTACTTACCAAGATCAACGTATTCCCCACCTCCTGGTTCTCCCATTAAAAACCCATTTTAGAGGTTTAGCTCAATTATCTGAGCTGAGCGGTTGATTCGGAACTATTTCAAATAATAGAGGCAGGGCAGATAATTGGAAGCATTTTTCATGGGTGAGATAAGGAGTGGAATATAGAGGCCCTCTAAGCATAGGGAGCAGAGCTGTTCTCAGAACTTTCATTTGAAAAGATTTGCCCACTGAGTACAAAGAACTTACAGACATTAGAAATCATGCAGCTTGCTGTCTGCTGCCCAAGAAAGCGTATATTTGGGTAGAAGAATGGATCTAAATTTAATAGCACAGTTATGGGGATAAAATTTAAGTGGGTAGGCATTTTTTTGCTCTTAGCTTCCCTTCAGAATCATCCATTGAGGAGAAAAGGGCAAACACTCTAGGTTGATGGGTAGGTTTGCATCAAGCCCCTTCTTCGCTCTTGAACCTCAGCTACCTTGTAGCTGCTTTGCTTCCCAGTCCATTGACTGACTTCATCCAGCCAATAGAGTTGCTTGTCATCCCATGAATAAGAAATGCCACCCTAGGGTACCACCTTCTCTTACATGCTTTATGCTTTGCCTAAATGCCCCTGCCCTGCTTGTCCATCTGGGAACCTCTGGACCAGTGCTGCCTCCCGTGTGCAGCTTTCCCTGGTTCCTGTAGCCAAAGGAGACTCTTCTTCACGTCACTCATTATTCCTGGGCTGGAGCAGCATTACAACACTTACCGGTCCCTGTTATCATAATTCAAGTATAATTATAATATTTACAGCAACCACCGAATATCTCTTCATTCCCACATCAATCTACTATGATTGACATCATTATCTCCACTTTATGGGGAAGAGAATTGAAGCTTGGAGGGTGAAGGAAATTGCTTAAGGTCACACAGCTAGTGAGCAGCGAACCTCTAATGAGAACCTAGGACTAATGTCAAGCTGTGAGCCACTCTATCTTTCTCTCCAGGAAACATGAGGTCCCAGACAATAGCAGGCTCTGTTTTCTTTATATTACCCAAACCAGGCAAACTTCTGGTCCTCAGTAATGACTTGAGGACAGCATGTGAGGTGGGTACCTCTGGTTTTGCCCACTTGGGTTACACATGTTCACACTACTGACTCACAGGCTTGCAACATGGTCACTCCCCTTCCCAAGTGAAAACCGTTTCTGAAGTCCAGTAATTTAGGAGGTGAAGTTGAAGGGCTTTCCTGAGTCCCTCTCATTCACTCCCACTCCTTGTGATGTCCCAAGAAGATAGTAGCATTCTGAATTTTCGCCACTTGCCTCAGAACTATAAGTACATTGGTTGTATACCTGAATCTCAAGTTTCTACAAGGTAAAAATTTGTCATATATTTGCTACAGCATAAAATAAATCTCTATTTTCCAGCCTCTGATAAGAGTTTTCTCACTGCTTAGTAGCTGAACTGTAAGCCCACAATATAGGTAAATAAATGGATAAATAGATAATAGTGGCACCTTCTCTTTCAGGTGACAGTTTCTACACCCATCATAATGTATTTGATTATATTATGGTAACACATACCCTGTAAGTCTCCATGGTTAAGGCCAGTAAAACTTATTTCAGTTCAGTTCAATTCAGTCAAGTTCAGTCGTTCAGTTGTGTCTGACTCTTTGCGACCCCATGGACTGCAACACTCCAGGCTTCCCTGTCCATCACCAGCTCCCAGAGCTTTCTCAAACTCATGTCCATCAAGTTGATGATGTCATCCAACCATCTCATCCTCTGTTTTCCCCTTCTCCTCTTGCCTTCAGTCTTTCCCAGCATCAGGGTCTTTTCCAGTGAATCAGTTCTTCGAATCAGGTGGCGAAAACATTGGAGCTTCAGCTTCAGTATCAGTCCTTCCAATGAATATTCAGGACTAATGTCCTTTAGGATGGACTGTATGGATCTTCTTGCAGTTCAAGGGGCTCTCAAGAGTCTTCTCCAACACCACAGTTCCAAAGCATCAGTTCTTCGGCACTCAACTTCCTTTGTGGTCCAGGTCTCGCATCCATATGTGACCATTGGAAACACCATGCATGCATGTATGCTAAGTCACTTCAGTCGTGTCAGACTCTGTGTGACCCCGTGGACTGTGGCCCGCCAGGCACCTCTGTCCATGGGATTCTCCAGGCAAGAATACTGGAGTGGGTTGCCATGCCCTCCTCCAGGGAATCTTCCTGACCCAGAGATCGAACCCTTGTCTCTTATGTCTCCTGCATTGGCAGGCAGGTTCTTTACCACTAGCGCCACCTGGGAAAAACCATAGCTTTGACTAAAAAATTTATTTTCTTTTTTTAATTTTGATTTTATATTGGAGTGTAGTTGGTTTCGCAGTTGTGTCCAACTCTTTGTGACCCCAAGGACTGTAGCCCATCAGTCTTCTCTGTCCATGGGATTCTCTAGACAAGAATACTGGATTGGGTAGTCATTCCCTTCTCCAGGGGATCTTTCTGACCCAGATATTGAACCCAGGTCTCCTGTACTGCAAGTAGACTCTGCCTTCTGAGCCATGGATTTACGATGCTTGTTAGTTTCCAGTGTACGGCAAAGTGATCCAGGTATACACATGCATATAACTACTCTTTTCCAAATTATTTTCCTAAAAACAAAGATACAAATGAACTTATTTACAGAACAGAAACAGACTCACCAACTAAGAAGACCAATGCAAGTGTGCTCCTTGCTCATGCCATTTGTGCAAAGCAGACTGGCAGGGAGGTTTAATCACTGCTGGCACTTGTGGAAGCAGGCTGATGGGGACTCCATATCAGGTTAAGCTTTTATAATCACCACAGCAGAGACAGGGTCTAACAAACACCCATTGGCTCTTGAAGTTTCTTTCCAGAAATGCACATGTCTTTCACTGATATTCCACTGATCAAAACAAGTCACGCAGTGTTGCCTACCCCATCTTTGCGCCGAGGAAGGGAGCCTCAGACTGTTCATGGGTGATTCTAATACACCCTCACCTTACAATCAACAATGCCAAGATATAAAGTGTAGCTTGAATGGCAGAAACTCAGCACCTAAGAAGATTTCCAAGGAGTTTGCTGTTTGAGTTAAAGGGAATGTCACAATCTACTCTCAGGAAGAAGTCAGGGCATACAGGGATAAAACCCAAGGAGTAATACACAGAAGTTGCCTGAAGGGCAAGATTTCTCCACAGCTACGTAAAGCTCAAAACAGTTGATGGTTATCTAAGAAATATTAAAGACAGGAACAAATAAAGCTTACTGCTGACATTTGGAGTCTGCTGTTTATTAACATTGCTTTATACCTAAATAATATTTTACTAACAGCATATAAGATGGTAAGCCAAATACTCTCAGTTTTCTTTTGTTTCTGATTTTATTTTTGTTTTTCCCTAGTGCAGACAGCCCACAGCTTAGTTTGTAACAGTTAGAAAATTGCTTAAACTCTTATCTGTAGGTAGGGATAAAAATGATCCCAAACCTACCCTGAGTACTTCATGGGGTTGTTAATAAGATTTTTAAAAACCACATATGGGAAACCCTTCTGTCACCTTTGAAACAAACCCAGCACCCTGACCATCCTGAGGAAGAGATCGATGTCGTTATTCATAAGCAACACAATCAGTGTCCACAGAATAGAAAGATTCATTCACCAGGAATCCAATATCTATTTACTTGTTAAGTTCAGTATTTTAAAGTAAGATTCTATCTTTTTTTATATAAAATAATAACATCAAAGAATTTTTGAAAATGTGTTTCAAACTAGTATTTTGTATTTCATAGCTAAACTCTCAAATCTGTCAGTGCAGTAATATATTGACGACTATGATTATCCTAGTCTTACCTAAGCTAAAATTAAGAAACAACCTAATACTATTTGTGAAAATATAAAATTGCAATAATGAAAAGCACAGTGAGAGAAATACCAAATGACAAGAGAGCATAAAAATAGGTGTTTCACTTAGAAGGCTAGATCAGAGGCGACTTTCCCCAAAGACGAGCCGAGCTGTCGAGGATCTGGATGATGAGTGGGAGAGAACTGGATACAGAAAGAAAAGAGCAACTGCCCTTAAAGAGGCTGTGCTCATCCACTCAACAAATATTTACTGAGGGTATATTGTTCACCAGACACTGTAATTAGATGCTTAGAATGTAATAACCAACAAGATGGCCCCTGACTTTATGGCAATTCCAGTATTAAAGGAGATAGACATTTAAGTAAACAGTTCTAATGGAGTTGATAACACTTTAAAGTGAGAGGTATGGGGACTTCCCTTGTGGCCCAGTGGTTAAGAATCTGTGTTCCAACGCAGGAGACACAAGAGACTCATGTCAATGTATGGCAAAAACCACTACAATATTCTAAAGTAATTAGCCTCCAATTAAAATAGATTAATTAATTAATTTTAAAAAAAAAACCAGAGAGAGACTCAGGTTGGATCCCTGGGTCAGGAAGATCCCCTGGAGGAAGGCATGGCAACCCACTCCTGTATTCTTGCCTGGAGAATCTCATGGACACAGGAGCCTGGCGGGGTACAGCCTGTAGAGTCACAAAGAGTAGGACATGTCTGAAGCGACTCGGCATGCATGCATGAGGACTTCCCTGGTGGCCCAGTGGTGAAGACTGTGCCCTCCAATGCAGAGGATGTGGGTTTGATCCCTGATGGGGGAACTTAGATACCACATAAGACCTGATGTAGCCAAACAAATAAATATTTTTAAAATAAAAAATAAATAGAATGAGAAGTATGGAGTGCTATTGGAATTCTGAGCAGCATAGTGAGTGTGTTGGAGTGGGAGGAAGTAACAGTCATGTCAGCAGAAGCTGTCCATAGGAAGTGAAAAATGTATACACCAAGATCTAAAATATGAAAAGTCCTTGGACTTGTTCTGCCAACCTGTTTTCGGGGGAGACCCGGATGTGAATTTCTGCATAATTGAGACTCTGGGAGACGGAATCACTTTTCATATTCTAGGGCATTCTTTAATATTGCTTTTGGTGGCATGTCTGGGTTCCCACTGGAGCAGATCTTACCCAGGGGTTAGCGAGAAAGCTCCCCAATTTGACATACCCATCAGTTCCAATCACTCTACATGTCATCTATATTCCTGGCTTCAGTTCCAAACAGCCTCCTTGGGGAAGGAAACTTTTTGCTCTTCTACAAATGCAGGCACCCTTTAAATCCTTCAGTAAATAACTACTGAGCACAGATCAGTCTCCTCAGTAGGAAGTCTGGACTTCTTACCTGTTGGCTCATGGCCCAGGATAGGCTAAAGCAAACCAGTCTTCTTAAAATGAGACCCCAAAATTGGGAATGCATAATTTTGCAATACTCTATTGGTCCAAATGGTCATAATCTCGGATTTAACAGGAGAAGAAATAGGTTCTGTGTTTTAATGGATGAATGAATATCAAGAAAATTTCAGATATATATTTTTCATCAGTCGAGATATATGAATGGACATCCTCTACATTATTCTAGAGACAATAAAGATTCATTAGAATTAAAAGTAGGGGAGAGATAGTGCCAGGTAATAGTCTCAGAAATACACACCGTATGTAGGCTTGCTTAGTCTCTCAGTCATGTCTGACTCTAAGCCAGCCCATGGACAGTAGCCTGCTGGACTCCTCTCTCCATGGGATTTCCCAGGCCAGAATACAGGAGATCTTCTCCAGGGGATCTTCCTGACCCAAGGATTGAACACAGGTTCCCTGCGCAGCAGGCAGATTCTTTACTGTCTGAGCCAACAAGGAGGCCCGCCATACACAGGAGGGGCATAAAAATGGAACTGAGGCCCAATCAGGAGGTAGTAACTGCCCTGCACTAAAGGGTACTCTTGTCTGTACTAAGGACGAGAGATGCTGGCAGCTGTAATTAAGAGTAGGAATGGGTTTTGAAGGGAAGAGATGGATTCAATTAATATTTAGGAAACAGAATCAACAGAATAGGCAAAGTTGGTCAAGAAGGTTCAGGAATAAGCCCCAGGAAAGAGCATGGTGTGGCCACTAGCTGAGAGGAAGTTCAAGACAAGGATGGAGCTTAGCCTTCTTGGCAAAGCCTGAGATACTGAGTTTAGCTTGAAGCCCTTTTTTGAAACACAGCCATGGTAAACTTATAGGAAGTACGTAGTAGATGTATATTGGTCAGTTGAACAAATGCACAAAAGATCTAATGAATGTGTGGACTGATATGAGTTCTTTGAAGGTGGGATTATTTTATTTATTACCAGTGCCTTGCACTGTACCTGACTTGCGGTAGGAACTGAGTGAAAGTTGTTGAATGTTTGCTGAATGGGTAACTTACCACCCTGTTGTTTATCATTCTGTATGTTATTGCATATTACATTAATAATATATATTATATTAATATGTATTAATAGAATGGATAGACAATAGGGATTGTAAATAGTATAATCAATTCTATTATTATGCATTATATATATATTATATTAGCAAATATTAATAATATATAATATTAATATATATTAATAGAATGGATAAACAACAGAGTTCTACTGTAGAGCACAAGGAACTGTATTCAATATCTTGTGATAAACCATAATGGAAAAGAATGTTGTGTATGTGTGTAAATACTAACTGCATCGGCTAACTCCAAACTCCCAATCCACCTTTCCCCCACTTCCTTTTCCCCTGGGCAACTTCCAGTCTGTTCTCTCTGCCCCTGATTCTATTTCTGTTTCATTGTAGGCTCATTCGTGTCATATTTCAGAAAGTGGAGATTTTAAAATCAGATCCGAATTCAAGCGTGTCTGCATCGCTCTCTAGGTATGGGGCTTAAATAAGGTAATCGATTTCTCTGAGCCCAGTTTTCTCATAGGTGAGATGGAGAAGATAATCAGTACTACTTCTCAGGGTTGTTTGTAAAGGTTGAATTCTGTAACTAGATGCACAGTGCTTACTGCTCTACCTGGCGTACATTCACGGCTTAGTAACTGGTAGCTATTCATATTACTTGTGTTTTTGTAGCGATCTACTGGTGTAGAAATAACATAGAAATGACTACACTCTTCACAAGATAGAAAAACACCAAAAAATTGAGACTAGAAAGGCTTAAAAAATATTCACAATCTAAAACTTGAATTATATTTTATTCAGCGGGAATTTTTAGGACTTCAAGCCCAGGAGGCAGCATCTCAAGTAACCCTTAGAGAAGTTCTCTGAGGAGGCAAGTGGGAAACTAGGTGGGTAGTCTTCACTGGGAACATCAAACAATTACTGTCAGTTAAAGGAAACCAGATATCCCAAGTTAAGGAATTTAGCACTTCTCTACAAGCGGGAAGATGCAAGAGTCTGAGCTCACTGAATCATTCCTTTGATATGCATCTCGGACCACAATCCCATCTTCACACCCTGAGTTCCCTCAGGGCTCACTGTAGGGAGTGGCTGCAATCTGACCTCAGCTAGCTGGCAGGAATTCTTTCCTTCCTGAGTTCCTTCAGGGCTCGCTAGCTCACCATCTGTGGTGGCTGCAATTACTGACCGCTGTGACATCTTTGCTGGTAAAGAATCCGCCTGCAGTGCGGGAGACCTGGGTTCGATCCCTGGATTGGGAAGATCCCCTACAGAATGGGAAGGCTACCCACTCCAGGATTCTGGCCTGGAGAATTCCATGGACTGTATAGTCCACAGGGTTGCAAAGAGGTGGACACAACTTTCACTATGACATCTTTGGTTACTGATATGGCAAGAAATATTTCATTTCTCAAGTCCAGAAACTAGTCTACATCACTCAGTGCAAAATGCACTACATGTAGTTATAGAAATGAAATAAAAATGGTTCAACTATAGTGAACATAGAAATGCATTGTTTGGCAATATAGTCTAGAAATTAAATAAAAAGACTTAACTTCTTCCAGGGTAGAAATATTTCATAGAAATGTAAAGCATATATGGTGCAAAAATTCTTTCTATCCTGCTTTTTATAACAACATTTCTACATCTATTTCACCGCACACAGAACCAAAAGGAGCTTCCTTGATTTTGCATTAAATATGAAAAATAACCCTGCATTGAAATATCTTGGGGGTCTTTTGCTTTTGAAGACATTGCTGATTAGGAAGAAACATTAAAAATTCCAGGTTTCTCAGAGTGCTTTAAAAATAAGAAAAAGTGGATTGCTTTTAATTACTCAAATTATGATGTTCTAGTAGCAATAAAAAGAGAATGTCAGTATCTCAGGGAAAGTCTCAACATTTCAAAGGAAGCCCGTGCCTGTGGAAAAACACGTGAAAGATGGCCCATCCTGACCTCAGTATTATAGTGAGAGCCACGTGCTTATCAGAAAGTCAGCTACTCCAGGAGATCAGTGGCTTTCTTAAAACCACTGATCTGGAGTCCTTGCCACCTCTTTACTGTGTCTCCACTCAGAGTACTTTTGTTTATATCTTCATTACAGCATTTTTATAGAGATGATATTTTGAGATATCAATGCAGCTTGTTTTTTCCATTATAGCCAACAACCCTTTTTCTACTGTTCAGGCAGAAGAAATGGACTAGAGTAAACTCACTGTATTCATGGGACAGAATTATTTAGCTTGGAGAATGCAGAGTCAAATTCTTGGCTTTTAATGTCAGTGAAGGTGCTTGACATACATAATAAAGGAATATGCTTGAAAAGCAGGCTAACAAGATCACAGGGAAAGGAAAAGTGGCTTGAAAGATTGTGGTCTTACATGTTCTAGAATATCTTTGTCTTTTTCCTATGTTTAAGCTGGAAATAAAATTTGGTATTTCCTTTAATATATTAACAGTATTGGGGGTGGGAACTGCTTACACCCAGTGTAGATTTGGATACATGACATCAATCCATCTCCCCTGCCCTCGCATGCAATCTGCTTTTCTCTTTGAAAGATTTTGGACTTTACTTTTTGATCTTCCTTTATCTTTCGGTGTCAAAGTGTGCATATATATATATATGTTTTTTAACCAGAATCACACCCTCTGCCCTTCAAAATTAGGAAATTCTCAGCCAATGTTTATTTCTTCTCCTGTTAATGTTTCTCTTTCCAGGAATTTTTATCTTAAAGAGGCTGATATTCTTTCTACCCTTTAGATCGATCAGTTATATAATTATGCTCTTTACTTCTCTTGGGTGCTTTCCAGGAAGTCTGATATTTTAGATCAATAATCTTTCCTTGACTTCATATGTTCTGCCTTTCTATTCATATGCTGATCTCTTTATTTCAACTATATTTTTTCTGGCCCAATTTTTCTTCATTTACAGTTGCTTGTCTCTGCCTACCTGGGTCTTCTGCATTGCAGACAGATTCCTTCCCACCTGGTCCACTAAGGAAGCCCTTGTTACAAATATCTTCTTTTATCTCTTTGAAAATTCTTCAAGTGCCTATTCTGCCTGATGGTTTCTTTTGGCCACTGGGTCTAGACTGTCTACTACTATCTTTACTTTGTTGACATCACACTTCTCAGTTGAGTCCTGATGTTGCTCTGTGAACTCAAAGTCCTCTGATGAAAGGTTGAATGGGAGAAAGGGAAGCAAACAGCCCTTTTTACTATCCCTCCCCCAGATAACTGTGTCTCTCAGGGACCCACTGTGTGTCTCTGAGCAGGACCATGCTCTTTTTCAAGATGGTTTATGGAATGTATGAAATGCACATGCTATTGGGTCCCCCTCACATCATAAAGTCTTAGCATCCCCTGATACTTCCCTGTGACCCTTGGTCAGCCCATGTCTGTGTTGCGTTCATTCATCCATGAACATCTTGAGGTTCCTCTCAAGAAGATAGAAGCATCTCTTAAATGGAAATCCATTCTAGCCCCCATCAGAATCATCTCAGTCTGTGGTCCTCTGCGACACTTGTCCCCAGTCCTGTCCCTCTCCTTGCAACCTCATGGACTGCACCAGACCAGGCTCCTCTATCCTTTACTATCTCCTGGAGTTTGCTCAAACTCACGTCCATCGAGTCTGATGGTGCCATCGAGACATCTCATCCTCTGCCATCCCCTTCTCTTCCTGCCCGCAATCTTTCCCAGCATCAGATCTTTTCCAGTGAGTTGGCTCTTTGCATCTGGGGGCCAAAGTATTGGAGCTTCAGCTTTAGCATCAGTCCTTTCAATGAATTTTCAGGATTGATTTCCTTTGGTGGTCGCCAGACAAGACCCAATTGTATTCTTTCCTCCCTGAAACATCCCCATTGTTTTCATGGTCATTGCGCAAACCCATCAACGTCTTTATCATTTCTTGTGGAGTCTCCAGGTTGGATGTCAGGGAAGTAGCTAGCAACCCGTATTAATTGACCACCTCGACAACAGATAGAAATTCACCTACTGGCACATTCTTTAATGTCCTCTTACTTTGTAGTCATTGGATGCTGAAGCCCAGGACACACGTGTTGCACTAAACAATTTTTAGTGGGGAAACTGGTTTCCTCATAACTTCAGTACAGATAGCATTATTCAATGCTAGCTCTATATAACTTCATTATGATTTTCAGACCTTGTTTTTATCCTTGAAACCTTTTATTCACCCAAGTCTTACATGAAACCCCATAATGTATAGAAGTAATACAGATTGCTGAAATAAGGAAGGGAGCTTGAAATGCTAAATACCCATCCACTATCCCAGTCCTTCGTTGAGACCTTAAGGCTTGCAGAAGAGTCTGAAATCACTAAGGAGATAAAGAAAAATGAAAATGAAAGGGTGGTTAGTTGCTCAGCTATGTCCAACTGTCAGTCCAGTGGTTAAGACCACAGGCTTCCAGTGCAGAACATGCAGGTTCAATCCCTGATGGTGGAACCAGGGTCCCACATGCTATGCAGTATGGCCAAAAAATTAATAAAACTTTTTAAAGTAATACATAAATAAAATATAAAACCTACTGTCAGCATGCAGGCTATACCCCTCCCCCCAAAAAAACACAAAATCAAGCAATGGGCCAGATTTGGCAAATAAGCCATTTTCTTCCAACTCTTCACTAATCTGATTAAAGGAGGACTACATGTTACAGTAACAACCAACCCTCTAACAAATTCATCTCTGGACAAACTCCCATGCCGTGGTTAAATTGTCCTGGCTGGGAAAGCTAGGAGCAAGACATTAAGCAAGTAAGCCAGACATGCTAAGACAAATGGGGGCTCTGGAGGTAATAAACTCTTTGAAGTTTGTTCAAAATATCTCTATTTTAAAAATTATTTGATCTTTACAATATCCCATGTGCTTATTCTTATTTTCTTTATGCAAATGAAAAAACAGGGCATATTATATTCAAGGGACTGAAGTCACAGAAATACTGTTTGTACTGGACTGCACGAAGCTCAAACCAGTCAATCCTAAAGGAAATCAACCCTGAATATTCATTGGAAGGACTGATGCTGAAGTTCTAATACTTTGGCCACATGATGCGAGGAGTCAACTCATTGGAAAAGATCCTTATGCTAGGAAAAATTGAGGGCAAGAGAATGAGATGGTTGGATGGCATCACTGACTCAGTGGACATGAGTCTGAGCAAACTCTGGGAGACAGTGAAGGACAGGGAAGCCTGGCGTGCTGCAGTCTATAGGGCTGCAGAGGGTTAGACAAGACTTAGCAACTGAACAACAAGAAATCAGGAATTCAGATCTAAAACCGGATGAAACTAAAGTTTATGTCCTTGTCCATCATACCATATAGCCTCACGTAGAATGGGAAAAACAGGAAATAAATCTATCAATGGGTACAACTTCGTGAGAACTTGACGTATTTTCAGGGAAGAATCCGCTATCACAATTTCTCTGAGATTCACAACTTAGTGAGGAATGGCAGTGAATTCCAGCTTAAAGTCTGAAATCACTGAAAAATGCCTTCTGGGTTATTTTTAACAGAAGCAAATTTCCTGTATCAAATGCTTAGAAAGCCATCCAAAATTATCAGTATTTCACATCTTTGGACCCAGGGTTGAATAATATCTGTACTGAAGTTATGAGGAAAGGAAGATCATCTTCAGATAAAAGAATATTACCTTTCTAGCAAATGGAATCAAAATGCAGTTAGAAATGGTAGTGTTATTCTTTTTTTTTTTAACTCTCTTTTCTCTAACATAAAGAGAGGGTATACATTTGCTGATCTTTTGTTCTCCACTCATAATGTCAGTTGGAGCAGGGCACAGCAACCCACTCCAGTGTTCTTGCCTGGAGAATCCCATGGACAGAGGAGCCTGGCGGGCTACAGTTTATAGGGTCACAAAGAGTGGGACATGACTGAGACAACTTAACACACAAGCCCATGTCAGTGATGTCGTATTCAAAATAAGCAGGCCACTTCTCTTACCGGCAATTCACTGTGTATTCTAAAATAAACTTGCCCACATGTATTTTAGAACTAGGGCATTCCTTTTGCTTTAAGTCTTTACTGAATTTGTTACAACATTGCTTCTATGTTATGTTTTGGTGTTTTGGCCCCAAGGCATGTGGGATCTTAGCACCCTGACCAGGGATCAAACCAGCACCCCTTGTGTTGGAAGGTGAAGTCTGAACCATTGGACCACCAGGGAAGAACCTAGAGCTAGGTCATTCTTATTCCTGAAGATGTTAGTTGCCAGAAAGGCACCATGCAAACACTCGTTATACCACAGAAGAGTAGAAACTTGTTAATAGTGATTGGAAGAAAGCCCTCTGGTAGCCAGTAAATTTTAATCCTTACTATGATGCTAAGTTCACATTTCTTTCTGGTTCCAAGAAAAAATAACATTAAAAAATACTGATCACAGCTTCCTTGATGACAGCTAGGCAGCCAAAGACATATTTCTGTCTCGCGTCTAGAAGATTTCAAGATTGGGACATGGCTGTGTTTGGAACAATATAGCTGACATTATTAACTGAACTTTGGTACCAAGTCTGTAAAAGAACTCTGCAATTTGATTCTTTTCTCCTTAATATCGTTCATCAGAACTGTAGAACTCTTGTTCTGTGAGAAAAACTCAGCTCACCCCTTCTTTGCTCTTCCCTCCCAGGAGGAGGGTATTAAATTTATTTTGATGGAGCCAAGTATAGTGAGTAAGCTCTAAAGGTCTCCTATAAAGGCATGGGTCTCCCATCTTCTACCACCATCCGTGAGAAGGGAACAGGCAGGTCGCCTGCAGCTTCCATCCTGATGCTGAACACCAGCCATCTCATCTTGTCTTTTCTCCTTCTTGTGTTTATACTTTGCAAGTGGCAGGCAGGGACTACCCTGGTGGTCCAGTAGCTAAGACTCCAGGCTCCCACTGCAGGGGGCCCAGAGTTCGATCCCTGGTCAGGGAACTGGATGAATTCCATAAGCGGCAACTAAAGATGCTTTGTGCCACAACTAAGACTCAGAGCAGTCAAATAAATAAATATACAGTTTTAGAAAAAGAAGAAGCGGCCAGCAGACAGAAGACCGATCCTGTAGACTGAGCTGTTTTTCTTCTGTTTCATCCTTCTCGGCATCTGCAGAGGGAGAGGAGGGCCAGAGTCGCTCCCTTTCCTGTGCCCTTGTTCTGTTGCTGTTCAATTTTCTCTCTCTCTCTCAGTGATACTGGCTGGAAGATGTATAATCATGAGATTCGGGTTATGTCTCAAAAAATAGAGTGAAGACCTTATTAGAACTTGAACTCTGGCCACAGACTTTGGGCTACCCTTCCAGAAGTCTAAGACAGTGGAACATTGTTTCATCTCGCATCAGTTTCTGATTCCTGTTTGCAGATACATCTCTCTTGAGACCTTCATAGGGAGAATAAACATGCTATAGGATTCAAGAATTTCTCCTCTGCAGATGGTGATATTAATACAGCCATTAATATTATCAAACATTTTAAGAAGACTTTATTTAATTCATTCAGACTTTTTAAAGGAGATGGATTACATGAACAATAAAGCTGTGCCATTTTTTAAGGTTTATCTTTTCTCAAGCATCATGTCAGGGTTTGTGTGCTCAGTCTCTCCGTCATGTCTGACTCTTCGTGACTTTATGGACTGTAGACCACCAGGCTCCTCTGTCCATGGGATTCTCCAGGCAATACTGGAGTGGGTTGCCAAGATGTTAGGGTTCAGCCTCACTCAAAATTCATTTCCTACCCATCAACCAAGGAGATTCTCTGGAATGTAGTTCAGGAAATTTCAGTATTAAAGGGATATTCATAAATATTTAAAACCTGAACTTGATTTTTTTTTTATTGTTATTTACAAACTTGAATTTTAAAAACCCGCCCATAGAGAATGGACTTGTGGACACAGTGGGAGAAAGACTGGGTGAGATGAATTGAGAGAGTAGCATTAACATATATACTCTACCAGGTGCAACATAGATCACTAGTGGGAAGCTGCTGTGTAGCACAGGGAGCCCAGCTCATTGCTCTGTGATGACCTAGAGGGGTGGGGCATCATGGGATGGGTGGAGAGAAGCTCAAGAGGAAGGGGATGCATTACCCCTATAACCGATTCACACTGCTGTACAACATAGCTAACAACATTGTAAAACAATTCTCTTGCAATTAAAAAGCCTACGGAATAAAATTTAAAACCTATGCACCTAAACTCACATAATCATTTTGAGGATGAAATGCACTAAAAGGTCAGAAAATTCTTTGAAATCTGAAAAATGATACAAATAAGATGTTTAAAACCGGGAAAATGTAACCAACCTTGCTATAAGTCTAACAAATAATGATGGCTATTTAAAAGGAAACATGGAGAATTTATTTCATCTGTTCAAATAGAAACATTTCTGCTCCATATTCATCCTTCTCTGAAATCCCAACATTGGACTTTTCAAGTTTATTTATTTCTTCATTGAGGAGGTTGTTAAATTATTTGAAACAAGGGTCTTTACACATGTACTCAGGATTAATGTCTCCAAATCGTTTCATTCTTGCCTTGATATACTTTGCTTCCTCTAAAGTACCAGGAGATTGAGATGAAATCAAACAAAGAAAAAGAAATTCCAGAGTTTAAAATGGCTGCAGAGGGTGCCAGATTTTTAAGGAAATACCTTTCTCTGAAAATCAAGGAGAGGAATCAATTTTTGTTCTCTGCTATAAATACAGAGTCCAAATAATACATCAGTTGGTTACCAGCTGGATCAGAAAAAAGACTTTCTTTGTAGCTAAGCTCTTATTCTAGTCAAGAAATATTTTTGAGTGTGCACATCGTTATTTCCTGCTTTAACCCAGTGGGGAACTTCACAGATGTTCAAGAATCTCGTTTAACATTGTAGTTCTCCCCTATAATAGATACAATGCTGTGGAGTATAAAATATCCTTAGCTATAATAGAAAGTGGTCCACATCTCATGTGCTCAAATGCCCTAGTGGATTATCATCCGCTATGGGCAGAACTATGTCTCCTAAAATACATATGTTGAAGCCTTTACCCCCAAAGTGATTGTATTTAGAAAGAGAGACTTTAAGGAGGTCATTAAGGCAAAATGAAATGAGACACACAGGACCTTAATCCAATAGGTTGATGTCCTCATAAAAAAGCAGATACACCAAAACATGGGCTTCCCAGGTAGCTTAATGGTAAAGAATCTGTTTGCCAATGCAGGAGACACAGGAAATGTAGGTTGGATTCCTGGGTCAGGAGGTTCCCCTGGAGAAGGAAATGGCTACCCACTCACTTAGTATTCTTGCTTGGAAAATTCCAGAGACAGAGGAGTCTGGCAGGCTACCGTCCACGGGGTCACAAAAAGTCAGACACAACTGAGCACACACACCCGAAAACATCAGAAAACTCTTGCAGCTGGATGGGAAATGAACTGCTGAGAAAGAGAAAGGGTTTCGGTCCCTACCCAGCTACAGGATTTTCAAAGAGAAGCCCTTGAGAAGTATGCTGACTGACCAGGAACAAGAGGACCAGAAAACTAACATTTTCTGACCCAGGAAAAGAAAGAGGCAGGGCCAGGTATACAACCAACAAACCTGTACTAATAACACCACAGTCACATACTCAAGCCTGGTTCCAAAAATGCCTGTGATTAGTTCGGAAAACTATCACAAGAAATTCTGTCGATGCCTGCCTGTGGGTATGTATACATTCAAATGTCAGAAGAGACTCTAATAATATTTAAGGATGCACTCCCACATTCTCACAGTGAGAGGAGACATCTGAGGTCTCCTGGTCTTTCACTTATCACATCACTGTTTCCTTCTAGCCTGTGCTTGCTCACCTCTGTACGACCACCTTCACTGATGGAGAATTTACTGCGCCTGGAGGCATCTTATCCCTTTTGCAGACTATTCTCATTATCATTAACATAAGGCAACTCCCTGTAACTCTTTGCCTTCCACAGTTTCTGTCTTCATCCTAACACCTTGCCACTCAGAGGGTAGGTCACTGAGCAGCAATGGCAAATTCTAACTGCTTGTTAGAAATGCAGAATGTCAAAACAATTGTATTTTAGCATTTATATTTTAATAAGATCCCTAGCTGATCTGTATGGATGTTAAAGCTTGAGACTCATGATCTATAACTACAAAATAAAAGTCTAATGCAGTTTCACAAATTATCAATTAGAACTTTACAAGGGCATTGTATCTACATCAGAAGATGTCAGGATCTGTAAAAAAAGAAGACATCCACATGTTTTAACCTATGACAACAAAATAATTTCTGGATTTCTAATATTACATGGTAGTCCATAAAATAGACCAAAAAGCCCTGCTAGGCAAAAATTAATTCTGTTTTAATTTTAATGCTGACTCTACTGGTAGATAAGCTAGATTTGCCCAGTAAAATTATTTTGAATGTAAAAATAAGTTTGAAAATGAGTGTACCAGGACTTCCTTGGTGCTTTGTGGTTAAGACTCCAAGTTTCCACAGCAGCAGGACGGGTTCTATCCTTGTTTGGGGAACTAAGATCCCACATGCCTTGTGGTCAAAAAGAAAAAAGAAAGAGAAAATTTCTTGAAATGAATAAAAATGAAAGTATAATGTCAATTTTTTTAAAATTTGGAAAAGTAACAAATTTTTTTAAAAAAGGAATGTACCCACTTAAAATAAATTGACTGAGTATTACTCAATTTTTAGTCCTCTTTGCCCAGCTTATCAGGCTGGTGGAAATCAGCTGACATAAGAAGGAAAGTGCAAGAAAGTCTGTTCTAAATCCTTACCTGACAACAACAGATATCAGAAACCTGCTGGCAGACTGAGTCTAACAGTTCAAGAAGAAAACTAAACCAGCTCGAAGGATTCTACAAAGTCAGAGATGGAACAGACTTTAGAAAACTACACCTATTTCAGCCTTCTCCAACCACAGGAGAAAAAGCCTGCTCCAAGTAAAATACAGTACTTGTAAAATGAAATAAAATGCTCAAATGTAGAGATAAGAAGTGACCAGGGCAGTATCCCAAACATGGAATACTGGATGCATTGTCTAATCACAGATATTTTACTTTTAATAAGATACAAAATATATTTGCTAATAACCTCACTTCCTTTATGACAAAAAACTGAACCCAGGTGGTGTTTAACAGCTTTATTGAAGTATAATTTATTTAAATACAATTCACCCTTTGAAAGTATAACTAACCTAAAATTTTAAGTTAATGTCTCCAGTTGTGCAACCATCAACACAAATCAATTTCTTTTAAATATCTATATTTTAAAAATTTCCCATATACCTTTTTGCTATTACTTTCCCCAACCCTAGTCCTAAGTAACCACTGATTTGTTTTCTGTCTATGTGTATGTTCTTAGTCGTTCAGTCGTGTCTGACTCATTGCAACCCCGTAGGCTGTAGCCCATCAGGCTCCTCTGTCCGTGGGATTCTCCAGGAAAGAGTACTGGAGTGGGTTTCCATGCCCCCTCCAGGGGATCTTCCCAACCCAGAGATCCAACTCAGGTCTCCTCCATTTCAGGTAGATTCTTTACCATCTAAGCCGCTAGGTAATCTGGGCTTTTCTGGTCATTTCATATCAACAGAAACATATCATGTGTGATATTTTTTGTCTAGCCTTTTTTACTTGAAATAACATTTTGAGGTTCATCTGTGTTGAATCTTATATTCATCATGTATTCCTTTATATTGGTGAATAATACTCCACTGCATCTGTATCACATCTGTTTACCCATTGAGCAGTTAATAAAACTTTGGGTCATTTGCAGTTTTTTTTTTTATTATGAATAATGCCACTGTGAACATTCACATACGACTTTTATGGGCATGTGTCTTTGTTTCTCTTGTGTAGATTCCTCGGAGCTGAATTTGTGGGTTATATGACAAATGCAGCTTTAAATTGTTAGGAAATGGCCAAACTATATTCCAAAGTAGCAGCCCTGTTTTACCTTCTCACCACCAATGTATTCAGCCCTCAGTGTATCTGTATTCTTGCCAAAACTTTGTATTATTTGTCTTTTAGACAGAAAAATTTCTGTCTCTTGGATGGAAATCCTGAAAATGGAGATCAAGATAAATAATGAAGTCTGAACCTAGAAGAATGTAGACAATTCAAGATCACTACATGAATTATATAAGAGAAAACCATGTTAGCAGTACTATCTGAGAAAACTGAGAGTGCACCACATTTCTAACACAAGAAACTGAAGCTATGTAAAAGCAACAAGTAGAGAATAAGGAAATATTCCTGACATTGAGGAAAATTTTCAAAGACCTAGTCCTAGTTTTTGACTATGCTAAGTCGCTTCAATCATGTCGACTCTTTGCAACCTTATGGACTATAGCTCACCAGACTCCTCTGTCCATGAGATTCTCCAGGCAAGAATAGTGGAGTGGGTTGCCATTTCCTCCTCCAAGGGATCTTCCCAACCCTGGGATCAAACCTGCATCTCTTATGTCTCCTGCATTGGCTGGTGGGTTTTTTTGTTTTTGTTTTTTTTACAAATAGCACCACCTGGGAAGCTCTAAGAGAATATAAAACAAGGACACAGATTATTGGTACAGGAGAATAAATAACTTACAAGAATTCCAGAAGGAGACAACTGAATTATAGTGGAGAAGGTAAAAGTATAAAGTAAATAATAAATGATAACTTTACAAAACTAAAAGAGATGAAGTTTTTCCACATTGAAAGTACTTCTACAATTCTAATAGGAAAAATGGAAGGGAAAAAACCCCACATCTGGATAGATCATGACAGTTTTCATGGCCTCAAGCATAAGAAATTTCTAAAAGGTTGGCAAAAGGTAGAAAAGAGAGAGAGGGACGGTGGGGGGGGGGACAGGAAACCTGTAAAGCCATACGAACACAGCATATTGCTTCTCATCAGAAACATGCTTTTCTAAAACATAATGAAGAAATTATTTTAAATATAGAAATCTATTGGCAGAAAGTGAAGACAAACTAGAGTCTCTTGATGAGGGTGAAAGAGAACAGTGAAAAAGCTGACTTAAAACACAACATTCAAAAAACTAAGTTTATGGCATCCAGTTCCATCATGCTGTGTGTGCTAAGTCACTTCAGTCATGTACAACTCTTTGCAACCCCATGGGCTGTGGCCTGCCAGGCTCCTCTGTCCATGGGATTCTCCAAGCAAGAATACTACAGTGGGTTTCCATGACCTTCTCCAGGGGATCTTCCAGACCCAGGGATCAAACCTGCATCCCATGCTTCCTGCATTGGCAGGCAGGTTCTTTACCACTAGGGCTATCTGGGAAGCCTTCCTGTGCCATCACTTCATGGTGATAGAAGGGGGAAAAATGGAAATAGTGGCAGCTTTTCTTTTCTTGAGTTCCAAAGTCACTGTGGATGGTGATTGCAGCCATGAAATGCAAAGATGCTTGTTCTTGAAAGAAAAGCTATGACAAACCTAGACAGCATATTAAAAAGCAGAGACATCACTTTGCTGACAAAGCTCAGTATAGTTAAAGCTATAGTTTTTCCAATAGTCATTACAGACGTGAGAGTTGGACCATAATGAAGGCTGAGTACCAAAGAATTGATGATTTTGAGTTGTGGTGCTGGAGAAGACTCTTGAGAGTCCTTTGGATTGCAAGGAGATCCAACCAGTTAATCCTAAAGGAAATCAACCCTGTATATTCATTGAAAGGACTGATGTTGAAGGTGAAGCTCCAATACTTTGATCACCTGATGTGAAGAGCTGACTCATTGGAAAAGATGCTTATCCTGGGAAAGACTGAAGGCAAAAAGAGAAGGGGCCAGCAGAAGATGAGATGGTTAGATAACATCACCGACTCGATGAACATAAATCTGAGCAAACTCCAGGAAATAGCATGATGGATGAGCCCAACATGCTGCAATCTATGGGGTCGAAAAGAGTCGGACATAACTTAGCAACTGAGCAACAACAAAATCCCCAGCTAAACATATCTTCAGACACTCATAGTTTACCTCATATGCTCCTTTTCTTAGAAAGCTACTTAATAACATTCTCCAACCAACTGATAACGTAAACCAAAAAGGATAAGATGTGAGTTCTTAGAAGGAATAGGTCCAGCACAGCTGAGCAAGTGGGACCACCCCAGAACACCTATGTGCTACAGGACAAAGGCAAAGTAGAGCAAGAGAATGGAGCTCCTGAGAGCCATGTTCCCAGATAAAAAAGGGGAATTCTATATACTACATAGAATGGAAGATTCTGCCCCCTAAATTTTTGGCGTTTTCATTTCAGTATACAATATAAATATTGTATACAAATGTTTATAGATACAAATATCTCTGTCTTCCTCTATCTCTGTCACTGAAGGAGTGAGAAATAGAAATGAGGTTTTATTGTTACAACAGATGAACTAAGTTAGTGGAAACAGTCAGTTGAAGTGGCATCATATATTATGAAAGGCTATAAAAAACAACAGTAATAGTAATAAAATCAATTACCATTTTCTTTTAGCAATTTCTATGTACCAGTTACTGTCTGCACACTTCATGTGTATAAACCCACTTAATTTTCCAAGTAATTTTATGATATAGCTCCATTTTCCCCCACTTCAGACACTCTCCGGAAGGCCTGCTGCTGCTGCTAAGTCACTTCAGTCGTGTCCGACTCTGTGCAGCCCCATGGACTGCAGCCCACCACGCTCCTCTGTCCATGGGAGCTTCCAGGCAAGAGTATTGGAGTGGGATGCAATTGCCTTCTCCACTCCAGAAGGGCAAGAAAAGAATATTATTATGTGTGATTCTGAAGAGTCACTTGACAATAAATATTTGTATTTTTTAAATCTTAAAAATAGACATTACCTTTGACCCAACACTTCCACTTCTAGGACTGTACACTAATTAAATCATCAGATATTTGGTAGGATTATGGACAGAGACCTTCAAGCAAGCCTGAATCAAACTTGAAGTTTCAGCAATTTCATTTGTTTAAATAAATCCTCTTAAATAACTTACAAGCTATCAATGTAGCAAGTTATTCTGCGTTATTCAAATGATGAGGTCATATCTGATCTTATATTTGCACCTCATTATCTTTGTGAAGACATTTCCCCCTCATTTTCAAGACCTGTAGCTATTAATATCTCAAACAGATGAAGAAGCATTGATGGTGTCCACAGTGTGTGCACTGGAGTCAAACAAAGGAACTTGAGTCCTTCCCAGTTTCCCATTTATTAACTGGGACAAGTGGCTAGTTCCTTGCATTTCAGTTTCCCAGTGTATAAAATGGGGTTGATGATTCATCATATGACATGCCTAGCACAGAGGAGAAGCTAACTAACTCTCAGGCCTCTTTCTATAGCTTTATCTTGGCTCTTCCTAGAAATATAGACTTCAAACACATAGTGAAAGCCAAAGTTGCTCAGTCCTGTCCAGCTCTTTGCAGACAGTATTCTCCAGGCCAGAATACTGGGGTGGGTAGCCTTTCCCCTCTCCAGGGGATCTTCCCAACACAGGGATTGAACCCAGGTCTCCTGCATTATTGGCAGATTCTTTACCAGCCAAGCCACAAGGGAAGCTCAAGAATACTGGAGTGGATAGCCTATTCCTTCTCCAGCACATCTGCCTGACCCAGGAATCGAACCAGGGTCTCCTGCATTGGTAAAGGATTGGTAAAAAATTGGTAAGGGATTCTTTACCAACTGAGCTATGAAGGACTTCCCTTATATACAAGTAACTTGTCCTCTTTGCTGCCATTTACTTATATATTCAACAGAGGTGATAATCCACACCCTAGTTTTACCATCAGGTTGTTAGGAAAGCCTGGGATATGGGGACGGGGAGGGACTTTGAGAAGGGCTGGCCATGGTTGTGGGAAGCAATGAGCCATCTGTTTCATGATTTCTCACTGGCGCTGCAGGAACAAGGGCTCAGATCTACTCTTCCCTCACTGGTGCGTTAGTGACTCCATGTTCAGCCCTCTGGAAACCCACTCATTTTGAATGAAGTAAATATTTCTAGTCTGAGGCATTTCCCAAGGTCTTCAAGTTAGACCAGTGAAGTTGATGGCATTAAACACATCTAATTAAGGCAACCCCTGACACACATATTTTTCTTTAAATCATTTCCAAAAATTTAACATTTGAAATTTCAGGGAAGGCTTAAACTCTGTGAACGTGGTTTCTTTGCTAGCTCAGAAACAGAAATTGAGTGAGTGCATAAAAACACAGATTTATGTATATCTTTTAGACTTCCTTACAATAAAACTTTCCCCAAACTATGTTTTATATACCACCTATTCTGTGTTAGGTAATAGGATTTTCTTTCCAAAAAAGATTCTGTGGTGAAATTAATTTAGGAAACACTGAGTTAAAACACGGCCAAATGTCTGTAGTATTTCTCAGGGGCTTGCTTTATAAATTTACAAGGGCAGTTAGAGTACTCAGTTTCCATACTTACTGGGTTATTGAATTTCACTGTGAAACTCTGTCCTTAAGGAACTTGCTACTCAAGGTGTGTTTTTTTGAAAAAGCAGAATCATCTTCATGTGAAGCTTGTCAGATATGCAGACCCCCAAGCCCATCACAGTCTTCCTGAAACAGATCGTAACAAAAAGCCTGGCTGATTAGCATACATACTGAAGAATGAGAAGCATTGCCACACACTATTACACACACGAGCTACAAATTATACAGAAGTGATGAGATGAACACAAGGGCTTTCTGAGGACCCCTCCTGAGTACATAGATTGAATAATAAGCCAACTAGAGATATTAGTAGAAACCACCTTGGAAATCACCTACTTCAAAGCACCACAAATCAGTCTTTTAGTGACATTAATGGGAGGCCCCATGGAAAACCATATAAGAAGGCGAAATAATCGGATCCTTTCTGGCTGAAGCCAAAGATGGCTCCTTCTCTCCTGACATTTCTGGTTCTTCATCTCTTGCGTGATTTTAAAAATTTCATTCTGGAGATATTATTGTTGTATTTGAAGACTCTAGATTTCATTATATTCTTCTAAAATTTGGTTTTATTTGATTACTTGTTTGTTTTGCATAATCAGGCACTTAATTTGATTAAAATCTAAAAACTCTAGCTCTTGGGTGGTAGTTCAAATTTAAGCTCATTTTTTTTTTCCTTCTTCTTAGCTGGAATTTGTCCCACACTAGTGTAGTTCCTGAGTCACCCAAGAGCTTGGGATGTTTATACTTGGAATTTCAGGCTCTTCTTTCTGTCTCCCTCCTTCCAATTATTTTCCTTAGTTGCTGGTCCTTGTGATCACTCCTATCTCTGTCCTCTGGTTCTATAGCCAGAAATATGGTAGATTTTATTTGGTTTTGATTTTAGAACCTTTAAAAAATGTTTCAGTGGAGTGTTTTACATTTCTGTTTTGTTTATGTAGATTTCCAACATGGCACTGCCTTCAAGTCACTCACTGTACGCCAACATGCTTCCTCTAGAGTCAGCCTGCTGTTGCTCCTCCTCCACTAAATCTAGGTCATGTTTGATTTTTCCTCCCACAATTGATAGTGATTATCTGGTAGGAATGCCTTCCTATATTCTTCCTCCCTCTTCCCTCTATAGGCTTCCCTGGTGGCTCAGACAGTAAAGAATCTGCCTCCAATGTGGGAGACCCAGGTTCAATCCCTGGGTTGGGAAGATCCCCTGGAGAAGGGAATGGAACAGCCATTCCAGTATTTTTACCTGGAGAATTCCATGGCTTAACAATCCATTGAACTAACATTTCATGCTCAATCTAATAGGACTGAGTGAAGGATAAGAAAAGGAGAGGAGTTCAAGATAGAATGGAATCTTGAATGTTTCAGTCTATTCTTTTAAGAGCTCAGTTGGATTAATATTTCATCTTGGACTGTATGATCCAAGGTGGGAAGGGTTCTTTCCTGGGAGACCCATTAATGGGATTCTATTCCCAGTTCCATCACTAACTAGCTGTGTGGCTTTGGGCACATCATCTTACCTCTCTGGAGCTCACTTTCCTCATCCAAAATAAGGGCCAGTGATCCTAGGGAATCTCTGGCTTCCTATTAGGTTTAATGTTGTCTCATTTAACCAAAGCAACGTAGCTAATATCTTGGACCTCAGATGCCTAGAGAGTTGTAATTAGGATTTCTTTATGCTCTTGCTTTTTCACATTCAGGGTTATTAAACACAGCATCATACTGTGCAGACACCCAGAAGAGGTCTTTTTTTCCCTAAAGCTTAACACACAGCCCACTGGTTCTTCTAATTGGCTAGGTCTCTCTGATCGACCTCTTACACTTTCACAGAGTGGAATCAGAGGAGACCTGGAGGACCCAGGGGACTGGAAAGACATATGGAACAAATTCAGGTTATAAACCTGAGTTCATCTATGAGGCAACCACAGCTCAGGATCAGATACAACTTAATTTACTTCCTTACAGAGGGTGTGTTTTTGAAGTCAGAAATAGCAGAACCTATATCTGATTTTACCACTTAATAACTGTATGTCTTGGGCAACTTATTTCTACTCTCTGAGCATCAGTTTCCTGAAGTATAAAACTGAAATAACAATCTCTCATTCATGTAGAACTATGAAGACACAGTTAATAACAAGCTCAAAAAAAAAAGCTAGTGCAATGCCTAATATGTAGCATTAATATTTGATCAATGCATATTGGCACCCCCACACACACTGAGCTAGGCCTGGGCAAGAATTCAAAAAACGATATGAAAGAGGATACTGGACCACAAAATACTTGTAAGCGTTCTTAGAGAAATGGACCCTCCAGCCCTGGTCAAGCTTTCCAGATAACAGTCAGAGAGTCCCTGCACAAGAATGACCCATGTAAGCTGATCCTAGAATTCTTATTCTCTAAAATTTTATGAAACCATAAAGCTGCTAAATTTTTAGAGTGATTTGCCACACAGGAATACGTAAGTAATACAGAGACCAAGTACCAGTTGGTGGAAAGCTGATAACATCAATCCCCTTCCATCCTGGAACGACCAGGTGTGTCCTCACAGGACTAGATACACATTCTGGCTATGAGTTTGCATTTTCTGACCAAAGAGCCTCCAGGACCACACAATCCCCTGAGGATTATATAATTCCTTACCCACAGGTACAGAACCCATGCAATAAAGCATTCGACCAGAAGACCTACCTGATCACAAATGCAAGAATGGGCCTGGAGTCCACTGGTCATATAACAGACTTTCTTATCTGAAAGTAGCCAGTCATAGATTTCAAGAATGACCCAATGAAAGCAGAGTTGAAGAGCCAACTTGGAAATAATACTCTGTAAGGGTGAGCTGCCATCCTCCAAGATACAGGATAGACTTCCACATGGCACTGTGTCCCAGTGGGAACAATATCTAAGTTCAGGAACCAAGGGATAAAAGTAGGACTAGTCCCCATTTTCTTTATTCCCAGCAACTGACAGACAGCATTTTTGCTTCCCGTCACTGAAACTCTGGGACCTGCAATATATGAACTTCTGTTCAACAAAGATGGTGCTCTTTTGCCAGGAAAAAAAGAGTCCTTTTAAATAGCAAGTTACTGCTGCACTAGAGGGCTTCCGAGGTGATGCTAGTGGCAAAGAACCAACCTCCCAATACAGAGACATAAGAGACATGGATTCAATCTCTGGGTCGGGAAGATGCCCTGGAGGAGGGCATGGCAATCCACTTTGGTATTCTGATCTAGAGAATCCCCATGGACAGAGGAGCCCGGCAGGCTACAGTCTATGGGGTCACAAAGAGTCAGACATGACTAAAGCAACTTAGCATGCCTGCACGCTGGTACTAGAGACTCTGAGGTCTCTTTTGTCAAGAGGCCAATGAGTAAGAAGGGGCATACTAACCAACAGAAGAAACAGGATTGCTTTTACCTGATGGGAACAGGGAGAAAGGGCATAGAACACATGATGCATATGGGTGCCTCTTGTATTCTCTTGTAATTGTAACTGTGACTGGACACACCCAGCAACAATGATCCAAAAAGGGTGATTATCTTGGGTTCAAGGTCCTCGGAAATGAAGGTTTGAGTCACCCCACCAAGTAACCTCCAAGCCTTCAAAAGATGATATCAGAGGATGAGGGAACTTTACAAGAGGAAGTGAAGGTGTGTTGGCCAGCTTTGCCTCGGGGCTCAGTGGTCAGCCACTCGGTCGTGTCTGACTCTTCGTGGCCGCTATCTTGATTCCCAAACCTACATATTGTTACCACTGGGACACAATCTGTCCATGGGACTTCCCAGGCAAGAGTACTGGAGCAAGCTGCCATTTCCTACTCCAGGATATCTTCTCAGCCTAGGCATCAAACCCACATCTCTTGCATCTCCTGCATCAGCAGGCAGATTCTTTACCACTTTACCACCAGTGCCGCTAGTGGGGAGGGATAAATCAGGAGTTTTGGATTAACATATGCAGACTGACCCATTGGAAAAGACCCTGATGCTGGGAAAGATTGAAGGCAGGAGGAGAAGGGCACGACAGAGGATGAGATGGTTGGATGGCTTCACTGACTCGATGGACGTGAGTTTGAGCAAGCTCTGGGTGTTGGTGATGGACAGGGAAGCCTGGTGTGCTGCAGTCCATGGGGTCGCAAAGAGTCAGACACGACTGAGCAACTGAAGTGAGCTGAGTCAGGAAGACTTCTTGGAGCAGAAGTCTCCCACCCCCAGACTGAAAGAGTCTACCTGAAATTCTGCACAGGGATGAAAGCACAGATATACAAAGGACATCATCATCATATCTCAGCACTCCGGCAGGCAGAACTCTGCCAGAGTGGCCCCCAAAGCCCCCCACTTCTTGTGTAATTGCCCTCAACTAGGGATATGATGGATGTAAGTCTTGTGACTGGGCAATGTTATCTGCACAGTGGACATGAAAATAGGGAACTTATCACAGTAGACCTGTTCTGACATGATCTAACATGAGTCCTTTCAAAGCAGAGTTTTCTCTGGCTGGTTGCAGAAGAAAGTGACCGAGATTGGAAGCACAAACTAATCTGATGCATCACTACTGTCCTCAAGATGAGAAAGGCCATAGGTCGAAGAATGTGGGCAGCCACCAGCTGACAGTAGCAAGAAAACGATCCTATCATAGCAAGGAACCAAAGTCCACGAATGAATTTGAAAGAGATTTTTTTTTTCATAGTCTCCAGACAAGGACTCAGGTAGACTGACACTTCAATTTCAGTCTTGTGATGCCCTGAGCAGAGCACTAGGTCCATACCATGGCAGACAAATGACCTGCAGAACTCTGAACTAAAAAATAAGTGTTGTTTCAAGCCACAAGGTTTATGGTAATTTGTGATGCAGTGATGGAAAATGAATATAATAACCCTGAATTGAGGTAGAAGATCTTACCAGCTTCCAAAGAGATGAGGGAAAAATTATATGCACAATCAAGAATAGAATGGAATAGATACACGTATATGTATGGCTGAGTCCCTTTGCTGTTCATCTGAAACTACCACAGCATTGTTAATCAGCCATACCCCAATACAAAATAAAATGATTAAAGTCTGGAAAAAAGAACAGAATGGAACTGGGCTTTTCACCAGTAATAATGAAATCTAGATGATATGGAACAGTGACTTTTCAATTCTGATGTCAGAGTATTTCATCAAAGAATTCACAGTATAATAAAACTATCAATCAAGTATGAGGGTGAAAAAACTGTCATGGAATATCCCAAATACTTTTCATTCCATGCTCCTATTGTCAGGAAGCCAGCAGAAAATGTGTTTTACCCAAACTACAGCCTAAGCCCAAGAAAGAGAATAATGGGATTCAGAAAACTGAGAATTCAACATAAGAGAGGCAAAGATAATCCACAAGACTATGGGGACAGAAAAGGTGAAGCTGATAGCTGAATTGTAATTCTGAAGAGCAACTAGGTGAGTTGGAGACAAGTTAAAAGGCTGTGTGAGAGATTCGTTCAACAAAGATAAAATCGATAGACTACCTAAATGGATCAAACATTTTAAGAGATTTTTTTACAACAGTGGCAGAATCTGGGACAGAATTACTAAGAACAACATGTTAAAAGTAAAAAAACAGGCAAATCAAACAAAAGAATAACTTTGAGGAAAAGGATATAATCATAATATATGTAGAAAAGTATATTCAACATAGTATATGTGGCACTCTTCAGAGTCCCTTGGATGGTAAAGAGATCAAACTAGTCCATCCTAAAGGAAATCAACCCTGAATATTCTTTGGAAGCACTGATGCTGAAATGGAAGCTCCAATACTTTGGCCACCTGATACATTGGAAAAGACCTTGATGCTGGGAAAGATTGAAAGCAAGAGGAGAAGGGGGTGACAGAGGGTAAGATGGTTGGATGGCATCATCAACTCAATGGACGTAAGTTTGAGCAAACTCCAGGAGATAGCGAAGGACAGGGAAGCCTGGAATGCTGTAGTCCATGGGGTCACACAGAGTCAGACACAGCTTAGTGACTGAACAAAAACAACAAAAATGGACTAAGACAAAGGAGCATTTAGAAAGATGAATCAGCTTCATGGTTTCAAAATAGCTGCCTCTGCAGAACGGGTGACAGAAATAGGAGTGATTTGTGACATCATTTATTTTCCTGTAATGAGCCTCAGAGAACTATCTGTGTGCTCAGCCACTCAGTCGTGTCCGATTTTGTGATCCCATGGAACATAGCCTGCCATGCTCCTCTGACCATAGAATTTTCCAGTCAAGAATACTGGAGAGGATTGCCATTTTCTTCTGCCCTGGATCTTCATGCTCCAAGGATCCAACCCTTGTCTCTTGTGTCTCATGCATTGGCAGGCAGATTCTTTATTTCTGTGCCTCGCGGGAAGCCTTAGAGAATGTTAGACTGTAAATTAAGTGCACTTTAGAATAAATCAAAATAAATTTTAAATAAACTTGATTTAAATAAATGTATTTAATTTAAAAATTTAGAAAAAATAAATTTTAATAAAATTAATTTAATTTAATTTAAAATAAATTTTAAAAATTGAAAATAAATAGCAGGGCTTCCCTGATAACTCAGTTGGTAAATAATCTACCTGCAATGCAGGAGACCCCAGTTTGATTCCTGGGTCAGGAATACCTGCTAGAGAAGGGATAGGCTACCCACTCCAGTATTCTTGGGTTCCCTGGTGGCTCAGCTAGTAAAGAATTTGCCTGCAATGTGGGAGATCTAGGTTCAATCCCTGGGTTGGAAAGATCACCTTGAGAAGAAAAAGGCTACCCACTGCAGTATTCTGGCCTGGAGAATTCCATGGGCTGTATAGTCCATGGGGTCGCAAAGAGTTAGACATGACTGAGTGACTTTCACTTCACTTAAAATAAATACAAAAATTAAACGAAAAAAAAAGAAGGACTGGAGAGAAGGAGAGAGGAAAAGAAGGAAAGGAGTCAGCTTGCATAGAGGAATTCTTACTGATTTCATGCAGTCTCCTCCTGGGACTCTTGCTGCATAGAGGAATTCCCTACTGATTTCATGTGGTCTCCGCCTGGGATTCTCATTCCTGTGAACCAGGTGTTGTTTCCATAATCATAGGGTAGCAAACCCTGAATAGAGGTGAACCAAGACAAAACTCTTTTGTTTCCACTTCCAATGCAGATTCTACTTTTTTAAAAAAAAAAAGAACAATTGGGAACATAGGGTTTGGGAGACATATTCTTTGAAGCCATCATTTGCTTTAAAAAATATTTGAGGGATTTTCCTGAAGGTCCAGTGATTAAGACTCCATACCTCACTGATGGAGGAACTAAGATCCCACATGCTTCTCAACACAGCCACCCCAACCCCCCAAAAAAATCAAAACAAAATAAAATATTTGAGCAGAAACAGAAGTGAGAAAAAGTTTCATATTATAGGGTCAGTGCCTCACTGACATTCTGTGGGTTTGCTTTTGATCTGTTAACATGCAAAGCTCTCAATGAATGTGATCTGAAAATGAGAAACTGGGGATTTTCTCGCCAGAATGTGCAACTTCCTAATGTGATATCCCTGGCACGTATAATGAAGCTACACATGTAATGAAGCTGCGAGAGCCAAGGTAATGATATTTGCAAGATAACTCTAGATATGACTAAAGAGGATTATGGAGAAAAGAAGAAAATGAAGAGAATACCCTGTGTATAAAAAAGTCAGAGGAAAAACAGAGAAGGTTGCACTCAGGGAAAGGAAAGAAGGTTGCTTAATTTGTTACCCTGGGAAAATGGTTTCTTCCTTCTGACCTACTTTTATTTCCTCCACAAATGGGGAAAAATCAGTCACACCTCATTAGACTGTGGAGACTAGGAATTTTGATCTAAAAGGTCTACCACTGTGCCTGGTAGGCCCTCTGTAAATGTCTCCTGCACACACTCGGGTACACACATCTGCATGTACACACACATCAGGGAGGCAAGCAGAAGGGGAGAAGACAGGAAGCAGTCAGACCCTACCCCAGTGACATCTTCTTGTCTCTTTCTCTCTGCTTCTATATCTCTTGAAATGTTACCTCTACTGTTTCTCACTGTTTCTGAATGTCCTCTTAAAATGTCACTGAAGTACCAACAGTATCACTGAAAAGATATGTACAAGAAGTATTCCCTTTCTTTGCATAGTTCATGGTCCAGTAAGGAATACAGATTTGGAGGGGAAAAGGAATAATACAGTATGATGGCTCCATTGCAGCTAAGTACAAGGTAGAACCAGTTGGCTAGAGACCCCTCAAGTCAAGGTAAACCATGCAGGGTACTTACAATGGGATGAGGGAGGTAAGAGGAAGATGATTATATCTCCAAGACATGCTGCTGGAATTAACTATAGTAAGTGTGAGTGGGCTTCTCTGGTTGCTCAGACAATAAAGAATCTGCCTGCAATGCTGGAGACCAGGGTTCAATCCTTGGGTCAGAAAGTTCCCCTGGAGAGGGAATGGCAACCCACTTGAATTCCATGGACAGAGGAGCCTGGCAGGCTGTAGTCTATGGGGTCACAAACAGTTGGACACAACTGAATGACTAAAACACACACACACACATATGTAAGTGGACATTGCCTCAATGCAAAGCTACTTCATGACCTCATGTAGAGAAAATGCTCTTTATTGCAGGATTGTTCAGGGTGGTCAAGAAAAAGGCATTAACTCAGATATTTATTTATTCATGTTTTGAGTATTACAACCATGCCAAGTCCTAGAAATATAGAGATGAATGAAAAATAGCCTTTTTCTTTGAAGTCGCAGGGCTTCCCTGGTGGCTCAGTGATAAAGAATCTGTTTGCAATGCAGAAGATGCAGAAGACAGAGTTTTGATCCCTGGGTTGGGAAGATCTCCTGGCAAATGAACTGAGAACCAATTCCAGCATTCTTACTGGGAAAATCCCATGGACAGAGAAGCCTGGTAGGCTACAGTCAATGAGGTGACAGAAGAGTCAGGCACTAGTGAAGCAACTGAGCATGCACACATGCATTTAAAATGCTAAATGTTTAGCAAGAAAGACTTCCAAGAGTTTAAATTGGAGGCAAAATGGAAACAAGTCATAGCTAGTGTAATAAAAGGCTTCCCTGGTAGCTCAGCTGGTAAAGAATTCGCCTGCAAAGAAGGAGACCCAGTTCAGTCCTTGGGTCAGGAAGGTGCCCTGGAGAAGGGAAAGGCTACCTACTCTAGTATTCTTGGTTTCCCTGGTGGCTCAGATGGTAAAGAATCCACCTGCAATGCGGGAGACCTGGTTTTGATTCCTGGGTCAGGAAGGTCCCCTGGAGAAGGAAATGACAACCCACTCCAGTATTCTTGCCTGGAAAATCGCCATGGACAGAGAAGTCTGGCGGACTGCAGTCTATGGGGTGGCAAAGTATTGGACATAGCTGAGCGACTCAGCACAGCACAGTGTAATAGAAAACACCAAGTAACTTGTATTTGGTTTGGGAGAGTCTGGAGGTTTCTGTAGGAGTGGAGTGAGGCAAGGAGTATCTGTGGAATTTTCTGAAAGGTGTGGGCATACTAGGAGTTTGACAGGCGCTTGTAGAAAGGAAGAGCATCCCAGGCTCGGAATGTTGGCTAAGTCGAGTGTTAGATAGTGGAGAGCAGAGAACTGCCAGGGGAAGGGAAAAATAAAATGCTCTGCAAAGAGTAACAATCCTGTGCAGAAAGCCGCCCTGGAAGAGCATGATGCCCACCTGCTCTAACATCCATTACGGACCAGCGTGTTCTGGGCTCTGGCAAGCGCTCGGCCTGAGGATGGCACAGGCAAAGCCACATGAACTCGGAAATCCTCCGGCTTTAGGCCAAGTAGGCCAGCTCTTGGCCATTTCATTTGATAATGGCTTTCTTCTAATGAAAGTGAAATTGTTAGTTGCCCAGTCCTGTCCGACTCTTTGCGACTCCAGGACCATAGCCTGCCAGGCTCTGCTAATAAAGGCACAGGTGGCTACACTGCACAGCTATTTATCAGTAGTAATCTCTGTATCTCAAGGACAAATCTGTTCTTCTTCCTGGTTTAAGGCACTTCAAAGAAGTGATGTAATACTACCTCCCTCCAGCTGTGCTGCAAAGTACTAAAAACTCCCTGAGTTGAACATACTCAGTTGTTCCTTTTTTTTTTTTTTGGTAACACTTGATTTTTAAAATTTTATTCATTTATTTTTGTGCATGCTGGATCTTCGTTGCTGCTACTCTCCAGCTGTGCTGTGTGGTCTTTTCATTGCAATGGCTTCTCTTCTCTAGTTGCTGAGCCAGGGCTCAGTCGTTGTGATCTGCTGGCTTAGTTGCCCCATGGCACGTGGGATCTACCCAGACCAGGGATTAAACCCATGTCCTCTGCACTGGCAGGTGCATTTTTAACCACTGGACCACCAGGGAAGTCTTTCTACTTTTATATGACATGTTTTAGCTAATTTCCCACCCCCTCTCATATGGTCACCTTACCCAAAATGGGTCAAACTATTGTGGTTGTTAAGCACAGTAAGTCAGGTTTGTTCTGCCAGCACATAACAAAATACAACTGCTAGTTCCTTCATCTTACATATCTAAGAAAACATTGTATGTATTTAATCTGGGAAAATTCTATCAATATATATGTGTAGTGAGCATTTGGGCTTCCCAGGTGGCACAGTGGTAAAATGTCTGCCAAAGCAAGAGACACCAGAGACGCAGTTTTGATCCCTGGGTTGGAAAGATCCCCTGGAGAAGGAAATGGCAACCCACTCCAGTATTCTTGCCTGGAAAATTCCATGGACAGAGGAGCCTGGTGGGCTACAGTCCATGAAGTCGCAAAGATTCAGACACGACTGAGCGCCTAGCACCTGGTGAATAGGTATGGTTTGCTTCTGTAGAGTACTTCCCCGCTTCCTGAGGGAATGAGGCCAGGTACTATTTGGAGATGCCCACTGCCCACACTCACGCACTGTGGTCTAAGTTAAGCTCCACCCCCAGTCCTAGAGAAGGAGGGTGTGAAGCAGATCTGCCCATGATGACTGGCCCCGTGGAGGCCCATGACCTAAGTCAATCCAGGGGGAACATCATAACTTGGATCGGTCATACATAACAGGGTCATTTTTACGCTGGATTTAAACCTGGTAGGATGTAACCTAAGAGCTGTATTGAACCAGCTGGGGACTGTGAGATCCTATTGGCGAATGAGATCAGTGCAGAGAAAGTAGAGCGAAGACACAGAGAAAAAGAGAAACCACATCCTGCCAGCATTGTGTAAGTACCTGTCCAACCACACTTGAAATCAGATTGATTTCTGGGTGGATGAGTCACATAAAGCAATACAGTCCCTTTTGTAGGCAAGTCAGTTGGAATGAGGTGTTTTACTACTTTAGACTGAAATAATCCCAATTAATAAAAGACTGGAGTCCAGACAGGATCCTGGGGCAGGAAATTAAAGATTATCTTAGTTCTGGTGCAAATTTATAGGCAATTTTCTGAGTCTATTTAGACTTGGATAAAACGAATACTTTCATGTTCATCATCAGAGGAAATCTAAAGATTCATCCACAGAGACCTTTAAGAAAACTTGTAAAGAGTGGAATTAGAGACTTCCCTGGTGGTTCAGCAGTTTAGACTCAGCACTTACATTGCAGAGGGTGTGGGTTTGATCCCTGGTCAGGGAACTAAGATCCTTCGTGCCATGTGGTATGGTCAAAACATAAAACAAATAAATGCAGACAAGTAGATCAAAATAACCATTTGCTGAAATGTTGTTTTAAAGAATGATACTAATATAGACATATCAGTAACAGAGATTAGGTCTGTTATTCCTTTGTTAATGGATAATATATATAAATTGGAAGATGCTCCATGGAGACAACAGTGGACTAACTCTCAAGCACTGAAGCACAAAACCACTGTACCCTTGCAACATACGCTGGTGCCTAATATACAATATGCCCTTAGAAAATGGGAATTGAATGAACAGATGAGTGGCTGAATATATTACCCTACAACTGCCCATTTTTCATATTCAAAGACAGAGGAATGAGTAAGATATTTCCCAGCTCACAACCACCATGAGAAAGTTTTATAAGCTACTTACATGGCAATTCTCCATGACAACCACATGGATGGTCTGGTGCAGGAACTGGGGGGAGACAGTGCCCTGGCAAAGAGGTTGTTGAGAAAACCAAGATATATTTATCCGTAAGACACCAAAGTCCTGCCTATAATGCACTGTTTTCTCAAAACCCCCCTCTCACTTCCCAACACTTTCTTATATCCAGGGTCACAGAAATCTGAAATAAGCAGAGGAGTCAGAACCTCAAGTTCTCTCCAGGGGAACATCACCTATCTGCTCTTGAAAAGCTCTGGGCCTTAGCTAATTATATCAGCTTACTCTAAAATACAGGACTCTGGACTTCTACAAATAGAAACAATAAACCCAGAGGAAAAATTATGAAAATGAATCTGTAAACAGTGAAATTGAGGGTAACCATGAACAAGGCTTAGCTTAGACTAATGAAGAATACATTAGGGAGGGGATATATGTACACCTATGAGTGATATGTTGAAAGTGAAAGTCATTCAGTCAGTTCACTTCAGTCGCTCAGTCGTGTCCGACTCTTTGTGACCCCATGAACCGCAGCATGCCAGGCCTCCCTGTCCATCACCAATGCCCAGAGTCCACCCAAACCCTTGTCCATCGAGTCGGTGATGCCATTCAGCCATCTCATCCTCTGTCATCCCCTTCTCCTCCTGCCCTCAATCTTTCCCAGCATCAGGGTCTTTTCAAATGAGTCAGCTCTTTGCATTAGGTGGCTAAAGTATTGGAGTTTCAGCTTCAACATCAGTCCTTCCAATGAACACCCAGGATTGATCTCCTTTAGGATGGACTGATTGGATCTCTTTGCTAATCAAGGGACTCTCAAGAGTTTTATCCAACACCACAGTTCAAAAGCATCAATTCTTCGGCACTCAGCTTTCTTTACAGTCCAACTCTCACATCCATACATGACCACTGGAAAAACCATAGCCTTGATTAGACAGATCTTTGTTGACAAAATAATGTCTCTGCTTTTTAATATGCTATCTAGGTTGGTCATAACTTTCCTTCCAACGAGTAAACGTCTTTTAATTTCATGGCCTCAATCACCACCTGCAGTGATTTTGGAACCCAGAAAAATAAAACCAGCTACTGTTTCCACTGTTTCCTCATCTATTTTCCATGAAGTGATGGGACAGGATGCCATGATCTTAGCTTTCTGAATGTTGAACTTTAAGCCAACCTTTTTGCTCTCCTCTTTCACTTTCATCAAGAAGCTCTTTAGTTCTTCACTTTCTGCCATAAGGGTGGTGTCATCTGCATATCTGAGGTTATTGATATTTCTCCTGGCAATCTTGGTTCCAGCCTGTGCTTCCTCCAGTCCAGCGTTTCTCATGATGTACTCTGCATATAAGTTAAATAAGCAAGATGATAATATACAGCCTTGTTGTACTCCTTTTCCTATTTGCAACTAGTCTGTTGTCCCATGTCCTTCTAACTGTTGCTTCCTAACCTGCGCACAGGTTTCTCAAGAGGCAGGTCAGGTGGTCTAGTAATCCCATCTCTTTCAGAATTTTCCACAGTTTATTGTGATCCACACAGTCAAAGGCTTACCTTTTGCCACCCGATGGACTATACAGTCCATGGAATTCTCCAGGCCAGAATACCGGAGTGGGTAGCCTTTCCCTTCTCCAGGGGATCTTCCCAACCCAGGGATCAAACCCAGGTCTCCCGCATTGCAGGAAGATTCTTTACCAGCTGAGCCGTAAGGAAAGCCCAGCTCATGTCGATGTTTGACAGAAAACAACAAAATTCTGTAAAGCAATTATCCCTCAGTTAATAAATAAATTTAAAGATAGTTCCAAGAACAAAAACAGATAAGTTATGCTGGAATGAATGCATACCTGGCTTTGTTCCTCGGCATGACAAGGGAGCGGGGGAGCTGCAGGTGGTGGGGCGGGGAGCTTCAGCACAGAAGAGCCCACGTGGCTCTGGACTTTTAAGTTCAGTTTGATGAACCACTGCAGAATTGACCTCTGAACCTGGTCATGAATGCAGATCAGCCACTTGAGCTGGAACAATAATAAAATTATGTAACTTCTTTGCAGGAACCATTTCATGAACAAAAATCTCAATTTCTCCCCTCTCTGCTCTTTTCTGCTTAGAAACAGTAAAGGTTTGTTCATTCCTTGGGATGCATTTGACCCAGATTTGCTGATGTAAATACTATCATTTTTCCCTCCCAAAGGTACTGCCAAATAGGAATTTGGGGATTTGAAATGAGGTCTTTATTACTTTTTTATTATCATGATTTTTTTTTAATTTCTACTTAAGTCGTAGGCTCGATTCATTGCCATCATCTTTCAGGCCAGTTATTGGCATTATCCAAAACACACTGTGTTTTGTCTGAAATACAGGAGTCTGCTGGCAGATCACTAATTTTCAAACTTTATTCTGAAGAATGTGCCTTGTTTACACATTTTCCCCTGTTTGTGTACCTGAGATGAATATTATCCAAGCTCTCTATATCTCCCCCACCTAATCTTTCAAAAGAGGTACTCAGGTTTTCAAAGAAAGTCTGTCTTTATACAGATAGATCACTTAAGCCATGTTCCCCAGCCTGAAACACACACAACCACATAAAATCTGGATTCTCTCACTTTTGCACTGTGCATATCTTCAGTCCTCAACTACTCACCCCAACCCATCCAGAGCCATACTAACTTTTATACAGATTTGACCTTGCGATCTTTGTGCTTTTTCTCATCCTCTCAACACACATGACAGTACACACTCTGCAAAATGGCCTCCAGTGAGGCTGAAAGTCTTTTTTTTAAATACCTGTCGCATTCTATAGACAGAGTGTGCTGAGCCAAAGACTTCTCCTGTCCATCAGAGGCAGACAGGGCCTACTCAGCCTCTGGTGGCCAAGGATAATTGCAAATGGGAATATCCCCCAAATGTCATTTCCATTGCAAACTGTTCCCCAGCTCAAGCCCAGCTGGTCACTGGACTCAAAACTTTAAAATGACTGACAGCAGGACTGGCTGGGGTTTGGGCTCCAGCGAGCCCTCCACCACCATCCAAACTTTAATTACAGACTCGTCATGTACCCTGGGCTGTGAAATTGTCAAGGGAGCAGTACAGCATTCAGAGTCCAGAGGACAAAGAAAAGAATGGCAGTTAGAAGGGGGGAGGGGAAACCATCTCCTGCCTTGTAAACTCCACCGATTTGATCCATGGGATATTGACAGACCATAAATATAGAACTGCATGATGTCATTTTTATAGGCGCGTTATGAGCACAGTAACCAGGAAAAGGATTGCCTATGACTGAAATGCAGTCATGGTTTATGGAAACGATCACTCTGGTTGATTCTCCATCTATATCCTCCTCTCAAATTTTTCATAGACAAATGATTTAGCTGTTTCTGGTTATATGTAAATATATAAATATAATGCTTTCTATCCTTTTGAGGAGCGCCGAATGAACTTGAAATCTTCTGGGGTTTATTATTTTGCTGTTTTTATACTAATTAATGTGTTTTTATTGCAACCCATTTATACTTAATGATGCATCCAATAGCACTACAATTTGGAAAATGTAAATGATGTGGGTTTTTTTTTTTTTTAAATAGGCTTAGCTTTTTTTAAACTTTTATATATCATGAGGGAAAAAAAAAAGGAAATTATCAGCCTTGGTTCATTTTCTAGGTTAGAAAAGAACTCTTTGCAACTTCCTTTCTTAATTGAAAATTGGGTTCCTCCACTGTCCTACTTAATTCCCTGAAGCCCATTCAGACTGCCAGAGAGAGGTTTGAGCTAGTCATTACCACATGTGAATGCATTAACTTGGAAATTGATTAATCCATCATGGGAATGTTTTCAACCACTCCAAGGCAGACAACAAAATTCTAATGAAAAACCATTATACGTATGTGGGAGGAACGACATCATTGACAAGTGTGTTCAATCAATCCAAAGGCCTAGGCTAACTTTCCTTGGAGTTGGCTTTTTTGTACTGTGTAGTTTAGCAAGACTGAAGATGGGGCTGAGTTAAGTTAAGTCAAGTACAGTATTACCTGTATGCCAGAGCAAATTGGTCTACAATGTTAGATGGCTGGAGGTAGAGGGAGCAACCTTTCAATGTGGTGTCCAAAAAACATTGCTTTCCGTAATGGATATAAAATCAAATGCCCCCCACCGACCCACCTTCTTTTCTTCCCTTCTTCTCTCCTTTCTCGGTAACCAGATTCATTAACACTATCATAAACTAATTGTGTCCAGTTTATTAGAAAGAACAGCTACCCATATTAATTCTTTACATCCAACTTTTAAGAGAAGGTTTAGTATTCCAAAGTGTTATCTCCTATTTTAGTGATGAAGAAACATATTAAGGGAACTTAAGGGACTTGTTCAAGGTCAAAAACAACTAACTAAAGGCTACCTCTAAGCCTTGAATGTGATCTTCAGAATCCTCCTTCATAATTATATATTATTTCCATTTTAATTTTTTTTTTTTAAAAGACAGAGAAAGTGAAATGCTTTACCAAAGATTGCTCAACTAGGGCTTCCCCGGTAAGTTAGTGGTAAAGAATCTGCCTGCCAATGCAGAAGACATGGGGTTGATCCCTGATACCAGGAGATCCCACATGCCACGGAGCAGCTAAGTCTGTGCACCACAACTATTGAACCTGTGCTCTGGAGCCCAGAAGCCACGACTGCTGAAGCTGGCGTGCCCTAGAGCCCCGTGCTCTGCAGCCAAAGAAGCCAACGCAATGATAACTGTCCACAGTCCCCGCACTGCACCGATGAGTAGCCTCTGCTCACTGCAACTAGAGAAAAGCCCCAGCAGCAACAGTGACTAGCACAGCCGAAAATAGATAATTTTTTTTTAAGGATTACTCAACTATTAACTCACAAAGCTAGGATTTGAATCCCAACTCTATGAGGGTGGAGATTTGGATTCTATTATAGGATTATAGATTTCAAAATCTGGACTTCTGTAAGCAGATCATTCTCCAATCCCTGCGTGAATACATGTATCAATGATTGCTACAGAAATATTGATTTTTTCCCAAAATATTATTTCTTTTTTAACTGTGTACTCAGTCGCTCAATTGTGGCTGACTCTGTGACCCCATGGACTGTAGCCCACCAGGCTCCTCTGTCTGTGGGATTTTCCAGGCAAGAATACTGGAGTGGGTTGTCATTTCCTCCTCTATTTTTTGATTATACTAGATGGCAAATAATAGAATCAAGGATACGAAAAAAATATTTAAAAATATCTGAAAAAAATTAAAAGATTCCTTCAAAATACTGAGAATTCTGTTTGCAAACGGAAAAGGAAACAAATGTTTCTCTTACCTTTTCTTCTTTCTTTGTGATTTTTTTAGGAACTGAAGAACACCATATCAGCTTTCACAATTAATTTGAAGTACAGCACACAGTTCATGCAATTTAACAGTAGGAAAATGTGTAAGTAAATATGGGTCAAGTAAGACCTTTCCTATCTCATATCATAAAGTGTATCATTAAATCAGAGTGGTACTGGTGCATGAACAGACAAGCAGGACAAGGAGTGGAGTATAAAGTCCAGAATTAAATAAAAATATATTTCAGAATTTGGCATTTGATAAAAGTGAAATTGTAAATCAGAAGATAAACAGTGATTTTTCAATAAATGATGTTAGGAAAAATGGTAGTGATTTGGAGTAGAATATCTCAACCCTTATACCAAAAGGAATTTCAGATGATTCAAAGACTTATTTTTTTAATTAAGCAATTACTAGAAAAAAATATACATATAAAATCTCAATATACAGAAGGCCTAAGTGTGGTAGGAACATCCCTGTTGGCTCAGACGTTAAGGAGTCTGCCTGCAATGCAGGAGACCCTGTTTCAATCCCTGGGTCAGGAAGATCCTCTGGAGAAGGAAATGGCAACCCACTCCAGTATTCTATGGAGGAGCCTGGCAGGCTACAGTCCATAGGGGTCGCAGAGAGTCAAACATGACTGAATGACTTCACTTCTAAGTATGATATAAAACCCATACTCCCTGAAAGTGTGATAAATTTGACAACACACAAAAAAGTCTGCACAGTAAAAAACATAAACAATGCAAAAAGGAAAATAAAAAAATTTTAAATGTAAAATTAAGTGCAAAAAAATAACCCAGGTCAGTTCCCCTAATATATGGGCTTTCCTTGTGGCTCAGCTGGTTAAGAATCTGCCTGCAATGCAGGAGACCTGGATTCAATTCCTGGGTTGGAAAAATCCCCTGGAGAAGGGAAAGGCTACCCACTCCAGTATTCTGGCCTAGAGAATTCTATGGACAGTATAGTTCACAGGGTCACAAAGAGTGGGACACAACTGAGTGACTTTCACTTTCCCCTATTATATACAGAACACTGTAAATCAAGAAGAAAAAAGTCCCTCCAGTGGAACACATGGGCAAACGATGTAAAATTACTGATATTCAAAGAAGAAAAATATAAAGAGGTATTAAAGCATGGAAAAATATATCAACTCACATATTAGAAGAGAAAAATTCTTAAAAGCATAAGGTCACATTTTCCAGCTATCGGATGGGAGAAGATCCAATACTTGAAAACATACTATGTTGGAGAAGAAATATTTTATAAACATATTCATATATTGCTGTAGGGATGTAATTAATACTCCCTCTAAGAAAGGCAGTTTGGTCCTTCTCTACTTTTCCATCCACATTCCTTTATACTTTATTGCCCTATTCGTGTGTGCTATTTTACACTCTGAGAATTTTTTTTTTCCACCATGCTGCGTGGCATGTGGGATCTTAGTTCCCCAACCAGGGATCAAACCTGTGCCCCCTGCAGTGAAAGCACAGAGTCTTAACCACTAGACCACCAGGGAAGGCCCATCTGTGCCCTCAGAGCTTTAACTCTGAAGACTGCATCAACTAGATCTCTTGGCCAGTTGGCTTCTGCTAATGGGAGGTATCAGAAATGTCAGAACATTTCTCTCCCCTCTTTAATTGTGCACCTAAGGGGCAATAATTGGACACTGAAACACTTTGCTGGTGGGGTTCCCTGATAGCTCAGCTGGTAAAGAATCTTCCTGCAATGCGGGAGATCTGGGTTCAGTCCCTGGGTTGGGAAGATGCCCTGGAAGAGAGCATGGCAACCCACTCCAGAATTCTTTCCTGGAGAATCCCCATGGACAAAGGAGACTGGCAGGCTACAGTCCATGGGGTTGCAAAGAGTCAGACACAGCTAAGCATGCACACACACATTGGCCATGTTTCATTTTCATTTGGAAGAACAATCTTGTGTGTGTGTGTGGGGGGGGGGGTTAGTTTAAAGGCAGTTCCCAACTCCTCCTGCCTTGAGCAATTCAGCTCTCACCCCAAACCTGCAAACTCCATTCAGCCAAACAAAGTTCCTTTGAGAAGAAACCCACTTGAACCTCCTTTGTGGACAGGTTGCTAGTCTTCTATATTCTTTCAAAATGCCTTTTGATTCAGTGGCTTTCCAAAGTGTTTTCCAAAATCAGAAAGTATTCTCACTGACGGGAGGTTCTCTGTTTTGCTCTGTTTTTAAAAACATTATTTTACCAAAGTTTTGATATCCCCGTAATGTTCTACTGTTGTGGTAATAGTCAGTGTCCATCCAGACCGTCACACATGAGCCCGTGTCAGTCTGTTTCTGAAGGTGCTATCGACACTCCAGGAACTCAACATAACTCTTATCTGGGGTGGCGTCACTGAAGGGTGACCACAAAACTGTCTTCTAAACAATTGGGACTTCCCTGGTGGCCCAGTGGTTAAGAATTCACCTTGCAATTCAGGGGACATGGGTTTGATCCCTGGTTGGAGAACTAAGATCACACATGCCACAGAGCAGCTAAGACCTGGCACAGCCAAATAAATAAATAAACATTTTTAAATGTCAGAATTTGCCAGGAGCAGAAGGAAGAGAACGGTGGTGCTCTTGGACTGCAAGGATATCCAACCAGTCCATCCTAAAGGAAATCAGTCCTGAATATTCATTGGAAAGAAAGAAAGTGAAGTCACTCAGTCGTGTCCGACTCTGCGACCCCAAGGACTATAGCCTACCAGGCTCCTCCATCCATGGGATTTTCCAGGCAAGAATATTGGAGTGGGTTGCTACCTCCTTCTCCAGGAGATCTTCCCAACTCAGGGATTAAGCCCAGGTCTCCCACATTGTAAGCAGATGCTTTACCGTCTGAGCCACCAGGGAAAGACTGATGCTAAAGCTAAAACTCCAATACTTTGGGCACCTGATTTGAAGAACTGACTCATTGGAAAAGACCCTGATACTGGGAAAGATTGAAGGCAGGAGGAGAAGGGGACAACAGAGGATGAAATGGTTGGATGACATCACCGACTCAATGGACGTGAGTTTGAGCAAGCTCCATGAGTTGGTGACACAACTGAGCAACTGAACTGAACTGAACTGAAGGAAGAGAAATGGCTTTTGAAGAAGGAAAACTTGTGTGCGCTCTGTGAGAGCATGGACGTGGGAGGGAAGAAGCAGTCTGTTTAGGATGACGATGAATTCTGTGCAGCCATAACTCAGAATGGGATACAGGACAGATAGAGAAGATAGGCTTAGATGAGCAAGCAAGGTTCTCAGAAAGGCCTGGTAAACGCTAGTAAAAGAGGTGAATATCTCCCGAATAGCTTTAAGAGAATGTGATTACTTTGAGATGCTCGGTAGAAAGTATCCCTTGTTAAAAGTTTGAAAAGTGGTGCGTTGTATCCCTCTCAGAGATTTACAACACAGGGTAACATATTTAAAGCTCTGAGAAGCCTCAAATATAAAATATCTTTAACTTCATGTAATCCAGAATTCCAAATTTGTAATCCAGAATTCCAAATTTTCAGGAATAGAGACATTAAGTCAAAATTGGCAGAGCATCCTGGCGTGGGAAGACCCTCTTCAACAACGCGGTGCTAGAGGAAGAGCCTTGAAGACAATATTTAGTGTTGACATGAGCGAAGATGAACAACTTTCTCGAAAGATGAACAGAGGTAGTGAGGGCTCTGACATCAGAAAAGGAACATTTACTGCCTGTATTTTCTTACACTGGAACTAGAAGCATCTGAAAGAGGACCCATAGAACCTGGAAAAAGAAATCAAAATCAGATTATAATGGAATATATTCTTTGTCTGTTCCTCAATGCAGAGGGTTTGATATTTATTAGATGTAATTATAGTTTGTTATACAAAAAATGAGCTTAAGATAATGACATTGTAAAGTGCTTATTGATTTCCATTTGAGATGTTCCTTCCATTTGCTGCTTTTTTTCTTTTTTTCTTCAGGGGGCCAGGCTGGATCAGGAAGTAGGAGAGGCAGGCTGAATAGTGTCATCTGAGGGTCCAGAGATTAGTGGGAGCTTCCCAAGTGGCACTAGTGGTAAAAAAAAAAAAAAAAAAAAAAAAAAAAAAAACACAAAACCTCACCTGCCAGTGCAGGAGGCATAACAGATGTAGGTTCGCTCCCTAGGCTGGGAAGATCCCCTGGAGGAGGAAATGGCAGCCCACTCCAGTATTCTTGCCTGGAGAATCCCATGGACAGAGGAGCCTCGCAGACTACAGTTCACCGGGTTCGAAAGAGTCAGACACACTGAAGCTACTTAGCATAGTCACCGAGATTAGGGGAGGGGTCTTCTTTCTTGCCTTTTTCCTTCCCTGTCTTCCTCCTGCAAGTCCTTCCAACACAGGCTGTCTGTCCTCAAGTTCAAAGCAACCGACGTCAGATGGAAATGGGAAAAAAGATAAATCACCACCCTTCCGCTGAACACAGAAAGCTAAAAGGGAGAAAGAAATTGCATTTTCCTTTGCACTCAATAGATCAAAGTAATTTATGTCATAACCACTCTGCCTGCTTTCATACATATTCAGTTTTAAATAAAATCAATCTTTCCAAACCTGTAATAGCTTTCTTTGTAAAGCTCTTAAAAAAAAAAATGTCCTGGAATCTGGTTCCATTAGAGGTGAGGCTGGTTTATTGCCCACAAAATCACTCATTCTAATGAGGCGCAAGGTTAAGAGACCTTCCTTAAACACATTAAACAGTTAATGACTCGCAGGGAGCTGAGAATTAGGGGGTCGAGCTCACATTCAGTCTGGGCAGAGAAAGGTTAATTGTGCAGCATTTTACTTTTATTTATTTTCATTTTTTGAAAACTTAGGAGACTAGTTTTTAAATTATTTTTTTTTACAGTCAGTGCTCATTAGTTCTTTATTTTACACAAAGTCGTACCTAGATGTCAATCCCAACCCCCCAATCCATCCCGCCTGCTCCTTCCCTCCTTGGTATCTTTACATTTGTTCTCGACATCTGTGTCTCTATTTCTGCTTTGCAAAGAAATTCATCCATACTATTTTTCTAGCTCCTGCACACACACATTAATACACAGTATTTGTTTTTCTCTTTCTGTCTTATTTCACTCTGTATGACAGTCTCTATGTCCAGTCAAGTCTCTGCAAATGGCACAATTTCAGTCTTGTCATGGCTGAGTAATATTCCACTGAATCTAGGTACCACATCTTATCCATCTCTCTGGACCACTGGGAGGGGAGTATCTCCTGAACCACGTGGGACTGGAGCTGACTCTGAGAGGTGGGACCAACTTCTGAGGCCAGGAGGGATTCCAATATGCCCAGAAAGTATCCTGGGGGCCACAGATGGGTCAGCCAGCACTTTCCGGATGTTTCCCATGTGGGAAAGGAAGGCAGTCACCATAACAGACAAGTCCATAGAGGTTTCTCTATGCCTGGCCTGGCCCTGTGAAGTCTGTGCTACAATTTACAGTAGAGGAAACAGAGAATAAAGAGGTTGAGTAGTTGCCCAAGGTCATCACACAGCTAGTAAATAGCAGGATTAGAATCAAGCCTGTGTAGTTCTGGGAAACCAATGTTTCCCAGAGGGCTACCATCTGCCCCCTGTTCTTATCTATCAGGTCCTGTATATAGGACCATTTTTGATCTCACATATCAAAGTTTCATAGTTGAGCTTGCCACCTTGGAACTTGATAGAAATGGCTCTGTCTCCAGAGGAAAAACAGGGGGTAAAATCTTTTCAGGGTTCAGCTGTTCCCTCCTTCCATACCAACCCTTTTTAATTAAAGCTGGTGACCTGGTCCACCTGTCCTTCCAGCTCCACTCTGGCCCAAGCCTGGTCCCAGTGCTGGAGGCACAATGAGGTACTTCACGTTCAAGCATCCGTGGAAGCATCAAGCCTAGGTTTGGTACTTGGACTTAAGTCATGTCTTCCTGGTCTCAGCTCCTATTTGGGAGACCGTGTCAAACCAGCTCTTGGGGCTGTGTATCTTGAATTCTTCTCCAAGGAACCTAGAGTCTCATCTTGGACTAGATCTTAGCTGATAGACTTCCCTACTCACTGATAGAACACTTTCATATAAGCCTAATTCACTTCCTGAAGATACAGCTACCATGGTCTCTATCATTCACCAAGCGTGCTCTCAAGAGACACAAAGGGGAACATTTCCCAAGCTTGGCTGAATTTTAATTCTCCTACAAAATAGGTACAAGAATTATCCCCATCTTTCAGATCCAGCTTATAGACAGCAAAAAAACTTAGGCACGGAACCATTGTAGAATTTTAGGGTCATTACACCTTAAAGTGGAAGGAAATTTAATTTGGAGAATTTTAATCTTCCATTTAAAAGTAATAATGGAGGGAAGTTCACTTGGCTTAAATTGGTTATTTTATGTTGCTGCCTTGCAATATTTGGAATATTTTGCCATCATCGGACCTATTCCACAGCTATTAGTTATCTCTGTTATTCAGTGTGGTTGGCACATCAGAGACGAAAAATAGCATCAGCATGGATTCTTTGTGCAGAGTGCATTGTGACCTTTGGGTCAACTCAGGCCATGTCCTGATATGAGACATTTTAGATTCAGCTGGTGACAAATGCTGACTGAGACGGAGGGCACCCAGAGGAAAAGGTCCACTCCAGTTCTGACCTCCCCAGCCTACCCCGGCCCACTTCATACTCACATCCAGTCCTTGCTTAGCACAAAGGAAGCCCTAAGTGATTATCTGTTTTAAAAAATGAAAAATTCAAGGTAAATCCTAGAAATCTCTATTAATAGAGTAAAAAATATATGACTGAAAATTGAAATAAGACATTTAACAAGCATCTGCCTTCTTTCCAAGTTCAGTCCAACCAGTCCCTCCTCCAAGGAATCGGTGGTCCCTTCTCCAGCTGCCCCACCTCCGTTTTCTGCAACTGCCCAGCTCTATCATAAATGTTTCCTTAAGGACTCAGACTCAGGAGTCAGGCCACTGGGCTCAGACCCCAGCCCTACCACTTAGTAATTCTGTGAACCTGGGATCTCTCTGAACCAGTCTCCCCTGTGAAAATGCAAGTATCATTAACATCTATGCAATCGGGTCCCCAGGATTTTTAAGTCTTCAGCTTATTATCCTGGGGATCCCAGGTGGTGCCATGGTAAATAATCTGCCTGCCAATGAAGGAGATGCAAGAAATGCAGGTTCAATCCCTGGGCTGGAAAGATCCCCTGGAGTAGGAAATGGCAACCCACTCCAGTATTCTTGCCTGGAGAATCCCATGGACAGAGGAGCCTGGCGGGCTACAGTCCATGGGGTCACAAAGAGCCGGACACGACTGAGCGACTGAGCACGCATACTTAGTCTCCAGTACTTCACAAGATTAGGTTTTCCTACCCAGATACTAGGCTCTGTGATGCTTCCTGCTCCCAGGCTTCTCTCCAGTGAGTTGTAATTCTCTGTAGCCCCCTGTCTGTCTCTTCAATTTGTGGGGCATCAATCTGTCTGCCGATGACCTTAGTTCTCTGATGCATCTAAGAGGAGCTGTTGATTTCCAACTTGTCCAGCTTTTTCCTGTTGTGTGAATGTGAGAGAGGATTTCCAAGTTCCTTTCATGGTGTACTAGAAATTGGGAGGCTGCATTTTCTGCATTTATTTAATTTAAATAACCTTACCAGTTAAGGAAAGCTCGTCACGTTATACTCCATTTATAGATTTGAAAATTTTGGTAGAAGGGCAGTACCTTACTGGATAATAATAACAATAATAATGATCAAGCTAGGATGGGAACAGAAAATTCAGGACGTTTTGCACTGATCAAACTGTTTCCTGCTTGTTGAGTGACACTGTATGTTAAGTTGTCTAAGTTCCCTAAACCCCAGTTTTCCCATCCGCAAAATATTTAAAACTTTTAACAAACTTAATCATTTTATATCTGGTCTAGATAGCTTTTCTATCTCTTCCAGACTTCATGGGGGGAGAGATGGCATGTATAATTCAGTTCAGTGATAGTCCCCCCAAACCTGAAGCTTTAATAATATGACGGGCACCTTATAAATGGAAGTCACTGTGTCTCCTGAGCGTGGCAGGGATGGAGCAGGGGGTAGAGGAATGGAAACAAGGTACAGAGCCTGAAACTCTGCTCAGTCCACGTTTTAAAGGGCCATGATGTACAGCATTGTCTGGCAGCTCCAGCTTCCTCTCTTTCTTTTTAATCATTAACCTTGGGAGCAGAAACCCTATTATTTTAATCTTCAAGGTTGCAGTAAGTCTTCTCATCTGTAAGTGCTTGGTTTCCAGATGGAAGCCAACAGAAGTTCTCTCTGCTGTCAGCCGAACCACACGAAGCCTCTGACAGATCTTTTTCTAAAAACAGAACTTGCTGTGTCTGAGGCGTAATGGAAGGGACACTGGAAGCAGAATGCCAGTCCCAGAGGGTGTGAAGATGACACTCAGGCAATCTCAGGGTGGGGGTGCCAGCTGCAGGGATGTGGGGACCGGCTGGATTTTGAGCTCCACATAAAACTAGCGGTAGGAATGATCTCACGGGGATTCAGTCTGCTTCGGCTTGGAGCAGGGCCTGGATTCCCAACCAGAGATGGGGGCTGGGTCCTAGCAGCAAGAGCACCAGGTCCTAGCCACTAGACCAGTGCTCAGGGCCCTGGCCTTTGGCTTTGAAGAAGAGAATTTCTACATAGATGGAAAGTAGTGAAGCAAGTAAAGATTTATTGGGAGGAAAAAGTACAGTACCTGTGGACAGACACATGGGCAGACTCAGAGAGCAAGTCCCTGAGTTGCTGAGTCACACCCTTGTGGTAGTGTGAGTTACTTTTATGGAGCATTTCTTCCCGGTTTCCTTTGTCCAATCATTCTGATTTGCCAAAGACCTGGTTCACAGTCCGTATTTGGTATATCTCAGGATCCTCCTGTGTGTGCACACGCATCTCAGCCATGATGGATTCTACTGCAGAGGCCTTTGGGTAGAACATTCCTTGACACAATTCCCCTTTGGCCTCCAAGGACCTTTTCTACACATATGGAGTCAGAGAGGTCTCCTGGCTTTGGGAATTAGAAATATGTGGTCTGTGCAGGGTCCAGCCTCCTCCCTTAATTGCCCTGCTATTCTTGTCTTAGAGTTTCAGTCAATAGAGAATGAATCTCCAACTGCCTGAGAGGCCCATCTGACTCCTGCCTCAGGAGGAAGAGTCTTGGATTTGAAGTGAGGGTGTGTGTTTGGATTCAAATCCAGTGGTATGAGAGCTGCGTGAACTCTTAGGAACTCACTTACCCCAGGGCTTCAATCTCCTCTTTCATAAAATGGGGGATTACACTCAAGTCACAGGTCTTTGCCAGTATTTAAAAAGTTCTAAGTGTCTTCCTCAATACCTAGTCCATGCTTCCTCCTTTCCTTCCTCTTCCTTTCCTTTTCCTCTTCCTTCTTCCTTCTTAGACTATTCCTTCTTCCCAGTGATGTTTTCAGGGAAAATCAAGATTAGAACAGACCAGGAAAGGTCTTCATGAGTTTCCTCCTTTCATCAGTCGTAGAGTTTGGGACTCAAGGTGAGGAGAGAGAAAGGAGTGTTTGTGATGTTCACTGGGGCATCTCAGCATCAGGATTATTGTCTGAACATTGGTCATGAGAGCTGGGTCTGCTTGTGTTGCATCTAGCAAATCTGAACAGTATGCTCAGTTTCTACATCCATGGAAACGGATGAACTGTCCAACTTTCTACATGTGATTTCTGGGAACCAAGAAAACTAATAAACATGATTTTGTTTGTTTGTTTGAGGAAGTAGAACCCACTATGCACAACTTATATTTCAAAACTAACTTCTATCAGGCCACAAGTCTTTGGCCTACAGTCAGAGAATGTCAGTATAGGAAAGCCATTCAGAGTTAATCAGGTACAAATGCAGATAAGCCTAAGTTCAAAACTTCAGATTCAAATGACTGATACTGAATTTGCACCAGCACTCTCATGACCCTGATCTTTTCCATAATAAGCTGACCCAATATCAAAACTCAAGTGTCAGGATTTATCTAGAAAACCAAGTACTAACTGAAAAACTTAGACTTTTGATTTTACAAGACTATTTTGTTTTCATACGTTTTCATCATTGTTAAAAATCATGGCTTTAACATACGTCTAAATGCATTTTCCCACTTTTATTCTGAAGTAATCCATAAGAAAGCATTTTGACAATAACTAAATTTTTTAAAATGTAACAATGCAGGGGAATTCCCCGGTGGTCTGGTGGTTAGGATTCTGCATTGCCACTGCCCATGACCTGGGTTCAATCTCTGGGTGGGGAACTAAGATCCCATAAGCCATGAAACAAAAACAAAACAATTCTATTGTTGTATTAAGCAGAAAAGAAAACCAGCAGCATTCTTTATTAACATCAAGCATAGAATCACTTCCAGTTGCATGTCTATCGATCTACCCGCATATGTGCGTGCACACACAACCTCAGTCATATTCAACTCTGCAACCCCATGGACATGGAATTTTCCAGGCAAGAAACTGGAGTGGGTTGCCATTAGCATTTTCTTCCCAACCCAGGGTCTTCCCGACCCAGGGATCAAAGCCACATCTGCACTGGCAGACGGATTCTTTATCAACTGCACCACCTGGGAAGTCTCTGTCTACCTAGCTGCCTACCTACCTGCAATTCACTTGTTTAAATCAGGATATAAACAATGTCCACCTATTTCATTTGGTATCTCTTAAGTCTTATAAGCTTACCCTTCATCTTCAACTCCCACCCTGGCAAATTGTTGTTGAAGGAACCAGGTCATTTATCCTCTGGAGTGTCTCATACTCTGGATTCTGATGGCCATGTCCTCATGATAACCATCAACATTTTCCTTCACCCTCAAGGTTTCCTGTAAATTATAGTTGGATCTGAAAGCTTGATCAGAATCAAATTTGATGGTTGTGGCAAGACTGTTTCCCAGGTAGTATTGTGTTCTGCTACCAGTGGCCGCATCATGTCCCATGGTCTCTTGCATGATGTAAGCAGCCACCAGTGTTCAGCACCTAGATTCTTTACAGCTTGCAAAATGGTAACATTCTATTCTGTCATGTGTTCTTCATGTATTAGCTGGGGTAGTTTTACACAGAGAAACTTTCTGTCATCAACCACTTGATAATTGATTGATATGGTTATAGGGAAAAGGCAGAGTAAGTGCTTGATTCTTTCCTTTATCAATTCTCAAATATTGAATTGACTCACTGACACCTATCAACAGATAACCTGTTACAGATTTTGTTTTACATTACTGTAAACTCCAAAATTTTAACGTGTTGGGTGTCTTTTTCCACTGATGTTCCCTACTCCTGCCCAGATGCCCCATGATGGCCAGTGGGAGCCACTTCAAGTTGGGTCCGATGTCCTCTGGTGTTATCCTGGCAGTTGGACGACTTTCTTGTCTTCTCACTTGAAATACTTGAAGATCACCTTGAACATGTCCAAGAATCTCTGTTTCTTCTGCCTGTAAGAGACCAACTTTAGGGCAAAGGATACACATAGATTGAAAGTGAAGGGATGGAAAAGATATTTGTTTCTTTTTGACAAGAAATAGTATTCAGAAACCACAATACGGGCACTAGGACTGAGTGATGACTTCTATGCCTTTTCAGAGGACTGGGTAGTAAATAATTTTAAAATCCATTATAAATACTTATTCATGGGTTTGATTCAAATTCCAGGCTTTAGGTTTTTTACCTAAACTTCTTAATTTACACTAGCTCCTTTTTCCTAACTGCTGAGAGTCTAAATTTTCAATGGGATCAGAAAAGATAGTACTGGAATATCACTTAATTACTCACTCACTCTATCACAAAATATGCAAATAATATCTTTGAGTATTAAAAATCTCTTAATATTTATTTACTTATTACCTAAATATTAAAAATTAGAATAAAATAATTTCTCTTAGTGCTATTCATATTCTTTAATCAATTGTGTGTTTCAGTCACTCAGTTGTCTATCTGACCTTAATACAGCACCATTGATTTTTCTAAAGAATGTGTTTTTGTCTTACAGTTTTTTCATAAAATAGCACCAAATCTTCTTCAAAGATGCATTGCAAGGACAATATATAGGAGACTGTGTCTGTGTGTGTGCATGCTCAGTCATTTCTGACTGTTTGCGACCACATTAACTGTAGACCACCAGGCTCCTCTGTCCGTGGAATTTTTCAGGCAAGAATACTGGAGTAGGTTGTCATTTCCATTACATTTTCACACTGAAACACATAAAAATGTTGGCATAAATATTTGTATCAATTTGCCTCTATGCAGAGTGCTTTTCTACAATGTATATGTTTATAAGACAAACTATATCGAATAACTTGATTGCATTTTGATACTCTTTGAACACTTGGCTAAATTTAGAACTACAAAATTATAGGTTTTTTTACAATATTTTTCAACTTTAGTATAGAATATCAATTTATCCAATTAAAAATAGGAGTATGTCAAAAGGTTTTTTCCTCCCAAGTTGAACAATTATAACATTTGAAAGATAAATATAGCACACCCTTTGCACTCCAATTATTCATTTTTTTCCCAGTTCCTCCCTTGTTTCTGTAAGGATGCACTTGAACATCTTCTTATTTGCAAGCTTTGTTTTCAGTAATTGCATTTGCTTTTAAGCTTCAAATGCTTGAGGTTTTCAGTACTTTAAATAAAGATTCCCAAGTCATTTTTACAAAATGATACTACAATTTAGAGAACCTGCATATAATAAAAGTTCTAAAGTACTCTAAAACACTTAGGTGTATTTATAAAGTAGTGCTTCAAAATTTCAAAGGCTTTTAAGATTGGATCAATTTTAAGCAGCAATGAGGGAAAGCATACATATTAAATGGTGATAAGTCCACCTCATTTTAATTTACTAAGTCCATTTAATAAGTCCATAACATTTTAATTCTGCAGCATTGCAATCAGTTCCAAAGAATGCTGAACTGGGTTTAAAAAAGAAAAAAGGAAAACAACCTGATAGCTGGTTCCAACCATTTATAAGCTGTGTGACTTGGAATAATCCTGCTAATCTTCCTGAGCCTCAGGGTTCTTATCTGTAAAAGGGGAACCATAAGGTATGAAATACAAAAGATAGTAATGTGTTTCAAAGAGTCTCTGAATTTCAGACAACCTTTAACAAGCAGGAAAGATTTTCTCTCCTGCTAAACCTGCATACCCAGGCTCATCTCCCATCACCTCTCAGTGCATTTCCGATCCTTCTGATACCAGGATACTCACATGTCCCAAACATCATCTATTCTTTCACACATAGTGGCTGAAATACCTGGGAACATTTCCCTCCTACTCCTTACGGGTAGAAAGTCTTAGCCTTGGCCCCACCTTTCCCAGCCATGGCAGAACTTGTTAGTTGCAATGGTCGATATTTGAGGGGTGTGCTAAGCCATGCTCACTAGGAGGTTCATCATCACTGTCAGGCACACTCACGCCTTCCCTCTCTTACAGTTCCTACCCGGGTGTGGTAAGCAGACCTTGACTACTCCTGGGCTCTCAAGGCAGACTGCCTGTACAGTTTTCTCCCTCCTCCAGATCTCATGTTGTTAGATGGGTGATCGGACCTGAGTTCACATGAATACCATCAGTCCCCCTCCACAAATAACCTGAGTACGCAGGTGCCAAGAATCAGACATGGTGTTGGGAGAGGGAGGATGGTGAAGCAGGGCAGAAGGAAGAGCCCATCTTTGCCCTGGCCTTAGTGCATATTCCACCACACTTTGGAGAGTGATCTCTGTATTGAGTGTCACACACTGGATAGCTCTTCATTGAATGGTTTTGATTCTAGATGTGGATCTGGCTTGGCAGTGTACGCAGGAGGCTTCTGGGATGGTTGACAAGGCAGGACTCAGACACTCCTGTACGCTGTGTCTGCAACATCACACCTGCCACCCTCACCTCTAGTGTGGTCAGTCCTGCTCTCCCCTAAAAGGCCAACTCCAAGAACCCACAACACCCCAGTTCAGAATCCCTTGCCCCCAACCAAGTCTTCATGACACTTTGCTCACACCTCCAGTGCAACCTACAATTCATTCCCTGGTATTGCAGGATTAGTGTACACACCTGTGTCCTCTGCTACTGCTATGTTGTGCTCAGTCACGTCTGACTCTTTTGCGGCCCCATGGCCTGTCGGTGGGGCTCCTCTGTCCATGGGGTTCTCCAGGCAGGAACACTGGAGTGGGTTGCCATTCGCTCCTCCAAGGGATCTTCCCAGCCCAGGGACTGAACCCGTGTCTCCTGCGTCTCCTGCACTGACAAGCAGATTCTTCACCGCTGAGCCACCTGGGAAACCAGTCGTGTCTTCTTCCACACTTTAAATTCCCCAGAGAATTTCTAGTCTCTATGTATCTCCTGAGTTCCCAGAACTGCCTAGGATATAATAGGCCCTCAATAACTGTGCTGAAGCAACATCAATTTAACATTACTCCAAAGCTACCCGCCTTTATTCCCCAAAGGGAAATACATACCTACCATTTTCATAGGCTGTATCTTGAGAGAAAACTGAAAAAAACCAGGCCTTGGAAAGCATATCAGAATTCTTGATCTAACTTTAAAAAGCCTGTAGACACTGCAACATTTCTTTTCCATCTTCCTTAAGAATCTTTCATAACTTCTGTGGACCTTATTCAAGCTGTTAAAGGTTATATGCTTCCCCCCAGTACCACTTATCTTTCAAGAAGCTTCATAACATCACTGCATATTTGCCTGGAAAAGTTCTCCCATAAAACTCCCCTGCCTGCGAAACAGCCTTCAGAGTCTTTGCAGTTGGAGCTCCCATTGAGATGAGAAGCCTAATGCGTGTTAACCTTGGCTTGCCTGGGACCCATGGCTGCCTAAGAACAGTGATTTGGGAGGCTGCCTCTGCTCTTTGAGATTTTTTTCAGCTCTTTGTCAAGGAATAGCTAAGCAGTGTCAGCACTGTTCTCAGAACTTTACCTGTAATAAAATATCCAGTCCTCGTATCCACCTTCCAAAGCAGAAGGTGTCACCCATAAGCTGCTGATGGGGCATTAAGGCATTGACCCCCACTAGCTTTGCCCTGGGTCACACTGCTGCAAGTAGCAGGACTGGGCTCCCGCCACCAGGCTTCCTTGTCTCTCATTCAGGAAAACATGATGGGATACAACATATGTGACCTTAGTAAATCATCTGGCTCTCAAATGTCACAAACTCAAGCAGGCACAAATTGTGACTTTTATTTATTTATTTGTTTGTTTTTAATGGAGTTTCCCAGGTGGCAAAATTGGTAAAGAATCTGTTTGCCAATGCAGGAGACACAAGCGATGTAGGTTCAATCCCTGGGTAGGGAAGATCCCTTGGAGGAGGCAATGGCAACCCACTCCCATATTCTTGTCTGGAAAATCCCACGGACAGAAGAGCCTGGTGGGTTACAGTCCATGGGGGTCATAAAGAGTTGGACACAGCTGCGCAGACACACACACAATTTTTTACTCTCTTCAGCTTTTCCCAGGAATGTAATTTACAGACAATTAAATACTCATTTCATTGTGTACAGTTTGATAAGTTTTGACAAACAGACATCCATGTAATGTACAGCTTTCTCAAGATGTATGTCAGCTATATCCTAAAAAGTTCTTTGAACACTTTCCCAGCCAATCTCCACACCTCCGATATACCACTGTTCTGTTTTCTTTCATCATAAATAAATTCTTAAAAATTTTTGTCTTCAACTAAACCTAATTATTTCAAACTCTGCGCAGGATCAGAAACATAATCTCGGCCAATTCAGGACTTTTACCAACCTATTTCCCTGAGATTTTGTGTAACACTTAGAGGTGAAGGTTGTGCTACATTACTAGATTTTTTGAGATGAAGGGTGGTATTCGCCTGGCCACGTGTCCATGATGGTCTCTTCAGGGAGACCTCTGGTCTTCCCTGGCCCCCACTGTGGCCCCCGAAGGACGCCGCACTTTTTTCTCCAGCATCAAGGTCTCTTCGGCCTGGATCCTCTCTCTCAGATACACCAGGGCCCCTTTGCGGACAAAGGAATATCTGCAGCCCTGCATGTGCCGCTGAGTGGAGGATTCAAGGTACTCACGGACCCTCTCTGCCTAAATCAGAGCTGAACCCACACCTTCTCTGCTGGGTTGCCATCTCCCACAAGCACACCTGAGAAAAGCCAGCTGAACCCTTAAACCTCACATGGCAAAGAGGGTTATTTCTGCATCACTCTGCTGCTATGCAGGGAGGGCAACAGCTATGCCTGTATTTATATACACTGTACAGCCAAGAATCACTTGTTTTCAGGGAGACCAGCACTTACTCTCTCCCTGCTCCATTTCATAGCCTGCCCAGATTCCAAGGGCTCTTTCAAAGCCTCAGGATCAGACACATCAAATGTCTCAATGCCTTTTGGCTATTCCCCTCGAGCCATTCCTTTCCTCGAGGCAGCAAATGGACAAGATCTCCTTGCAGCAACTAGGAAGGGTCTCACCACAGCAGGAACTCTGAAGAATCCCATCTGTTAACATGTTGAAAAACCCTCCAAGCATGGAGAAAAATGACAGTACAAGAGGAATGCAGAGCTGCTGCCTTAATGAGCTGATTCCTGAAAACATTCACATCATTAACACTTAATAAATTGCCATCATTATACAACATCCAGATATGGAAAGTATCATCAGATTAAACAGGAACCAAATCTTCCATCAGTTCTCTTCGGGTGTTGTCTGAGATGGGGCTGACATGAGCTATTGGTGGTACCCGGAAGGACAGCATGCATCTGGAAAGCCCTGAGCAGCCGAGATGGAGAGAGCGGGCGAAGATGTAGTGGTGACGTCCGCAGAGGGCTTGGATCCTTGCTGGAAGCTGGAGCCCAGATGCATTTTAAAAGAGAGGAAGACACAAGTTAAGCAGAGGAGAGAAAGCTGTATCCAGTTCCCTGGACAGAGTTATACCAGGATCTTTTTTTTTGTTTGTTTTCAGCTGGTATATAGTTGCTTTACAATAGGTGAGTCAGATGGTAAAGAATCCGCCTGCAATGCGAGAGACCTGGGTTCAATCCGTGGGTTGGGAAGATCCCCTGGAGGAGGGCATGGCAACCCACTCCAGTATTCTTACCTGGAGAATCCCATGGACAGAAGGACCTGGCTGGCTACAGTCCATGGGGTCACAGAGAGTTGGACATGACTGAGCAACTAAACACAGCACATAATAAAGTGACCTGGGCTTTCCAGTGGTGAAGAATCCACCTGCCAGTGCGGGACATGCGAGTTCAGTCCCTCAATCAGCAAGATCCCCTGGAGAAGCAAAAGGCAACCCAATCCAGTATCCTTGCCTGAAAAAGCCCATGGACAGAGGAGCCTGGAGGGCTACAGTCCATGGGGTCCCAAAGGGTCAGCCACAACTGAGCGGCTAAGCAGCAACAGCAACAGTAGCCAAGTGAATTGTTCATGTTCGTATGTGTATACGTGTCCCTTCCCTCTGGCTCCCTCTTGGCCCTCCGTCCCACACTGCCCTCTCCACCCAGGATCTGTTTGAAGGTCTAACAGCTAATGTACTTCTGGTCTTAACCCCCAAGACAGGGAATATGGTACAGGGATCCAGGGCCAGACAGGTCTGGATGTGAGCTTTAGAGAATCAGCCTAGTGTCCTTAAGAGCTGGCTCCAAAGTCAGACTCCCTGGCTCTGCCATGGAAATGTTGTGACCTTGAGCAACTTACTTCACTTCTTTTTTCCCTAATCAATAAAATGGGGACAGGGGGAGCATATATGGGAGGGATGTAGAAAAACCTTTCTCTTTGCCGGTGGTTTCCAGGAGAAAAGACTGACCCTAACTTATCAAAAATCCTAAGCACAAGAGTTTCCATATCTTTTTGGTTCTCACCTTGTCTGGATAGGGAATTTCTTGGTAGCTCATGAAGTAAAGAATCTGCCTGCCATGTGGGAAACCCAGGTTCAATCCCTGGCTCGGGGAGATCCCCTAGAAAAGGGCATGGCAACTCACTCCAGTATTCTTGCCTGGAAAATCCCATGGACAGAGGAGCCTGGTGGGCTACAGTCCATGGGGACACAAAGAATGGGGTATGACTGAGCGACTAACATCGTCTGTATAAGTGAAGGAACTCCAGAATCCACGTGACCACTCTGCAGACCCCAAATATCCATGGAGTAGGCTTTTCTAAGGACCAACCTGGAGGCAAGGGCAAGCGCTACCACTCACCTGCACCTTGCCCTGTAATTCAGCTTCCGTTAATATTTTAGCTGATCTAATGCCTCCATTATATTACATGGTTTCCATTTCTTTTTTAGCTGGTCCATACTTCCATCTACCTCACTGTTTTGTATAGCTTCATGGTTCTCTCAAACTCTGACAGTAATGGCCCCTCCCTTACACTATCCTGGTGGTGATTACTTCCTGAGATAATAAAGAGGTTAAGTGGAACATATTCCATGCTTGGTAAATATTTGCTACCATAATTATTAATAGAGATTTCACTTTCAAAATTCATATAAGCTCTCATTCTCTAATTCCTTGCCTGTAGAATGCCATTCATAATTGTACAGTTTAGGGACTTCCCTAATGACTAAGACCCTGATGCTGAGAAAGACTGAAGGCAAAAGGAGAACACAGTGGCAGAGGATGAGATGGTTAGACAGCATCACCAGCTCAATGGAGATGAATCTGAGCAAACTCTGGGAGAGAGTGGAGGACAGAGGAGCCTGGCATGCTACAGTCCATGAGGTCACAAAGAGTTGGACACGATTTAGCTAATGAACAACAAAGCTTAGACTCCATGCTCCCAATGCAGGGAGCCCAGGTTCAATCCCTGTTCAAGGAACTAGTTCCCACAGGTCGCAACTAGGAATCTGCATGCTGCAACTAAAGAGTCCCCGTGCTGCAACTAAGACTCAGCACAGCCAAATAAATAAATATTTTAAATAATAATAGTTGTACAGGTTAAATAAGGAAATGTATAGAAAGTACTTGGCACCTGTCGGATGCTCAGTAAAGAGTTCCCCTATCCTGGAATGTGTTACTCTTAGAAAGGAGTGTTCCTCTATCCTGCGATGTTTCAACAAACAATATAAGGATGTTTTACAAACACTCTGTCACAGGATGGGTCTCCCAGACTGTATGTAATATTTGTCCCCATCTGAGATCATTGACATGCTGTCTACCCCTCTCTCAAGGCACTTACCCATGGGCTTTCTTCTGCAAGGATTTTTGTAGATCGCCTAATATCTTATACAGCCATGTCCTCCCCATCTTACCTTGTGTATCAAAGTTATATGTTTGCATGTTTTATCTCAGGAGTGGAGTGGCATTTGAAGACTGGAAATCCAAGCTCCCAAACTCCAGGTCTTTGGTGTGTCTTGGTTGTTTTATACTAAAGATGGTTGTGAACGATGAAGTGCCTCTTGAGCACTGCGATGAGAAGTACGCAAGATAAGACACAGGAAGGTACTTCAAAACAAGAATGCGCTGTAAAAGCAATGCTGGGCTGTGAGTGAGCCTAGGTTAATAAGAGGTGGATAGCCACCTCCTCTGTGGGCTCTCTAGTTTAAAATAACTCAGATCTCAAGAAAATTGATGCCATCTGTGCTGTTTCAAATTGTGCAGCCAACTGTCTTCTCCTGGCAAAGTCAATTTTCAAGACATCAGGACCTCTAAGTGACTCCACTTATGGAATTCTTGGCTCTGAAGATATTGTTGCCATTAATGTTATGCTTTATCAGGCTTGTGCAGCCTGCAAGGGCCAAAGAAAGGGGAAAGCTGTTTAAGACAGACACTGACCACAGATGCATCTCACATTCAAGAGGGTGACATAATTCATCTTCAGAGGAGAAGGTGCAATTGTTCATGAAAACATCTTGATGCTCTGATAGAGAAAAAGAAGCACCTTAGGCTGAGTCCAAATGAGAAGAAATAAACAAAAGGAGGGAGAGAGGGCTTGCTTTAGATCCTTGTGAGAAGGAGTTCTGAGCCTGGGGAATTAAGAAATGAAGAGAGATGAAGGGGGCTTTCAGGGAAGCAAGAGGGAAGGAAAGCGAGAGAAGTGGAGGCTGGCAGACTTAGAGACCTGAACGGCATGGCCCCAGGAAGGGGTCAAAGAGAAAAATGTTGCTAGGCACTGGAGGGCAATGAGTCCCACCATCCAATATGATGTTGTTACTGCTCTGTGCCCCTCAACGATAGTCTGTATCCTCAAAGCCTTTGTAAAAGTCTGCCGTAACTAGCAGTGTCATGAAAGTGGTGCACTGGGGAAATTGGAAAGAGAGTGAGAATCACGCTCAGAATTCAACATGGAAAATGGTGCTGAAAGAAAGTTTCTACTCCAGGACACAAGTGTGTGAACAGGGCCATCTGCAGTCCTGGGGAACCTGGAAATGAGAGAGGTGAGCATGACTATACAATGTCCTGTATGTCTGAAACAATGGAAATCTCAGAAGCTGTAGGGAAAGAACAAACTACATTCTGTGGGGCCCCCGATAATTGTATTTAAATCTTAAAGGCAAGCATATCCCCCTAAAGATGAATAACTTAAACCTCACAGGCAGATTTTGGGGATCCTCTGAACTGATTTCTATTTTTTTCTAAAATTTGAATTGAGGAGGAAGCACAGAGACCATGAGATATAGCCGCCACTTTCTGATAATGAGAAAATAGAGACCCAGCAATGCAGGCCGCTTGAACAGCTCGCTAGCTTATTGAGCTGGGTGCATTCGATGAGTACAATAAAGAGGTTTTATTTGTTTTTTTTTTTATGGTTTTAGCATTACCTCCCTCAGTTCCTCTGGAGCTCCCCCATCATCCTCTTAACAGCATCTCAAGCACAGACTTTTAGTTATTTTCAGCTCTAATAACAGTTCTGTTTTTAGTGATCAGAAAAACCTAAACTTATTACATCACCCCTTTAATCAGCATTCTTTTAAAGCCCTTCCTAGGCTCTGGCCAAGGTGAGAGGAGGGTGGGAAGCAAGAAGAGGAATGGCTGGTCCTACACCCCCACCCTGCTCCAACTCTTCCTCAACTTCATCTGTTCTTCTGGCCTCCTCCAGTGTCCAACAAGAGTGAAAGAGAAGAGGAAGAAGCAACAGCGTCTTTCATTTAGCTTGAGTATGTGAGGCTCTCTTGGTTGTTAAATGTCCTACCTTGGCAAACATTCCAATGCAAGCTTTTTCTTGTGGGAGGACTTTGACAGTTTTCGAGCATCTTGGGCTCACAGTACAGGGTGAACCAAGCAGCACCATCAGTGGGGGCAATTGCCTTTGGACAGACATCTGCCCTCCCCGTCCCTCCACAGTTGCCAGCATCTGAAATAAAGCAAACTTTCCTTTCCACTAACCTGGCTTTTGAGCTGCAAGCAGCTGGACCGCACCTTTTGGTAACAAGGGCAAGCCTGTAAGTTCACCAAGCACCAAGACAATCCATGCCATTGCAGACCGCTCAAAATTGTAACTGTTTCGGTTGTGGAGCCTGGGGGGAGTGTGTCCGTTCCCCTTCTCTTCTAGCAGAAAGGAATAATTCCAAGTCCTCCACTGTTCAAACTGCCTTCAAAGATGCCTGCTCAGTGGTTCTCCAGTCTTTTCTCCATGAAGGGTGATGCTCATTGGATCTGGGCCTGCATCTCATGGTGAAGTGGTCCTTGGGCTGCACGAGACACTTCCCACACAGGTGACTGTGACCAGTTTGCTCTACCTCCCAATCCCCTAGTTTCCTCGTTGGCAAAACAGCGATCATGATCATAGTGCTAACCCCAGTTCCTTAATGGTTAAATGGATAAATACGTGTACAGCCTTAAGAGCAATGTCTCGCCCACAATTATAAATGTTAGCTATTACTTTTCTGATTTTCCTCTGCTGTGGAGCCTTAGGCAAAACTCTTCAGCACTAGAATATAATATCTGTATCACTTAGCTTTCTCCTGGTTTTCTCATCTGATTTTCTTTTAGGGACAGAAACCCAGAGGCACTGGGAGAGACACTCAACCTTCACAGATGTTTTCCCCATTTCAGTGTCCACAACACTACCTAAATTAAATATTTTGTGACATGATTGCATTTGATTAGAGTACCTAATCTTTTCTCTATAGTGGGATGCTGAATACGACTTTTCTTATTTTTCTAAGATTTAAGGCTGAGAACAAGGAAGCCCAAATTACCCTACATTCTAAAGAGGCCTGTAAACAGTTGGTCTTGGAATGCAGGTTCAATCTCTGGTCAGGGAACTAAGATCCCATATGTCTTGGCACAAAGAAAAAAAAAAAATGCCAAAGATACAGAAGCCAACAATGTCATCAACCAACAGGATACAATCAGCATGCACAGAACATTCCCCTAACGCCAGCAGAACACACTCTCTCTGTGTGTACCTACAGAGCATACACCAAGACAGAGCGTACCATGGGTCATAAAACAAACCTCAATAAATGGAAAAAAGTTGAAATCATGAAAACTATGTTCTCTGACAAAAAATAGAATCAAACTAGAAATCAATAAAAGAAAATCCTCAGATGCTTTTAAACAATCCAGTTCTAAACAAGCTGTGAGTAAAAGAGGAATGAAACAATACACTGAACTGAATGAGAACGAAAACACTAAATATAAAAATATATGTGTCTCTTGGAACTCTGTTCAATGTTATGTGGCAGCCTGGATGGGAGGGGAGGGTTTGGAGGAGAATGCATACACGTATGTCCCTTCACTGTTCACCTGAAACTATCACAGTATTTTTTGTTAATTGACTATACCCCAATACAAATAAAAATTTTTTAATATTTTAATAAAAATAAATATATGTGTGTGTGTGTGTGCGCATGTGTGTCTCAGAGCAGTGTTGAGAAATTTATAGTACTAAGTGTTTACATGATCTATATAATTACAAATGAAGAATCTAAGTCATCACCCCAAAATACTAGGGAAAGAAAGAAAATAAACTAAGCAGAAGAAAGGAAATAACAGAGATAAGTGCAGAAATTAATGAAATTTAAAGTAGAAAAAGAATGAGAAAATCAATGAAACAAGAAGCTGGTTTATTTAAAAAAAAAAAATCAGTCCTATTGACAAACCTCTAGCAAGAGTGACAAAAGGGAAAAAGAGACAGGAAGCATTTTACTAACATCAAGAAAAAAATAAGAATGTTACCACAGACCTGGTAGATAACAAAAGGATAATAAAGAATACTATGTGTTCTACTGGGGCTTCCCAGGGGGCTCAGTAGATTAAGAGTCTGCCTGCAGTGCAGGACCTAGGTTCAATCCCTGGGTTGGGAAGATCCACTGAAGAAGGGAGTAGCTACCCACTCCAGTATTCTTGGCTGGGAAATCCCATGCACAGAGGAGCCTGGCGGGTACAGTCCACAGGAGTCGCAGAGTCATGCACGACTAAGCAACTAAACCACCACCACCACCATGCATTCTATTAATACACAAATCAATTTCCAAACACAGATGACATAGGACAAGTCCTCAAAAAGTACAAACTAACAAATCTTACCCAATATGAAATAGATTATTTGAACAGTACTTTAACTATTAAGGAAACTAAATTAATAATTTAAAACTCTTGAAAAGACATCTCCAAGTCCAGATGGTTTCACTAGAAGTTTTTACCAAATGTTTCAAGAAGAATTAGCAATTCTATACAATCCCTTCCATAAGAATAGGAGAGCTCATTCTATGAAACAGGTATTACACTCATATTCACACCAAAACCAGATAAAGACATCATTATAATAGAAAATCACAGACTAATATCCTTTATGAAGACAGATACAAATATCTTTAGCAAGATGTTAGTAAATTAAATCGAACAGCTTTTACATAATTTAACACCCACTTCATGATATTTAAAAAAAAAACTCTCAAAAAATAAGTGTGGAAAAGAAGCTCTTCAACTTGATAAAGGAAGCCTACAAAAATTACAGAAAATATAAATACTTAACAATGAAAGACTGAATGCTTTCTCCCTGAGCCTGGGAACAAGGTAAAGACATCCACTCTCACCACACTATTTAGTGGCATGTTAAAATTCTTAGCTGATGCAGTAAGATAATAAAAGGAGATAAAAGGCATACAGATCGCTAAAGAATTGTCTCTGTTTGCTGATGGCATAATTGCCTTTATAATATGACTATCTGAGAGGATCTATATATGATCTCCTGGGACTAATATATGAGTTTAGCAAGGTTGCAGAATGCAAGATCAAATATACCTGAATAATTTTTTTTTTAAATTAGGCTTGTAGGGACCATTTGTATGGGTGCACTTGTTTTTATTGGGCTGGATGAGGTTTAGTTGAAAAACTGCCTAGATTAAATGCTTCTTAAAATATTGGAAACCCTTTCCTAGCTCACCCATCTTCCTGAGTCTGTTGTCACTACCTCCATTGAATTTTTAAAATCTGGTACTTGCAGATAACACAGGTACTGATCATTAGATGTCACCATGAATAAACCTAAGGTAAAAGCTAATTATTTCCCTGCACATATATATTTGCAACACACACATAAGCTCACCCTGAAAAAAAAATATGTCATAGTAACAAAAGATGTAATGGTACTGAAGAATTTATTTGCAGGGCAGCAATGGAGAAACAGAAAAAAAGAATAGACTTATGGATATGGGGAGAGGGGAGGAGAGGGTGAGATGTATGGAGAGAGTCACGTGGAAACTTACATTACCATATGTAAAATAGATAGCCAATGGGAATTTGCTGTGTGTCTCAGGAAACTCAAACAGGGGCTCTGTATCAACCTAGAGGGATGGGATAGGAGGGAGATGGGAGGGAGGTTCAAGAGGGAGGGGATATATGTATACCTACCTATGGCTGATTCATGTTGAGGTTGGACAGAAAACAACAAAATTTTGTAAAGCAACAAATTATTCTGTAAAAAATAAATAATTTTTTAAAAAAGATATAATGTATCGCATCCTTTTGTGTGCCAGGTGTTGTATAAAGCCTTTTACAGCCATTATTTTATCTAATTCTCACAACACTACTATAAAGAGTTAATTTTGACCCCCACTTAAGGCAGGAAACTAAAGCTCAGAGAGACCACATGGATTTCTCAGCACTTCCCAGATCATGAACAGGAGAACCAGGATTCCAACTTAGTCTGTAGTTGTTGTTTGATGGTGTCAAAAACTAATACCCCTCAAGTTCAAGCCATCTGACATATGGTCATGTGGAGACAGACAGATGGAAATCACAGTGAAATTAGGAAGGAGGGCAGGCTAAGCTGTGTGAACAAATAAGCTGAATGATACTCCTCTGAATTGAAGCTGCCTTCCTTCCAAATGCAGGCCTTTTCTGCCCAACGTACTTTACCCAAGGAACCCCAATGCAATGCTTTCTCTTTGCAGGTGTACCCTAAAGACAGAAGAGAAAAGCCCAGGGTTCTTCAAGCAAAGTTACAGCTCAGTTCTAATGACGATTGTCCAGGAATCACGATGAGTAAAATTAAACCCAGTTGGAGTGATTGCTGAGCAAGCGTGATAATAGAATCATGTTATGCGACTCTATGGACATGGGTTTGAGCACATGCCAGGAGTTGGTGATGGGCAGGGAAGCCAGGCATGCTGCAGTCCATGGAGTCGCAAAGGGTCAGATACAACCGAGCGACTGAATGGAACTGATGCCATTATTTGCCGTGCCAGGGAGGGGTCCACCTAGACTCACTATGCACAACTACTTTAGCAAAGTCTCACATTTCACAAGGGCTTCCCAGGTGGTCCAGTGGTAAAGAATCTGCCTGCCAAGCAGGAAACTCAGGTTCAATCCTTGGGTCAGGAGGATCCTCTGGAGAAGGAAATAGCAAGCCGCTCCAGTTCTCTTGCCCATTCTCCCCATGGGCAGGGGAGCCTGGCGGGTTACAGACCATGGGGTCGCAAAAGAGTCGGACACGACTTGATGACTAACCAACAACAAATTTCACAATGTTGGCATCCTCGGTCATCAAATCTTACTCCAAGTGCCTTTCCTTCCCTTCCTGGACCTTCAAAAATCTCACTTTCCATTTCCTCTCTGAGGCTAAAGAGTCTGGCACCCCTCGTTTAGAATTCAATAAGCACTCCAACTTACTGTGGTAAAACCTCCTTCACAATCTCCCTTGAGCAGCCCTTAGGTCCCCCATCCCCGTGGTGCTCGACTCTGCTTTCTGCCTGCACTTGCTTAGATCTGAGATCCCAACTTTTAGGGCACCTCCCCCTCTGGTTCCCTTGTTTGTTCCCTGTGTGAACAGAGCCCACTGACGATGTCGCTAGGCTCCAGGTCCCCAGGGGCACAGAGAACACAAACCTTTGTCACTGCCTCCAAGACCTTGTCCTGCCTCCACTTTTCAAAGGTCTTAGTTTCAGTTAACATTTCTTTCTTCTACATCTTCTTTTATTTCTTCTGCATTTGGGCACAGACATTAATTCCCATCTGCCATTTGCCTATATTTCCAGGGGGATGCAGCTGAGCTTCTGGAAGTTTCACTGCCTCCTATGTTGGCCCTTTTCCTTCTCTAACAAATGTAGGCTAAAACTTGTTTACCTGAATTCAGTAGTTCCCTACTTGTGCTTCCCCTTGTTCTCAGAGACTATAATATGTAGATTTCCAGTGTGTTTCATCTCAAAAACAGCCTTAACCTTCATCACCTCCTTATTTTGCTTTGCATCCAGCTTTCCGGAAGGCACAGGTGGCAATGCAGGAGGGACACCATCCCATCTTTCACTGAGAAGCCTGCTTTGGTCTCTCGCACTGGCAACCTTTACGCACTTCAGCATACTGGCAGAACTGCCACGGACAGCTGGGCATCGGCCCGCATCTCTGCAGCATCCTGAAGCTCATGCCAGCTAGATTGGCACTCTCGCTTGTACCTTGATGCTTGCCAGCTCCAAGGAAGTGCCAGGCATCACCAGCAGCTGCGTTGATGACTTGCAGACACGTAGGCTGGATTTGTTAGCTCCTTATCAGCTTACAAACAACTTTGACAAATTTTCTTCTTTGATTTTCTTTTTTTTTTTTCCTTTTGAGAGGATGTTTGGATTCCTATTGCATAGCTTTGTTTATGCACCAATTAAAGCAGGAAGCAATTACCATCAATTATCATGTGAGATTAGCTACTGTCTTGTAATTACCGTGTTAATTGACATTAAGTTTATATAGAAATTATTGTTGCCTCCTTCCAACTGAAAAAGAAAGAATGGTATGTCAGGAGTGAAGAAAGCATGTCTACAAATATAATCTCTCCCTCTAAGAAAATCTATCTAGAGAGCACTTTTCTTAAATGTCTGTGAATTCCTCATTTCTGATGTCATTTCTTTACTCAGAAATGTACACTGATGTGCTTGACAGCCTCCAAAATGGTCCCCAAAACACATTTCCTGGACTTCTCCCTCATTCAACAGGGCTGACCTGTATAAAGATATTGCTGGAATGAGCCTGTGTGATTTCTACAGTTGGAACATGAAGGGCATTGCACTCTTGGATCGCCCACTCTACAAGAAAGCAGCTCCGTGTCACGAGGACCCTCGAGCAGCTCTGTGAAGCGATCAACGACGTGAGGAAAGGAGACCTCTTGCCAAAAGGCACTGTGCCGGCCATGTGAGTGACCCCTGTAGAAAGGGGTCTTCCAGGCTAGACCCAGTCAAGTCTCTAAACAACTGTGTCCCCAACCACATCTTCACTGCAACCTCATGCAAGCCTCTAAACCAGCATGATCCAGCTAAGTTGCTTCCAAATCACTGACTCACAGAAACTGTAAGATAGAATTAATATGTATTATTGTCTAAGTCTTCCCTGGTGGTTCATACAGTAAAGAATCTGCCTGTGATTCAGAACACCCAGGTTTGATCCCTGGGCTGGGAAGATCCCCTGGAGAAGGGAATTGCAACTCACTCCAGTATTCTTGCCTGGAGAATCCCATAGACGGAAGAGCCTGGAGGGCTACAGTCTAAGGGGTTGCAAATAGTTGGATATGACTAAGCAACATTGTCGAAATCACTAAATTTTGAGGAGATTTGTTAGGTAATAGTAGGTAATTGATGCAGAAGGTGATTATTATTACTGATAGTGATGCTAACTCTCATTCCCTGGGAAAGAAAATATAAAATCAGACGTTGGAGTCTCCCCTTAAGAATATGACAATTTTTTCATTTTGGGGGGAGGGGCGGTGTTAGATTTTTTGTTTCAGTTATTTATCTACTGGCAAGCAGAGTCTTTAGTTGCAGCAGGTGGAATCTTTTTAGCTATGGCATGCAAACTCTTAGTTGTGGCATGCGGGATCTAGTTCCCTGACCAGGGATCGAACTTGGGCCCCCTGCATTGGGAGCTCAAAGCGTTAGCCATTGAACCACCAGGGAAGTCCTCATGACAAATTTAATTAAAGATAAGCCACAAGGCAAATGACTTGGATATAAATTACACTGCTTATATAGATACTGATTTGTAGTTGCATTCTTAGTGACAAAGATAGAGTAAGTACCCAGATTCTTTGATCCCAAGACCTAAAGAAGTAACTTCTTTTCTAACTAAGGAGAGAAAAGCAAAGTTCCTAGAAAGAAGAGCTATGACAGAGACCTCCTATCACTCCTACAGATTTTCTTTGGTGTTTTCCCTACCATTTAGTGTAAAGAGATAAAAATCCCCCTTAAGTTGTTTTATTACAGCCCTATCTTTATCTGTATGAAATGTAAACCTCTGTTTATACAGATGTTAAAGTTTGTGAAAAGTTTTAGATAATTATATAAAGTGACAAAAGTTAACTCTCAGAGAAAATAGAACTTTTATGAATTACTCCTTTTGTTAATTTGGAGAAGGAAATGCAACCCACTCCCATATTCTTACCTGGAAAAATCGCATGGATGGAGGAGTCTGACAGGCTACAGACCATGGGATCACCAAGAGTCAGACATGACTGATCAACTTCACTTTGTTAATTACTTCAGAAATAACTGAATTTAAACTGATTTTGTTCTACTTTCCCTCCTAATACTAAAACACTGGTGGTGAACAGACACTATAAAAAAATATCAACTCATCTGGCCTTTTGAACCGACTGTTATAGTTTTCTATATTCTTTTTTCAGCACCAAAAAAAGCTTGACTTGAATCATAATACCTCTAATCATTTCTAAATCTAAAACCCAATATGAAACCCTATTCTTCAACACTGGAGTATAGTACTTTGGGGTTTATAGAGCATTTTCTTACACATTATCTCAGTTGTAGAACATTAGCAACAATGATGATATCAGCTGATTATGTATTTTGATGCTTATTTTACAGATACGAAAACTGAGCAACACAGCAACACACACAAACTTGCAGAATTAGAAAAAGCAGAGCTAGGATGGGAAACCGTGCCTAACAAGGGACAGAACGTGGAGCTGAATCTTCAGGCATCTGACTTTAGACTATTGTTACAAGCTGTTTCTGAGTGATATTTTGTTCAGAGTAGCCAGGAACATGCCTGTTCTGCCAAGGCTCCCAAGATCACTGCACGGAACACACCTGGAAAAATACAGCACATTTTTCTTAGCAAGGGAGTTTCCACACCCCAGCAGTTAAATCACTTCCACCGCATTACGGTAGCCCAACCCCAGCTAGATAACCCCATCCTGTCTGCAGGTGAGGCTGCAAGTATAGTCTTCTTGTGTAACCAAAGGAAATGAGCTGGATGAGCTGCTAGAAGGTCTCTGGCATATCTTATAAATTCATGCACAAATACACTATGGAGACCAGAAATACCCTGGGGTGATATCAGAGGAATCACTGAGACCCCAGAGGAATTCCTGCACATATACACCAGAAGACACATACAACTGTGCTCATGGAAGCACTGCTCATGATAGCAAAAACCTGGAAGCCATCCAAATACCCACCAATAAAAAGCTGGAAACAAGCCAAATACTCAGCCACAGGGATAAAAATATTTTTTTCACCAAATTGAATATTTAAAGCAGTGAAGTGAGTGAACTACAATTACAGAAAATAAGAAAGGTGAATCAAAAAAATTAAGTTTCCCTAGTGGCTCAGTGGTAAAGAATCTCCTTGCTAACGCAGGAAATATGGGTTCAATCTCTGGGTCAGGAAGTTTCCCTGGAAAAATAAATGGCAATCCACTCTAGTATTCTTTCCTGGGAAATCCCATGGATGTAGGAGCCTGGCGGGCTACAGACTATGGGGTCACAAAAGTGCTGAACATGACTTAGTAACTAAACAACAACAATATAACTTATATACCAAAATGACAACAACAACAAAAATCCAACACACCTGCATGTGTTTAGTGAATATAGTTTGATGACTTTGGACCTATGCATATACCCAGGGGGTGACAAAGAGTCAGACACGACTTAGTGACTGAACAACAACATGATAGTACCACTATAATCAACGTGATAAACATATAAACACATCCATTACCTCCAAAAGTTTCCTTGTGTTCTGACTTTTGTGTATATGGTAAGAGTGCTTATCATGAAATCTACCTTCTTAAAAAGTTAAGTGCATAAAACCATGTTGTTAACTCCAGGGGCAATGTTGTAGAACAGGTCTCTCCAGCCTATGGATCTTGTGTCACTGAAACTTTGGACTCCTGAGCAACAACTTCCCATTTTCCCCTCTCTCCAGCCCCTAACAACCACCATTCTATTCTCTGTTTCTACCAAGTTGACTATTTTAGATACCTCCTGTAACTGGAAGCATGCAATGTTCCTTCTGAGATGTTAAGGTTTATTTTACTTAACATCATGTCCTCTGGGTTCATCCATGTTGTCACAAATGGTAGAATTTATTTTGAAATGGAAAGGTTTCCAGAATAAGAACAAACATTTGCTATTTCTACAATTTGGATGTTGATAAGTTCTCTCCTTCCCCTATATCTTTTTGCTGTGTATGTGCACAGAAATTCAAGGACAAAAGCAGAAATGGGAGTGACAGATTCAATTTGCAAAAAATGTGAAAATGTTAGTTTCTCAGTCATGTCTGACTCTCTGTGACCCCATGGACTGTAATCTGCCAAGCTCCTCTGTTCATGAAATTCTCCAAACAAGAATACCGAAATGGGTTGCTATTCCCTTCTCCAGGGGATCTTCCCGACCCAGAGATCAAACCCAGGTCTCCTGCATTGCAGGTGGGTTCTTGGAAGTCTTATTGCTGATGATTGCTCAGGAAAAACATCTAAGCAGAGGAAAGTGGTTAAACAGAATATCATCTAGGATCCCTTCAAAGCCTATGGTCTTGCAAGCTCCTGGAGATTAACAATTGCATCCTTCATCTTTGTATTTCCAGACTGTAGATCACAGAGTTCCTGAACCTTTCACACACCAAATGTTGGTTAAATAAATTAGCAGATTAATAAATGAAGGGATTTTTACAAAGAAATTATTCACTGAAGTACAAAGAGTTTGCCTCAGGCACAGAAAGAAATGAAGGACGTCTTACCAGTAGGTATTTATATGTGTCATATAAAACACTTCCGTATTTCCCCAAAGCTATTAAAAACATCTGAAAACATGCAATCAATTTTACGACAATGAAATCTTCCATTTATTTATGTTGCTTAAGGGTTTCTCTGCTTTATAATTAATTTCACTGAATTCTAAACAATTCCAGGGTAAAAAGATGCTAGAGGTTATCTGTATTAGGCAAGGTACTAACATCCATTATCAACAACTCCAAGTCATAATTAAACTTTCAGTTCTTGCCCATAACACATTCATGCAGGTTCACAGGAGTGGAGATAAACCAGGATCTTTTCATCTAAGACTGTACTATATATCTCAAACCCCTATGGTCACCTAATCAACCAGAAGAAAAGGAAGGAAGGATGAGAAACTTGTGCAGATTTTATGGTCCAGGTTGGGAGCTCGAGACCCACCATCATTCACTGGCCAGGATCCAGTCATAGCTTCAGCTAACATAGAATGTGGTCTAGTTGAGTGACTGATAAGTCAACGAAACATGCTTGAACATCCTGACAATACCCATCACATCACACACTGAGGCATGAATCCTTCTAATACACTTGACCTTGGGAGGCCAAGTATCTGATTGAATACTTCCAAGGGCATTGATATGCTAGTATGTGAGATGTTCCATTTTATCCATGGATACTTGGAATTACTAGCAAATTATTTATTATCAAATATTCATCTGAGTAACATTTAACAATATGCTGTAATGGGATGAACCCTTACATAGAGTCCCTTTATCTTGGGTTGTAACCTTAACTTTTCATTCACCAGGTGTGTGCAGTGCCTTTAAGTAAATTTAGGTAAACACAGGACTCCCAGAGGGCTTCCCTGGTACCTCAGATGGTAAAGAATCTGCCTGCAATTCAGGAGACCCAGGTTCAATCCCTGGGCTGGGAAGATCCCCTAGAACAGGGAATGGCAAATCACTCCCATATTCTTGCCTGGAGAATTCCATGGACAAAGGAGCCTGGTGGGCTACAGTCCTTGGGTTCACAAAGAGTTAGACACGACTGAGTTCAGACCATGGAGGACTCCCAGAGTCTGAGAGTCTTCATCTGTAAAATGGGGGAAGTAATGCTTGCCTCAGTGAAAAGTTTAAATAATTAGGAAGTTTTTGGTTTAAGGAAGGTATTCAGTAAATGCCAATTTCTTCTTTAGTTTGTACCATTTATCAGGTTGGCCCAAATGTTCTCTCAAAGCAGAGATCTACCGTTGAAAGAAAAGACTCCCTATCATGGTATAGAAAACCCAAATGAAGTTTTTGGCCAACCCAACACTTTGTTCAAGCTTACCATCCAACACTATTCTTTTTCTCTTCCAAATGACAGCAGACCAGATTGTCTGACATAACAACAGTGCCGTCATTTATGACCTGTTGCAGATCAATGGGCCAGGTTCCTGCAAGAGTCAGTAGTTTGACATAGCTTATGAGCCTTCAGTGATGACACTGTGAAGGGTCCATATGATCCCCACAGCAAGTGAGTGAAGTGGTTCTGCAACTTCACCTGTATTTCTGTAAAAAGAAGCAGGACCAGAGAGGTGAAGTGGTTGGCCTGAGGTCACTCAGCCAAGTCAAGGAGAATTGGAGCTCGAAGCCTGACTTCAACCCCTACCCTTCTCTCTACCTGCTCCTGACCTCTCATCCCTCAGGCTCATGGCAGTCATTATGGGCTTTTACATCACAATTACTTTCAAGCCTCAAAATGTGACGTTTTCACAGCCTTGCTATAATTAAGTCATCAAGACAACTCGTGAAAACAAAACTGTGCCTTTTTAATTAGTGTCTTGAATGTGAATGAACGGTTCATTATTCTTTCTCATCTCAAGCTGAGATCATCATTACAGTCTGGAGAAATAATGAATAACCAGACAGGGACATTCAGAACATCATGGAGAGAGGCCCCCCTTTTTGGGGGGTCCCAGAGACCAGGAGTGACCTGGGAGCCTTGGTCGTCTGACTGGGCAGCCAGCGGACAGAGAAAGTCAGAGGATGTTCCCAACCTTTGGGCTTGGAGGACTCTCAAAGCAGAGATCTACCATTCAAAAATCAGTCTTCCTAACAAGACTCATCCAGGTCTCCTTGAAGGTTTCCTAGAGGAGTGGTGCAGTATGGTGAGTTATGTTACCCCAAAACTCATATGTAGTTTTAAACTAACCCAGGGGGAGGGAATTGGGAGGGAGGAGGGAGGGGGGTTCTGGAGGGGGAACATATGCATGCCCATGGCGGATTCATGTCAATGTATGGCAAAACCAACACAATAAAGTAAAGAAAATTTTAAAAAAATAAATAAATAAATAAAGCCTAGTGACATGAAAAAAATAAATAAATAAATAAACTGACTGCATTTGATGTAATAAATGCTAAATGAGGTCATAAAGGTGGAGCCCTTATCCATTATGACTGATGTCCTTGGGAGAAGAGATACCAAGGAGACATACTCACAGAGAACAGGATATGTGAGGACATCAGAAGGCCGCCATCCACAAACCAAGAAGAGAGGCCTTGGGAGATACCACACCTGCAGGCACCTTAATCTTCGTCTTCCAACTTCCAGAATTGTGAGAAATTAATTTCCACTTTCTAAGGCACCCCATCTGTGATATTTCATTATGGTAGGCCTAGGTGAACAATATGGATGGCTATTGGATCTAAACAAATAACTAATTATGTTGACTCACTTTACCAACAAAGACATCTCTTTGCGAATAAAGGCCATCTAATAAAAGCTATAGTTTTTCCGGTAGTCATGTATGGATGTGAAATTTGGGCTATAAAGAAAGCTGAGCACTGAAGAATTGATGCTTTCAAACTGTAGTGCTAGAGAAGAGTCTTGAGTCCCTTGGACTCTGAGGGGATCAAACCAGTCAATCCTAAAGGAAATCAACCCTGAATATTCATTGGGAGGACTGATGTTGAAGCTGAAGCTCCTGTACTTCGGTCACCTGATGCAAAGAGCTGACTCACTGGAAAAGACCCTGATACTGGGAAAGATTGAAAGCAGAAGGAGAAGGGAACAACAGAGGATAAGATGGTTAGATGGCATCACTGACTCAATGCACATGAATTTGGGAGATAGTAGAAGACAGAGGAGCCTGGCATGCCTTAGTCCATGAGGTCACAAAGAGTTAGACACAACTTAGCAACTGAACAACAATGAAAATATCTTGACTCTGGATCACAGAAGTCAGAGTCATCTTTCCTTTGCCATTCTACAAACACTTACTGAAGACCTCCTATCTACCAGTTCCTGTGCTCCATCCAAGAGAAAATAGACTTGGTCCTGGACTTCAAATCCGAGATACAGATGTGAACAGAAAATGATCACAGTGCACGATGCCAAGTTCATTCAATGAGGCTGATTGGCTGCTTTCTCAGTGTTTAGGAAAGTCTTCATAGCATAGACAATGTATTAAAACACAGAGGTCATGGATATTGAGAGGAGCTTGCTAAGTATCTTAGTGATGCTAAGCAAGAGCTACTTTCAGGAAGATCTTTATAAAGTGAGGAGCATCAAAGAGCAAAATATTTGGAAGATGAGCCCAGAGATGTGGCTATTGGTCTGACAAGGCATGGTGTGGGTCCTAGGCCAATGCAGTCCTTGTCCTTTCCTCATCTATCCTGCTCTGAATCTCGGGGAGGCTGGTCCTACAGTCTCCTGTATCAACTGACTTCTAACTGGCCTCAGACAATGGGAGAAGAGGGGTAGGAACAGTAAGGAGATGGGGAAAGCAAGGGGGCTTTCTTCCCATCACCCTCTACTTCATGTGATATCTTGGTGTGGCTGAGTCTCTCCATCTCTCCCTCCATCATCAGACTGACCTTCCCATGATGTTTTCAGCTTTCAGATTACCCTGGTCCCTGAGTCCTTTGTCCCTCTGGCCTCAGGCTGGTGCCTCCATCACTAGCCTTTGGGCTGCCTCTGTCCTTTGTCTTCCTTTTCAGCAATGCAATCACCTCTAACAAATTCCCTGGATCAAAAGCCCCTCTGTATTAAATATTTAAGTGGTCTCTGTCTTCTAGTTAGACCCTGCCTGAGACACCTCAACAAAGACCTTGGGTTTTATTTCTAGTTGAAAGGAAGCCAAGGAAGTTATATACACACTAGAGTGAGCTTTAAGGTTCACTTTAGGAAGATGACTTTGGATACAGGATGGAGTGTGGATTACAACAAAAGATTCTAGAGAAAGGAAGACTAGAGAGGAGAAAGATGCAAGAGAAGAGGTGAGCAAGGCTTAGGGCTTAAACCAGGGCAGATAAAACAGCAAGGTGAGCAAAGACCTCCTCAGCAAGTTCTTAACACCCTTAATTTGTGTCACTTCCGATGTCCTTAATATCATCTAAAGGCAATTAAGTGTAATGTAAAGCTCAATGGACTGGAAGGCAGAGAAACTGGGTTCAAGTGCTTAGACTGCTTCTAATAGACTCTGTGACTTTGGACAAACCATTTATTAGGTACTCCATAATACAGTACCTATTTAGGAAAGTAACCGTCTGTTACTGAGTTTTACAATCACCTTACAAGACAGGTATTTTTATAATAATTCTCTCCCTACATTTTAAGAAAAATAAGAGATTTCAGATTCAAGGAAGTTAAGCGATTTACCCAAGACTACTCAACAAGCAACGGAAGGGGGAATCCAATCCAGATCTGTGTGGACCCCCATCTATAATGAAAACCCACCTTACTGTGCTACCACTTACCTGCTCACTGACCTTCAATCCTAGAATGTTCCAGTTGGAAGGAACTGCAAAGCTTGTCTGATATAACTGTCTTACTGAAAAGATAAAGAACCTCGGATTAAGAACCCATTGCTCTTTCCATGTGCCAACTTACCATTTTATATTTAAAGACTCTGATTCTTTTGTTCTGGTCTATGGCAATTAGGACTCTGTGTTTCAAAGCTTATTTTTTCCCCATGGAGTTATAAGGAAAGATCATTTGTTTCCAGTTATCAAAAACAGTTAAAAAATGCTTATTTCTCAAAGGCCACAATTCCTAGCTTTCCCCAAGAAAGAAAAGAACTCCCTGCTTTCATTTACTAATAAAGAACTATAATACCAAACTGAGTGCATTTTTATAGGTAGATAGAGAATTTTGTCCCCCAAGTCCCAATCTTTAAATCCAAAGTCCCAAATTGCAAGCAAATTTTCATACCCAGTCTTATTGTTGGTTGTGATCTCTACATTATTATTTATTTCATTTCATGATACCACTTCACCTCTTCAAATAATCTTTAAAATAATAACCTGTATAGAATTAAATGAGAACCACATCTAAAGGTTATCTAGCAAAAATCAATCAACAGAAGCATTCCCTCTTTGACAATATTATGTAGCATATATTTTTCCCATTTATGTTTCACGATATCTACTTGAGAGGACCTGCTTTATAATAAATAAAAGCAGATATTTAATTTCAGTAGCATTTGCATGCATGTGTGCTCAGTCGCTCAGCTGTGTCTGACATTTTGTGACTTCATGACTGTAGCCCATCAGGCTCCTCTGTGCATGGGATTTCCCAGGCAAGAATACTGCAAGGAATTGCTACTTCCTTCTCCAGGGGATCTTCCCAACCCAGGGATTGAACCTGTGTCTCTAGCCTCTCCTGCATTGGCAGGCAGATTCCTTATCACTGTGCCACCTGGAAAGGTCCCCCGGTAGCATTTAGGGAGTACCTTTTTGGGGAGGCACAGTGAGAAATATAAGATATACAGCCACTGAAGAGCCCATCACTTGTGCCCACTGCTGTCCATAGAAAGAGATGGAATGGTTATTGCGTTCTGTGGTTAACCAGGAGAGAGTCTAGTGCCATTGTAAGATGAATCTGGGCAGGTGACTTTCCCTTCCGGGGCCTCATCTGTAAAATGAAGAGGTCAGACGTAGAGGTTTCTAGTACTGTGAGTCTATGATTCTAAAATTTCTATGAAATACGTCTCTGCCTTTGAAACCATCCTTGAGTGATTCCACCTACAAGGATATCACCAAAACTCAGCTAAATGCCAGGGTGTCTGATGGTTGAGAACAAAATCCATTATCCCAGTACATTTAAGGAGAATTGAAAAATTCCATCAGGAAGTCAGCAGCAACCTTGCTTGTAATCATGAGAAGGAGAAGGAGATGGACAACACGTGCCAACTCTGGAAACTGGGGTTGTAAATGAGGGCACATTAGCTGAATGCTTTGCTTGCCAGGACCAGGGACCCATAAATATTCCATGACACTGGATTGATTTCTCAAAACGGAGTTCCATTTCTCATTTGTGAATCAAGCCCATGAGTCTTTTTGGTTGCTCTTTTGCCTCCGCCATCTACTATGTTGTGCCTATGGCTAAACTTCTTCTGCTCCCATCAAACCATCACCCTGCACCTACTTTCTCTGGACACTACCAAACATGCTGGAGATTTCTCACACTTGGCTTACAAAATGGCCACACTGAAGTGGAGCAGGACACCCGAGAAAACTGAGCAGAGGGAGGTAACGTAAATGAATGGAGGTGATGAAATGAAACACGACAGTGCTCCGGGTGGCACGCCAGGGCTTCCTAATGCTTGAGTCCGGACTGTTTTTATTTAAAGCGTTTTTCAACTTTCTCAAGTTACGGCACACAGAAAAATGTTACTATTCGTCTGACACAACAGGGTTGATAGAAGAGTCTACATGAGGCTGGAAGAGGTGGACCAGGAAGTGCTGCCCATGTAGCTCACCTCAAGGACTGAGAGAGTCCATAGCTTAACACACCCGTTGGACCAGCCAGGGAACTTATACCAGCTATTGTAACTAACAGTCAAAACCTCAGTGGGCTGATGCAACCACAGCTTTGTCTTTTAAATTGCAGTATGGTTGTTTTACGATATTGTGCTAGTTTCATACATCTAGAAAAGATGCAAACTCTAATTCAAAGTTTTATTTCTTACTTGGGTCATTTCCTGCATTGGCAATCCAAGCATTAAGAGGCATTCTCAGTATTGGTTTTGGGATCACAGCTTCTTTTATCTTTGGATGATATCAGCCCCAGACATTCTAGAGAACTCTCCACTGGATCCTTTATGTATAGCCCAGTGATAAGCAAAGAGAAAGAAGGAGAATCACGGGACATCATATAGTCCGGAATCTATTACTCCCTCCTTTAGTCCACTGGCCAGATTCCAGCCACATGGCCTTTCTGGTGAGGGACTCCAGCTGCCCTGGACTGTCCAGAAGGGGTGGATGGGTGGTTGAGCATCTGGCCTGTTTATGCCACACACAAAACACATCCAGCCTCCTCCTTAGAGCTCTTGGAGGAAACTGATCCATAATTAGAAACTCTGGCACCACCTGGATCCTTTTTTGAACTATAGAAGCTCAGCCCTGAGATTTAGACTCTACATTTTAATAAGATCCCCAGGTGATCTTATTGTGTGAAACACTGCCCCAGACCATGCACACCTGTGATTACCATCAAAACTGCTTCACCCATCATATCAACAAAAAACATTTGATCACTAGTGGTTTTCTATAAGCACAGTCTCCCAACTCGAAAGCGATGTGGGTCGCATACATAAAGAAGTGCACTTAGGGAACTTTTTAGGGGTGCAGTGCCTAAGACTCTGAGCTCCTAAAGTAAGGGGCCCCAGGTTCAATTCCTGGTCAGGGAACTAGATCCCACATGCTGAAACTAAGAGCTCAAATGCAGTGACTAAAGATCCCATGTGCCACAACTAAGACCAGCTACAGCCAAATAAATAAATATAAATATTTTTAAAAAGAAATAACACCTATCATGCAAGGAAATCTATATTTATCAGCCACTTACTTCATGTCAGTTATAAAACTAGGCATATTACATATATTGTCTCATTGATTTACCATAACTCAGTACACATGAGTCTGAGCAAACTATGGGAGATAATGAACGACAGGGAAGCCTGGAGTGCTGCAGTCCATGGGGTCACAAAGAGTGGAACATGCTTAGTGCCCAACAGAAACAACAAAAGAAGAGTGAGTAAAAGCAAACTTCACAGATTAAAGGAAGTGATTCAAGATCACCTTGCAGGTTAGTGAGACGACTTGGACCCAGAACCAGAACTTCTGATCTGGTACTTTTCATGCTCTGCCATGAAGTAGCTTATCTACATTTCAAACTTGTTCTTTGGAGAATGCCCTAGAAGATGAAAACAAGGAAAGGGCTCCAAAATTATGTGATTTGGAGAAAAGAAAAAATGAAACATTCAATGGAAACTTGAAGCATGCAAATTGAACATTTTTTAATTATTCAGTGGGAAAAAAAAGAGATTTTCTTAAAATTAGATCAAAAGAACTCATATAGGCTGTTCCAGCTCATTTTAACCTCAGTGAGAAACATACATTTCTCATGTGTGTATGATTAGGCAACCAGGAGAGTCAGGACACCCTGTCCCATGGCTGACTTCCATGAGAACTATATGGCCTGAGGAGATAATTATAAAATTAATTCTCATCCTGATGTGAACAAGAAGAGGAAAATGATACCTTGGTATTTCAAGGCCATAGCAGAACCAGATATACCGGTCTGTAGTCATTCTTCAAGGACACCATTGCTCTAGACTTTGACCTCTGAAATGCCCTTTCATCTTTTCTCCTCCCTAGTTAATTATATTCATTTATTCCTCCAATAATTATTTGCACTTTGTTAGGGTGACGGAGTTTATAATGACCTCAACAAGCAGAGTATTTCTCATGGTGTTAACTAATAGTTCTCAAAAGTAAGTTAGCATGACAATTTTGGGAAAGACTAAAATATAAATTCTTGAGCCCCATTCCAAGAATTCTGACTCAGTATATCTGAATTAGTGCTCAGGAGTCTGAACACTTAAAAAGAAGCTTAATGTATTCCATATAGTACAGTACTATTCAAGACTTGAAAAAGAAGAAAATTCTGAAATACATGATGACATACATGAACCTTAAGGACAATATCCTAAGTAAAATAAAACAGTCACCAAGAGGCAAATATGGTATGACTTCACTTAACAGTATATGGAGTATCTAACACAGGCAGATTGGGTCTTCCTTGGTGGTCCAGTGGTTAAATATCCACCTGCCAATGCAGGGGACACGGGTTTGATCCCCGGTCCGGGAAGATCTCACACATGCCTCGGGGCGACTAAGCCCGTGTGCCACGAGCACTGAGCCTGCACGCTCTAGAGCCTGTGCTCCACAAGAGAAGTCGCTGCAGTGAGAAGTCTGAGCCCCACAATGAAAAGTAGCCCCCACTCGCCATAACTAGAGAAAGCCCAACAAAGACTCAGCACAGCCAATAAAGAAAGAAAGAATGTAGACCTCCTGTTAGGAGCTCCTACCACAATAAAATAAAATATTTTTACAAAGCAGCCTAGGTGGTCTATGACCCCCATTTGAAAAATACCAACGTCTTCTGCACCATACCAACTATTCTATAGCTCACTTACTCTGTTCATGTTATAAATGCAGTCTTGTTTTTTTTCATTCTTTCACTCCTTAGTGCCTAGCTCCACACCTGAAACCTTAAGATGCACTTATTTTTAAACTGATAGTCTCAACAAACATTTGTTTTACAAATGAAATAAAAAGTGAAAGCATAAAAATAAAGAAGGGTATAATAGAAGAATGAACAAGTAAATGACTATGGGGCACAACACGTAAGTTTCTGCCTCTGTGTGCTGGAATCTACTGAAAACTGAACCAACACACTTTCCTGTCCCCGTGCTCAACAATTCTGGAACAAAGCACACTTTACTAGATTTTGTGCCAAAAAATACTGAGATAAGACCCATAAAAAGCATTATCAACTTATTTCGAAAATACCTCGTCCTGAAAAACAGACTGTGCCCTATTAAGATCAACAGTATCAACGCTGGCCTTGGGCTCTTTCACTGATGACATACCAATCAAAAGCTTTTACAGATCTCCCTCAACTTACTCTGTGGTTACATCCCAATAAACTCGTCATAAGTTGAAAATACATTTAGTCCACCTAACCTATCATTACTTAGCCTCACTTACTTTAAGCCTGCTTAGAACACTTTCATTAGCCTATGCATGCGTGCGTGCTAAGTCACTTCAGTTGTGTTCAACTCTTTGCAACCCTATGTACTATAGTCCACCAACCTCTTCCACCATGGGATTCTCCAGGCAAGAATACTGGAGTGGGTTGCCAAGCCCTCCTCCAGGGGGGTCTTCCCAACCCAAGGATTAAACCTGTGTCTCTTATGTCCCCTGCATTGGCATGTAGGTTCGTTACCACTAATGCCACCTAGGAAGCTCACGTTAGCCTGTAGTAGACAAAATTACCTAAGACAAAGCCTATTCTATAATAAAGTGTTGACTATCTAATGCAATGTATTGAATATTGTACTGAAAGTGAAAAATAGAATGGCACTACAGGTACAGAATGGTTTTAAGTGTATCAGTTGTTTGCCTTTATGATCACATGGCTGACTGGGACATGGTATCTCAGATCACTAGCCCAAAAAAAGATCAAAATTAAAAATTCACACTACAGTTTCTACTGAATGTGATTCACTTTCCCACCATTGTGATGTGAAAAGTGATAAATTTAGCTGTAGTAAGTTAGAACCTTGTAACTCTGCCCACCCTCAACTAGTTCCCCATATTGTAAGTCCCAAGGTAAAGATCATGCACCCTAAATAATTCTAGTCATCACTCTTTACCTTTAATTTCGAATGCACTATGGAGACTCACTTGATGTTCTTTTATTGTAATAAGCTGAATAAGCTTAATATCACTTGATTAGCAAGTTTTCTGGACAGCTAATAGCCAATACTACAAAGTCCCAGCACAGAACAACAGAAAATCTCGCACGCAACATGCCTTCAGTCATTGCTCTAATCTAGACCAAGAGCACTAAGATGTGTTCAGTGTACTTTATGGGGTTCCCGAGAATAATGTTTTTATCCAACCTTTCCCAATTCCTGGTTGAAGAAAAAGGAGGGATGGAACCTCTCACAATCTTTCATACATTCATTCATGTGCAAAGTATTTATTAATAACTATAATGGGATAGGCATTAGAGATTCAAAAACAAGACTTCCACTGTCTAGCAGAGAAGTTGAATAAGTGGGCAGCCCACATCCTCTTGCTCCTGATCCTTTCTTCTTCCCAGGTCAAGCAAGGTCTCCACAATCCTGTACTATCCAAGTTGCAACTCTGCCTCTCTGGACATCTTACAGTCACAGAAGGGTGGCTGCAACCCTTTTATCATTTTAGTCTCAGGACCTAGCAAAGTGGTGCATAGTAGGCTCTCAAGAATGTGATGAATGAGAATAAGACTATTTAAATCCTACTGAAAGGCAGTCCTCCATGAGAAAAGCATCTCTCATGAGCACCGAGGATTTTCCTATCAGGGCTAGGTGATTTACGATGTATGATTTATCAGGCTTCATGTACCAGGTGTCACCTCTGCATTCAGCTCCACTGATCAAGAAAATGAATTCGATCCTGGATCTGTGTCCTCCCGAGAACAGCTTGCCAGGAAAAGTCGTTAACGTGGCAAATTATCTTCCCAGCTGTTAATATCGTGTTCCCGTCTTGTTTCCCTTCTTTTAGTTCAGCTGAGCATCCATTTGCTCAGTGATATTTACGTGAATATCTTCATTTCATTGCTACTATTGTCCATCTGTTTGGCTGAGGGCTGAAATTACCAGACTGTGGCCAGGAAAGAAGGCAATAGCCAGACTGGACGGTAAATTCTCCCCAGAGAGAAAGGCAGCCCCCTGCCAGCTTTCCCAGCCCTGCTTACCACTGAAATGCAGCCTGACAGACATAGAGTAAGGAATTAGAAAGATCACCCTTTAGGAGAATGGCAGAAAATTAAAGGCATCTGTCTTCCCTAAACCAGAGGTTACACCATGAAAGCTAAGTGTAGAACACAGAAGACATGTTGACTTCTTGCCTTAAGTTCTTGGTCTGCAACCCACATCTAACAAATGTATGCTTTCATTCATTTGAAAAACAGTTTCCATGGACCCACTGTGCCAGATACTGAGAACTAAGGATGAAAAATAGTCACTGAACTTGGATCTCTTCTACTCCATTAGGTCAACAAGTATCTCTTGAGTACCTGCTATATAGCAGGCAGTACTTTCAGTCTTGGTTGTGAGCATTGATTCAGACCACAGCTGGAAAAGATGGAAAGGAAAAGAAGGGGGAGGCAGAGGACAAGATGAGTAGATCGCATCACTGACCCAAGAGACATGAATCTGAGCAAACTCTGGGATGTAGTGAAGGACAGAGGAGCCTGGTGTGCTACAGTCCATGGGGGTCACAAAGAATCAAACATGACTTAGCAACTGAACAATATACCCTCAAAATTTGAGATGTTTGAGTTGAAGGCTGAATGGTGACCAGATTTGGAGAAAGAATGCTCCAGGTCAAAAGAATGATTCTTGCAAAGATTCCAAGACAAAAATGAACTTGACATGGTCCCAGGACAGAGAGAAGCTGGTGTAGCGAGCATGAGCAGTGGGGGTGGGGGAGATGAGGTCTCAGAGCAGGCAGCAGCTATAGTAATCAGATCTGACACTGGATCTGGATCGTGAGCTCTGGACCTTATACTAAGTGTGAAGGGAAGACATTGAAAGGTTTTACAGACATGCTGCCACTATCGGAATTATCTTTAACGAGATCACTTGCTCGCCCCCTGGGTGGGGAATGGACTGCAGAGGAACTAGGTTGGAGGCAGGGAGACCAGTTAGACCTCTTGCTTTTTGTCAAGGTGAGAAATGAAGTGGCTTATAGGGTAGTTGTTAGGCTGAACATGGTAAGATGGACAGGACTTCTTCATGGAAGAGAACGGGAGTGTGTGAAAGAGAGACACCCTAACTCTGAAGAGTGTGTGGTGCTGGTTTAGTCGCTAAGTCGTGTCCAACTCTTGCAACCCTGTGGACTGTAGCCCACCAGGCTCCTCTGCCCATGGGAGTTTCCAGTCAAGAATACTGGAGTGGGTTGCCATTTCCTTCTCCAGGGGATCTTCCCAACCCAGGGATCGAAATCAGATCACCAGCATTGCAGGCAGATGCTTTACCAACTGGGCTGTGAGGGAAGCCCCTGAAGCGTGTAGCCTGAGCAGCTCTGTGGATGGCAGTGCCAGTTATAAAGTGAGGAAGGCTGGGAGTGGGGTGAAGACTTGGAGAGAAGAATCCATAAGGCTGCTATGAACACACAGGTTCGAGATGCCTGTCTGATGTTCAAGGAGAAAGGTCAAGGGTATAATGAGAGCTTAAAGAAGATGGAGGAGGAGGCAGGGGGCAACCTGGTAAGGGTGTGGAAACAGGGAAGGGCAGAGCGGCTCAGAAACACAGCTTGCATTGGAACGCAACTCATATGCAGAGCAGTTGCCTGGTGTCGGACATTAAACTTTAAATCTCACATGCACCATCTCACATCACCCACACTGCAAGGGAGCTGCCGCTTCCCAAGTGACATAGAAGTTGAGATTGTAAGCACTGCAGTCTGTCTGCATGTGTTCCCCAGCTCTGCCTTCTGTCTGTGGGACCTCGGGCAAACGACATAAGGTCACAAAGCCTTTGTTTCCTCAACTGTAAAGCGGAAATAATGATACAGCCTGTATGAGAAGTAAAAGAGGCAACACGTGTAAATATCAAATCACTGCATGTAAGTGTAGTTACTAAGTACTAGGCATGGTAGTTATCATTGTTGATGATAATCCTGCTATGGGCTGAATTCTATCCCATAAAAATACACTTCATTCCTAGCCCCCAGTACTTGTGACTGTGAATTTATTTGGAAATAGGACTTTTGCAGATGTCATTAAGCTAAAATGAGTTCATACTGGATATGGGTAGGTGTTAATGAAATGACTGGTATCATCAGAGGAAGAATGAAATTTGGACCTGGAAACACTCACAGGGAGAGAGTCATGAGGAGACAGAGGCGGAGACTGGAGGCCTGCTGCCACAAGCCAAGGTGGTCAGTGAGGGACAGCGTCCATCAGAAAGCAAAGGAGAGGAGGGGAGCAATTGTCGCTCAGAACATCCAGAAGGGGTCAGCCTAGCCAACAGCCAGACCTCGGACTTCTCCCTCCCAGAACTGTGAACGAACCTATTTCTGTTGTTATTTTGTTATAGCATCCCTAGAAAATGACTATCAACACAAGTTGTAGTTTACAAAATAGGGAAACAGGAGTTCCACGGTTTTCTTAAGGTCACCTGGGTGACAGACTGACACCCCCGAACCCATATCAGAGCAGTAGGCTCCCTCCATCCAGTCTCTGGAAAATGTCAAGCACAGAGTTAGGAACTTGCCAATGACTTAGTTGTGTCCTACAGGCACACGTGCTCCATGGGGAAGGCAGAAAACTAAGCCCAGTAGATTTGGTTCTGACATCGAGGTACTGGAAACGGGCACTGGGTCTGTAGCTTCTTCCCTGAGTCTCGGTCTCCTTATCTTCAACCCAGAAATGGTGATAATTAGAACTGACATTCACTTGAAAGCACACTGGGATTCCCTGGTGGCTCAGCGGTAAAGAATCCACCTGCCAGTGCAGCAGACAAGCGTTCAGTCTCTGGCTTGGGAAGATCCCCTGGAGGAGAAAATGGCAACCTACTCTGGTATCCTTGCCTGGAGAATCCCATGGACAGGGAAGCCTGGCAGGTACAGTCCACACAGTCGCAAAAGAGTCGGACATGACTTAGTGACAAAACAACACTAATATGAAGCATGTTATCCCTTCCCTGGACAACAGCTGGTGGCCTCAATTTGGCCTCCCCAACACCAGCACAACCACAGTGACGTCAGGCCAGGAACGGCGCTTAGCAGAATTCTCCCTGGCTCCCTCTGAATGTCAGTGATGGAGATGAAGAATGAAGTGCCTGCCTGTCTCTCTGCAGCATTTTCAGGTAGATTAGGGGCAGAGAAGGCCAATGAAGGAGAGGGAAATATTCTGGGAGTTGGTCTACTAGGAGAAACACAAAAATGATGGCAGAAAATTGGAGGGATGGGTGTTCCTGGGCAGAGAAGAACAGATGTAGCCAACAGGGTTCCCAGGAACACAGCGATTTTCTCAATCTGATGCTAGACAGCTCCAGTTTGTTTAACGAATACACCTGCCGCCTGAGAGATTGTCAATTCCACTTTACAAACGGAGTCCCAAATGGGTGTTGTGGATCCCATCCAGGTCTAGGACAGTCTTAAAAAAGCAAAAGGCAGCTGGCTGAACTGTGGGGCAGGGGACAGGAGCCCAGCATAGAAGCCTCCGCAGGAATGAAGAATGAGTCATGAGTGGAGCCTGGTCCCACGTTAAACAGAGAAATCATCACAGCAGCAATCATAATAATGCACAAGGTTTACTGATTGCTTATCATATGCCTGATGCTATTCTAAGCATGCTTGCATGCATGCTGCATGCTAAGTCACTTCAAACATGTTCTACTCTTTGCAATCCAATGGACTGTGCCCTACCAGGCTCCTTAGTCCATGGGATTCTCCAGGCAAGAATACTGGAGTGGATCTCCATGCCCCATTCCAAGGGATTTTCCTAACTCAAGAATCTGCATCTCTTCTGTCTCCTGTGTTGGCAGGTGGGCTCTTTACCACTAGCACCGCCTGGGAAGCCTAAGCATGCGTGCACTCCAGTAAAGAAGGTGCTCTTTTTATTTCTGTGCACTAGGAAACAAAGAGATATTTGAACCCAAAGACTCTTCTTCAAAATCGCATGTTCTTAGCTGCCATCCTACACAATTTCTTCATCTAGCAAACAGGCAGGAACAAAGAAAGGAACGGGTTTAGTCAGCCTCCAGAGGATGCCAAGCAAAACTGGCCACCTCAGAGAACAAAAACCCCAGCTGAGTGGTGACTGGGGAGAAGGAAGTGATGAGGGAAGTGTAAAATAAATTTACAGACTAATAGGAGAGCTAGACATTAACCAAGAAGACAAAGAAATAGTAGCTATCACAAATAAATGATGCCACAATACAAGGTGTGGTAAGGAAGCAAAAATAAGGAGGAACATCTACTTAGATTGAACGAAGGACTTCCTAAGAGAACATTTTAGGTGAATCCTGTATTAATGAAAAGGGGCTAGGCATGCATAGAGTAGGAAGAAGAAAATTTCAGATCTGAAGAAGGGAATAATTTGAGGATCTAAAAGGTGGCCAGTGAGAGTGGAAGGGGAACATGACCATTTCACCTGCAGGCTGGCAGGAGCTGAAGAAGACATGATGCACTAAAGTACTAATATTAATACCCAGATAATAATGACAGTAACAACAACTTCTACTTGGTCATCTGTCTCTCACAGTGCACTTCCTAACTACTCTCTTATCAACTTCCAAATCTACAGTCCTGAGCATGAGCCAATCCTTCCATTTATTTGAGACAACAGAGAGCAGAGAAACCATGACCCACAAAAAGCATACAGCCAATAGCAGGAAAGCCAAGCACTGGACTGAGAGCTCTGAAATCTTAGTTCAGTCTCTTCCCCAGCCCACATGGTCTTGACTCACTGGAGTCGTAATTCCATGATGGGAGCTCCCCCTGTTTAACCCTCCTCTTCAGCACATCATTGGATGTTCATGCAGAACCACCACTCCTCAGTAGAGGCTCTGGCCTCTGGATCGAGGAGCCAGGTGCCAAGTTTTCATCTTCTAACGTGGATGCTTCCTGTAAACATCGCTCATTCTCCATGTGACTCTAATAATCAAGAAAACAAATTAGATCCCAGAATCTCTTTTACTCTGGATAATAGCTCATTCCAGGAAGTCATTAATGCAGTAAATCAAACACAACTGTTGACACCAAGAAAGTGCGTTGTTTACCTTCCTTTGATTCAGCTGTGCATCAATTAGCTCAGTGATATTTATATAAATATCTCGATTTGGAGGGCAGAATTGTCCATCTGCTTCTGGAAAGATTTAATTAGGTCTGTGTTGCTAGGGAAGAAGAAATTAATCCTTTTCAACACTAACCTTTTCAACTAATATATGTTTTGTGATGTATTGTATAACACGCCTTGTTATGTAAATTGGACAGACTGGAACATTTCAGGCTAAAGAGATGATGCCTTTGAAAATACATCTCTTTCCAAACCTTGAAAATAAAAGGATAGTTATATTCTCATCCATGTACATTTTCTCTTGATGAAGGTTTCTTTCAACTCAACTTCTTGAAGGCTTCCCTCTGCTGTTGTATATGTCCTTCAATCTGCTCCTCAGTCCACCCATCACTTTTAATGACTCTTCGATGTGTGTCAACTTCTAATGACTCTTTGATGTGTGTCACCCACGGGAATGTCCACTCCATAAACATAAAGATCACGGAAACCTCGCACTGCTATTTGTCAGATGCCTAGCAAAGTGCCTGTCTCATGGAAATTACTCACTAAATGTATGTGGAATGAACGAGCAAAACCATAATCATGAAGTAACAGTTTCCTTGTGATGTCACAGCTTATCATGCCAGATCACAGAAGCAAAAAACAACTTCTTAAAAAAGATTGTTAGAACTTCCCTGGTGGTCCAGTGGCCAAGATTCTGAGTTCCCAGTGCAGGAGGCCAGGGTTCAATCCTTGGTCAGGGAACTAAATCCCACGTGTGGAAGCAAAGAGATCCAGCATGCCACAACTTAGAGCAGGAGCAGCCAAATAAATAGACAAAAATATTTTTTTAATTGCTCATTTTCAAAAGCAGAGGTGAGTTTAAATGCAGAAGTACCCCCTCTTTCCTCTTATCCACACTCTGACATGAATGGGAACTCATGCTCCCAGATCATCCTCTATGATGTACCTTGTGTGGCCAGGTGAGCTACTGAAGACTCCTGTGTTTCTCAACTCATCATTTCAAAAGCTTCATCGTTCAAGAAAAGAGGTCCCTTCATCTTCACTCCTTGGGTTGTTCCTCATTTCTTCTCTCTTGTCTATAGTCAGCTATTTCTTATTCCCCTAGATGCTTTCCTTGAGGGCTAAGTAGTTTCATATAACTTCCCAAAATCTTCACTCACTCTAAGATAGGAAGAATAATCACAGTAGTCACAGTCATCACTTATCAGATGCCTACCATGTTCTAGGCACTGTTCTAGCTTCTTCTTACATAAATCCGTAAGCTTGCAACAACTCTTAAGACTTCATTACCCATGTTTCCAGATGGCAACACAAAGGCTCAGAGAGGCTAGAGAGTCTCAAAAAGTCACATGGGCAATAGGAGAGAGTCTGGATTTTTTCAGTCAGTTTGGTCTACTTCAGAAGCCCTTTAGTTTTGCCATAGACCACAATGCATCCATGGTCCTTTGCCGGTCCAAATCTCCAGTGCTAAGTAAAGAGTTAGATTTTCAGTTATGACTCTGTTAAACAAATTGACTAGAGTTGAAACAATTTAGAATAGCTTATCTCAAAATACACGACTCTACTTGTGTTATTGGTTCTATAAGAAATCAGTCTCTGTAAATTAGCTGACACAATTTGAACATGTGGAACAGAGATTGAGAATCTTTTTCTATAAAGGATCAGACAGTAAATGTTTTTGGCTGTGTGGGACACTTTGTTGCAGCAGCTCAAATCTGCCATCGCAGAGAGAAACAACCATGGATAGTTCTCAGAGAATGATGTATCTGTGTTCCAATAAAACTTTATTTACCAAAACAGTAGGCAGGATGGATTTGGGCCTTGTGTTGCAATTTGTTGACCTATGAAATAGAGGGAAGACTGACTTGATGTTGCCACCACTTGACATTCAGTTCAGTTCCGCTCAGTTCAGTTGCTCAGTCGTGTCTGACTCTTTGCGACCCCATAAATTGAAGCATGCCAGCCCTCCCTGTCCATCACCAACTCCCGGAGTCCACCCAAACCCATGGCCATTGAGTTGATGATATCATACAGCCATCTCATCCTCTGTCGTCCCCTTCTCCTCCTGCTCTCAATCTTTCCCAGCATCAGGGTCTTTTCAAATGAGTCAGCTCTTCACATCGGGTGGCCAAAGGATTGGAGTTTCAGCTTCAGCATCAGTCCTTCCAATGAACACCCAGGACTGTTCTCCCCTAGGATGGCCTGGTTGGATCTCCTTGCAGTCCAAGGGACTCTCAAGAGTCTTCTCCAACACCACAGTTCAAAAGCATCAATTCTTCGGCAATCAGCTTTCTTTATAGTCCAACTCTCACGTCCATACATGACCACTGAAAAAACCATAGCCTCGACTAGACAGACCTTTGTTGGCAAAGTAATGTCTCTGCTTTTTAATATGCTGTCTAGATTGATCATAACTTTCCTTCCAAGGAGTAAGTGTCTTTTATTTTCATTACTGCAATCACCATCTGCAGTGATTTTGAAGCCCAGAAAAATAAAGTCAGCCACTGTTTCCACTGTTTCCCCATTTATTTGCCATGAAGTGATGGGACCAGATACCATGATCTTAGTTTTCTGAATGTTGAGCCTTAAGCCAACTTTTTCACTCTCCTCTTTCACTTTCATCAAGAGGCTCTTTAGTTTTTCTTCACTTTCTGCCATAAGGGTGGTGTCATCTGCATATCTGAGTTTATTGCTATTTCTCCCAGAAATCTTGATTCCAGCTTGTGCTTCCTCCAGCCCAGCATTTCTCATGATGTACTCTGCATATAAGTAAAATAAGCAGGGTGACAATATACAGCCTTGACATACTTCTTTTCCTATTTGGAACCAGTCTGTTGTTCCATGTCCAGTTCTAACTGTTGCTTCCTGACCTGCATACAGGTTTCTCAAGAGGCAGGTCAGGTGGTCTGGTATGCCCACCTGATATATAATTTAATCCCCACATTAATACATCAAAGTAAGTGTAAGTATTATCTTCATTATAAAGGCAAGGAAATTTAGGCTTCAGAGAAGGATAAAGAGATCGATGCCCAAAGCTATTAACCACGTATCTACAGCCCTGAGCCCAAGCAAGCTTCCAGTTTCCCAAGTTGGATTGTTGTTATTATTTGCTTCCTTCTTTTTTCCCTAATTAACTTAGAACATATTTAAGTTGCATCAGAATCTCTAGCCCTCCAGGGACAGTAAACCCCTCAGTATTCAAAGTGTCCTCCTTTGCTGTTCCAAAGCCTTTCCACCCATAGTGAGGGCAGCAGACAGTAATTCATGAGAAAAGGGAACCATCACAGAAACATGTCAGTGACCAACTTCCTATGAGAATAACAAGAAGTGACAGCTCCAGGCTGAAGGGCTCATAACTACCCAGAGACTGACTGGCACCTAGCAGGCGATCAACAGCTCAGTATGGAACTAATTAAGGGGATGGAAGAATTTGACCTGAGAACACCACTTAAACTGAGGCAGATTATTAGACAAGAACTGGGGTCTGGGTCAGACTGAACTTCCTCAATTCCTGGTCTCACAACTTGTTAAACAAATACACTTAAGAAAGTTACTTAACACTGATGAACTTCAATTTCCTCATCTGTAAAAACTTCAACAATATTAATATGTTGGGAGGGTTTAACAAGATAATGTAGGGCACATAGCTCATTTTATAATTCAATAAATGGCAGCAACTGTAATGACTACGCTAATAACAACCACCATTATTACCAACCACACTTGCATTTTGAGCTGTCGTTGGTTTCTATACCCAACATCTCCCATCCTGGAGAGAAGAACCATGCATACTGCTTAAGGGTACAAAGTCCTGCAGTACAATTCACTGAATCAATGGATATTCTGGTGTGGCCATGGTTGTGTCTATTATCAAACCTCTCTTCAAAAGCTTGTATTCTAAAGAATTTTGCTACAAAATTACCACTATTGGAACTACAAGAATGTAAACATGATGGAAGTATGCCAATGTGAAAACTAACGGGGAACACAAAGACAGTTTGATTTGCTGTAAATTGTAAGATATAATTTTTCCTTTGTTGGTTTTGTGTTTACATAGTTTCACTAAGATAGCCACAATGCTACTTATAAAATACAGGAAAATATAAAGAAAAATTACAATAAACTGACATGTCAAAATCAATGGCATTCAGAAGAAAACAAAAACCCTCACCAAGCCCTAAAACCTATGAAATTACTTTTATTAATTTAAGCATTCATGAAATAATTATTTTGTTAACTTGAGTAAAGAGTTTTGTTTATTCCATTTTTTTTATTGTAAAGTGGTTATTTTTAATTTTTTTTTAAATTTTCTTTACTTTATTGTGTTGGTTTTGCCGTACATTGACATAAAACAGCCATGGGTTTACATATGCTCCCCCTCCAGAAGCCCCTTCCCTCCTCCCTCCAGACTCCCTCCCCCTGGGTCATCTCGGTGCACCAACCCCAAGCATCAGCCCTGGGCTGGTGATTGATTTCATATATGATAGTTAACATGTTTCAATGCCATTCTCCCATAACATCCCACCCTTGCCCTCTTTCAGAGTCCACGAGTCTGTTCTATACATCTGCATTTCTTTTGCTGTCTCACATGCAGGGTTCTCGTTACCATCTTTCTAAATTCCATATATATGCGTTAGTAAACTGTATTGTTGTTTTTCCTTCTGGCTTACTTCACTCTGGATAATAGGCTCCAGTTCCGTCCACCTAAGTAGAACTGCTTCAAATGAATTTTTTTTAATGCTGAATAATATTCCATTGTGTATATGTACCACAGCTTTCTTATCCATTCGTCTGTTGATGGGCATCTAAGCCATTTTTTGAAATATCTCATGAACTTCTGTTTTTCTACTTGTGGACCGTTCAACAGGCTGCTTAGCTGACCTCCTTTTCTTTCCTTCCACGTGTATTACTGATTTCTATTCAACAGAGGAGCAGTGAAATAATTTGGCTATTCAGAGGAAACACCGATGATTACTTTCATGCATTCTATCTGCCCCATCAGACAGACTCCAGTAGAACTTTCCAGAACAGTAGGAAAGTTCCCAGGGCACAAGTCTATCCACTTTTTTTTCCCAAATGGCCAGGCAACTCATTGACCAAATAGGTAACAGGCCTTGAGTTTTCTGAGAGTGCTCTGGTTTCACAAACTGTCTTATTCCCACAAAAGAGGTTTAGAGAAGTATTACATGTCATCCCCTTGACTCCCCAGGTTCCCTTGTTCTTAAAAGAGAACTCTATGTATATGGAATCAGCAGAGTGTGTTTGTCCACAGCTTTGTCATTTATTCATCATGTGATCTTGAGCAAATCACTTCATTTCTCTTGTTTCGATCACTCCAACTCCTCTACCAACCTCACCAATATCATGTATAGACAGTGGTGTTCACCGTAATTTTATTATTTTTTAAATTATTTTCTAAAACAGAACTCGAGCACCTATAAAATCCCTAGCACTTACAGCTACTTACTTATGCAGACAAAATAGTCTTACTGCCATCCAGAAATACTACAGGGATTCAATGAGGAAAGAACTTTGAAAAATAAAACATACTTTTCACATGTCAGTGATGTTAAGACGACACCAGAATTGAACTTCAGATAAGTCAAATATAATAGTCTGTGGTATTTTGTTATGACAGCCCTAGCAAATTAATATAATTATAGAACAACTAGACTCGGAAACCAATCAAAGCACATTTCCGCCCATCAAAATCTACTCGGTCCTTCTACTGGGATCAAACATCAGCACTAGGGTATAGGAAGGCTCTGTCACAGTGGGTGGGAACAGATAAGATTCATCTCAGGTCCCTGAATAGTTCTGAGTAGTGAATTTCACTTTCATAGCAGATTGAGAACTGAGGTCAGGACAGTAAACTAGAGCAGTGATACTCAAAGTGTGGTCCCTAGCATTTCTTGGGAGTTTATTAGAAATGCAAATCAAGCCCCACACCAGAATCAGAATCTCTTGGCTGGGAGCCCAGAAATCTATGTTGTAACAAACTCATGCTGTGTTCTCAGTCACTCAGTCATGTTGGACTCTTTGAGACCCCACAGACGAGATCCTGCTAGGATCCTCTGTCCATGGTATTTTCCAGGCTAGAATACCAGAATGGGTTGCTGTTTCCTCCAGAAGATCTTTCCAACCTGGGGATCAAACCTGCATCTCCTGCACTGGCAGGCGGATTCTCTACCACTGAGTCACCTGGGAATCTCAACAAACTCTCTAGGTGAATATTAAATGCTCTACATTTTGAGAAGCCCTGGGCTGGAGAAAATGTCTAAATGGAGAAAATGGTCTAAATAATTTATTGCACCTCTGACCAAAACTGTGCTGGAGGTGGCTGGGGGTAGGGGATGGGGTGGGGGTGTGGCAAGTGAAATGCTTCTGTAGGGAATTTGATACTTCATGAATGAGGAAGGGCAAATATCTAATCAATCAATAAATAATCATTGAGCACTTACTGTGTGCCTGGTGGCTCCGTGGTAAAGAATCCAGCTGCCAGTGCAGGAGATGCAGGTTTGATCCCTAAGTAGGGAAGCTTCCCTGGAGAAGGAAATGGCAACCTATTCCAGCATTCTTGCCTGGGAAATCCCATGGACAGAGGGGCCTGGCAGGCTAGAGTCCATGGGATCACAAAAGAGTTTGATATGACTTAGCGGCTAAACAACAAAAATCAATATTACTAGGTGCCATGTGCTATACAATGGCCTGAGAATATAATGGTGAGTAAGTGCTGAGTATTCCTTGTTTTAAATCCATGTCATGTGAAGAGGGGAGGAAACAGGAGAGAGAGGGCCATGGGAAAGAGGTGATGTTCACGAAAATTGGCCACATTGCTTGCAGAGTGCCCCAAGTGGTCCGGATGGGAGGAGCAGATGGTGATACTGAGGCTTGTCTTCAACCAAGAGTGCCTGTGTGCTGCATCTTTGTCTTCAAGTGTGAGGTTTTTGATCCCAGGACCACCAGTGGCTTTGGCCCTTTGTCAGTTTTCTAACAAAGTGTCACCTTCGAAGTCGCCTCTACCAATAGCCTCCCCAGATCTACTCTGCCATAGGCATTTCTCTGCCTCCTTGGCATTTCTCACTCTTCCAGAAGCAAATCATAAATTAGGAATTTGGTCCAGGTACCTTATTTGGAAGAAGATTCCAGGAAGTATGATGCAAAAGTGTGGAAGTGAAACAGTGTTGGGGGAGAATTCATTGAAGCTGGTGTTAATGAGCAAGTCACCACCCTGGGCAATTAGGGCTCAACCCCACAGAGGACCCTCTGGAAGACTGAATACAGCTCAAAAGTGGGCTCCCGCAAAGGCAAGGAAGCCAACTCTGAACTTAGCCCAATGTTCTCTCTCACTTCTTGAGGACGGCTCCTGGGCTCTAAGCTCTGGCCCTTGTGTCCTTCCCTGCACATAGGCAGAGCATCCTCCTATAGCCAGAGAGGACTATATGTGGAGGGGATTGTCTGCAGGTGACCTGCAGGGTAGCTGAGGGGAACAGGGGATACAGGTGACAGTTATCCTACTAGATATTTTACTAGAATATCTCTTACTCTCAGCACCAAGAAAATCTGTGTCTTGCCTCATGAATCTCAAGTTGGGCCAGATCTAGTTCTCTCTGTCAGTTTCTGCAACCATCTTATATCTTATGGAATAATGAGATGTCTTCCAATGAGATATGCCATGTTAGAACACAGAAATAATCTGATTCCATCCAACAACTAGGAGATGGTAGTTCCATTCTCTTGCACATGATTTGGGCTAAATGTAAAAGGACATTGGTTAGTATTTTAAATTACTGAAAATTCTTGGTGGATCCTAATCATTTCTACAAAGACCTGCTAATGGTCGGTGGATATGATTGAAAATTCAGGGAATAGAGACCCTGTCTCCTTCACTACTGATGCCCTGGTACCCATGGCTGGGCCCGCACTGAACAGGAATGTGTTATCAGTGAGGAGTTCACTAACCAACTTTCAGAGCTTTAAATGGCTTTGAGAGTGCCTCATTTCACATAAGTCTAATTCGCTTAAACATTCTTAGAGTTTCAAACCAACATGCTGAAAATTCACACTTTCATTCACTTTTAATGAGAACTTTCTTTTTTTCAAGAATAATCTGCAGGCTGCCTTACAAGTAATTCCACAGCCATCTGGAAGACTTGTGCTGCTACTTAGAAGTGCTAAAAGGATATATATGGAGGCTGACTTCTGACAAAATTGGAAATCAAGGGAAGCACACTTTAGCAACACCCACCTCCCTTCCTGGCTTCCTGTCTTTTCTCTTGGTGTCCCCATAACTCTAGGCGTAGATTCTATGCACATCTCCAAGTCATAGAAATGTTTTAGAGATTTAAGACACTACTCTTCCCACAAATATATTTTGTTTACCAAGGATACCTGGAAAAAGAAATACTTATTTCAGGAGGATGCCTCAATAACAGTGGTGTTTCTGGCATGGTGATTCCAGGCAGGAAAGATGATCAAGGACAAACTCATTCAGCACTCCAGAAATCATAAGACATTAATTAACTTACATCTGCTCATAAGAACAACCCTGATTATTAACAAAGCCATTCAGTACATATCTTGGCAGCTTTTTTAATGTGTCAATCACTGTCCGTGGTGCTGAAAACACAGAGGCGTGAAATCCCTGACCCTGAACAGGAGGAGCACACACTCCAGGGGCATATGATGCCTATCACCCAGACATCTGGGTGTGCTGGGAAAAGAAATAATTATCTAGATACAGGCTTAAACTAAAAGGCATATTATAAGCAAGGTGCTGTGTGTTGCCAGAGAAGAACACCTCTAGCTGGGATGTCTGAGAAGACTGATGGAGTAGAAGACAATTGGATTTAAGTCCAGAAAAGAGGAGAGCAGAACCATGAGAGAGAGAGAGAGAGTGGAGAAAACTTCATGATTCCTGCAACCGCAAATCAGAAAAGCAATCAAAAGAACTAAAAAGAGAAACTGCTGGACAAGTTTGAAGGATGGCAATACATGATCCATGGTTGATACATCTGGCTGAAAATTTCCCTCTGGTGGTTATTCTAGCAGGCATTTTAGTGCAGCCATTAAGAGCTGTGGTTCCAGGAGCAGGCTGCATGGTTTAAGTCACAGCTCTCCCTCCCATCAGGTGTGCAAGCTTTAGGAACTAACTTTGCCCTTCTTTGCTTCAGGTTTCATCTTTAGAGTAGGGATCATTAGAGACCTACCTCCCAAGCTCATTATGGTGGTTACACAAACTACCTTGTGTTAATGAATTTAACACACTCACATAGTGCCTGACACAGGACATTGTTATCTGTCATTACAACTACAAAGGACGTGGACTTTATAAAAACCAACTTCTTTGGCTGGTTTGTTTCTGGGATCTGGTAGACTTATCTCTTTGTAACCAGTTGTGCATTCAACAACATTCACCAAGGGCTGGCTATGTGCCTAACACAGGTGCGTGCAGTCCCAGCCCTCCAGAGCCTTATCCTGGGAGAGCAGGAAGCAGACAGGGGAGCCAAGCATAGCAGATTTGCTCTAAGTACAAGATATATATGTCAAAGCCATGGTTTTCCCAGTAGTCATGTACGAATGTGAGAGTTGAACCATAAAGAAGGCTGAGCACCAAAGAATTGATGCTTTTGAATTATTGTACTGGAGAAGACTCTTGAAAGTCACTTGGACAGCAAGGAAATCAAACCAGTCAGCCTTAAAAGAAATCAATGATAAATACGCATTGGAAGGATTGATGCTGTAGCTGAAGCTCTAATCCTTTGGCCACCTGATGCAAAGAGTTGACTCACTGGAAAAGACCCAAATGCTGGGAAAGATTGAGGGCAGGAGGAGAAGGGGGTAACAGAGGATAAGATGACTGGATGGCATCACCAACTCAGTGGACATAAGTTTGAGAAAACTTCGGGAGATAGTGAAGAACAGGAAAGCCTGGCATGCTGCAGTTCATGGAACCACAAAAAGTTGGACAAGACTTAGCAACTGAACAACAACAGAATATATACTGGATTTCAAAAATAGTATGAAAAAATGAATGCAAAATATCTGTTTAGTAATTTTTATATTATTACAATTTCATTTGAGAGTATTTTGGGTATATGGGGTTAAATAAAATGTATTATGAAAATTAATTTCATCTGTTGCTTTTCCCCACATTTGATGTGGCTCCTAGGAAATGAAAAATGGCACCTGTAAAAAAAATGGTACCTGTGACTCACATCTGTGTTTTACCATGTGTTTCACCTTATGTTTCTCTTGGGCAGCTGCCTAAGACCTTCTCTTCTCTCTCCCGCATCATCTGCCTCCTCCCGTTTCCCCCACTCCAGGATGAGAGGGGGGGATGAGAGTGGGCATGTGGAAACATGGGACTGAGGCTGTAACCAACTCTATGAAGCCCTCAGGAATGTGGGCACTCTGGTTTGGAGGCAGTTCATCTCCAGAAGCAGCTTGTCTTGTCCCAGAGAATTTCTAAGAGAGTTGCTGTTTACTGAATACCCAGCCACTGAGGCTGCTCTGCGATACCTCATTTTGCCTCCCACCTTATCAGAAAACCACCAGAAATCCTCCCTCGGTCGAGCTTAAGAATACATGAAGTTACCCCTTTAATGCCCCTAGAACCTATATGCTGCAAAAATGATAAAAATTAATTAATTAACCTGGTGGTTCAGATAGTAAAGAATCTGCCTGTAATTCAGGAGACCTGGGTTCAATACCTGGGTTGGGAAGATCCCCTGGAGAAGGGAATGGCTACCTGGAGAGCCCCATGGAGAGAGGAGCCTGGCGGGCTATACAGTCCAGGGGATCACAGAGTTGTACACGACTGAGTGACTAACACACACCACTAACTAAAGGAAAAGAGAGAGATATTACTACTTACACCTTGATTCAAGGCTGTGATGCAGCCTGCTGTGGGTGTTTGACAGGCATGGACTCAATTAATCCTATATCTCCCCCTGTGATAGTGCTGTGACTGAATGGACAAGATAACTGAGGCAGGGCAAATGTGAGCAGATTGCCTTGGGCCACAGCACTAGCAGTAGAGGTAGGACTGGAACCCAGGCACTCAGCTCTAAGAACTTCATGCCAACGTTTGTATAGAGGGAGAAACAGGACCAACAGAGGAGCAGGAGGTGGATAAAGAGGTAACCTTTGTGAGTACTTACCATGAGGCATTCAAGCAGCAGGCAAAGCCTTTTAGACATCTCCTTTGGCCTTTGAATCAACATGATGAGTGAGGCACAAGTTTTATTCCCATTGTACTGAGGAACAGACTGAGGTCTAAGAAGGACAAGTAAATCACTCAAGGTCACATAGCTTCTAAGCTTGAACTCTTAACCGTGGAGTGAAGAGGAGGGAAGTAGAGAGAAAGTGGTTAAAAGATGCAGCGTGTCTGTGTATGTCTTGTCTCCTCCAGATAAATGGAAAATTCCTTGAGGCCAAGAATCCATGTCTTCCATTTCCTAACTGCCCCTGCCTGGCTCCTATTATGATACCAGCACATCACAGGTTCTTAGATCTGCAATATGAGGTGCAAAACTCTCCTCCCCACAGAAGCCTGGCTTTTGCATGTGAACAGCCTGAAGATGCTATTAGTTTGCTCCAAATAATACTCATGCTCCTCTTCTGGCTGATGACTAGCTACCCCCTTGAGGTTCTTTAGTGATTCTAACCCACCGGCTAAAAATAAGACCCAGATTTATTATTTTCACTCTTGTCCCTAAAAGATTTTGAAAGCCCAATCCTTCTCTTTTATTGTCTTCACACATCCTCCCACCCAACTCACTGAAGGAGCATAATGTGCGGTCACTCTAGTGTGCCAGCCCCATCTAAAGACAGTCAGAGGCACATTATGCAAAGGACACGGTCAGGCTGTGTCTGGCAGCCCCAGGGTGGGTCTTAGGTCAGCAGACACACAGTGGGGGCGGTGGGCAGAGGAGAAGACAAGCTGTCTCGTTCTCTCTGTATGGTCGGTGCACTTTGAAAGGACCCTTTATAAGGAACTTCTTTCAATGGAGAATATGACATAAATTTGATATGACAAAGTAAGTATGGCGTGATCAGGAAAAAATTGCAGTTCTAGGATTTTTTCATGTTTTTGATTCAGATCTACAGTTAATTCTTAGCAAAAGGAAGGACAAAGAAGTCATTTCATTGTCAGAGACTGACATTGTAGCCCCTGGACTATTTGTTAGCGATGAATAAGAAATAGAGTCTCATTTTCTGTTTTGGTCTTAGCCCAGAGGGCCTTTTATTTTTCCTGAAGAAATAATGTGATAAGCAGAAGCAGTTCCTAAAAGGATTTGAGGAAGCTGGCAGTATGGGGAATATACCCAGCAAAAGTAATAAAGAATAATAGAATCCAAGTTTTCTTCTAGCGGCCACCAGTATACTAATTGACTCAGGCATGAATCATCAATGGGTGTTTTTCCAGTTACTGCAACTGCCTAACCATTATCCCAAATTTCAGGGGCTCCCATAACCCGCTTATTTTGCAGATCAGGAATCTGAGACATACGTGTGTGATCAATCTTCACCTGCAGTCATGTGTGATCCCAGGCAGACATCAGATGGAGTTTCAGCCATCTCTGGGATTCAGCGGGGCTGGAATGCCCAAGGTAAGTCACGCGCATGATGGAAAATGGTGCTGGCTGCTGGCTGGCAGCTTGGCTGGACTACTGACCAGAGTGTCTGTCATGTCCTCTGCAGCATGAAATGGCCACTTGGCCAGACTTCCTACAGGCAGCCTGGATTTTCCCAAGGCCATCATCCCATGAGGATAAGGCAGACGCTGCATGACTGCTAAAGAGGTAGCTTCAAGGTCACAGAGTATCACTCTCCCCATTCTATTCCACTGGCCAGAGCTAATCACAGCTTCATCTGGTTCATGGAAGAAAAATACAGACCCCATCTTCCAACTGTAAAAGTCTCAAAGACTTTGGGGCCCATATTTGATATACCACCACATATGTTAGCCTGGAGAATCCTTCATGGACAAAGGAGCTTGGTGGGCCACAGTCCACAGGGCCTCAAAGAGACACAACTGAAGCGACTGAGCACACACACGTGTTAATAACACTCTGTAGGAGTTTATTGGAGAACAGGCTATTCATACAGTCTCCAAGTATTTCTCAGAGATTATCTATTTATTGTAAAAGGAAAGCAGATCCTTTTATGTGGAGAAATCTGATAGGCACCAATTTAACCAGGGTACTATCACTACTAGTGGGACATACACCTTCTTGCCTAGGATGGAATAACTTGGAAGCCCTTTCTACACTGTCTCCCAGAGCTCTGCATTGGAATTTGAGCCTCCGCTGCTCACACTGGTTACTTGCATGATGACACACACTTACAGTGGCTTCCTTCTCATCCCTGTAGCACTTCCCAATTCACAATCTTACTTCCTAGAATCATTTCCCAAACATCTACCTGTATTTGAATCCCTGTCTCAGCATTGCTACTGGTAGAATCCAGTCTAACACAATCACGAAAGATAAAGCAAAGACTGAGGATTTTCACTAAATTAGAGGTAAGGAGACATACAGGAGCAAGAGAGAGGCATGATCTTGGATCCAAACCAAGATGTGGCAGGGATGGGGAGCTACAAATGGTACAATTAGGAGAATTAGCAAGATTCAACTTTAGGCTGTAATAATAGTCCTGTATGCATCTCAAGTTTATTGACTTTTATAATTATATTGTAGTGGCATAAGGCTTGTCCTTGGTCTTAGGAAATGAATGCTGAAGTATTTAGGGATGAAGGAGCATGATATCTGCAGGTCATTCTAAAATGGTCTAACAAATAATAATAAGTATATGAGAGATTTTTATAAGTATGAAAAATATTAAGAACTGGAAAAAATAAGTGAATAACATTTGGATGCTAATTGTTTTATTTTTGAAACTTTTCTGATCTTTTTACTTTTAAATTATATCAAAAAAGTATAAAAAGATCACTAGGCTAAAAGTAGTATATGATCAATGTAACAGAAATTAGAAGGAAAGGGACATGTATCAAAAAGGAGAGTGTCTGCAGCTGATTTTGAAATATGTGGCTACAAGCTTCCTGGCAGGTAAGAAATTTGCATGATGATGGAAGAAGTGGAACATCCTAAAGACACATCAAGTATTCCTCAGATTTTAGATACATATGAAGATGTTGGGCTTATGGTAGGTTATCAAGGCAAGTCAGGAAGGAAACACATTTGTTGATGAGGCTGGGTGGTGTGTACCCCATCTCTCCCTTTGATGGTAATATCTACGTGACTAGGGCTGGTAGTTTTGCAGTGATGTGAGTGGCTATGATTTTCACAGCACTGCCACTGCTTCAACAATGGCAACCCTGCCACTGAAGTTGTTATTAGTTGTTTCTGCAGGCTCAAATAGACTAGGTAAGTTGCTCAAGATCTCACAGCTGAGTGACACAGGCAAGGTTCAAACCCTAGTCTTTCTACTCTTTTATTTTGGGGGGTTCCAAAATCACTGCAGATGATGATTGCAGTAATGAAACTAAAAGACGCTTACTCCTTGGAAGGAAAGTTTTGACCAATCTAGATAGCATATTAAAAAGCAGAGACATTACTTTGCCAACAAAGGTCCATCTAGTCGAGGCTATGGTTTTTTCAGCGGTCATGTATGGATGTGAGAGTTGGACTATAATGAAAGCTGAGCGCTGAAGAATTGATGCTTTTGAACTGTGGTGTTGGAGAAGACTCTTGAGAGTCCCTTGGACTGCAAGGAGATCCAACCAGTCCATCCTAGGGGAGAACAGTCCTGGGTGTTCATTGGAAGGATTGATGCTGAAGCTGAAACTCCAATCCTTTGCCCACCGGATGTGAAGAGCTGACTCATTTGAAAAGACCCTGATGCTGGGAAAGATTGAGGGCAGGAGGAAGAGGGTATGACAGAGGATGAGATGGCTGAATGGCATTGACTTGATGGCCATGGGTTTGGGTGGACTCCGGGAGTTGGTGATGGACAGGGAGGCCTGGCATGCTGTAGTTAATGAAGTCGTAAAGAGTAGGACATGACTGAGCAACTGAACTGAACTGCCTATTCAGTTCAGTCTCAGTCGTATCTAACTCTTTGTGACCCTATGGACTTCAGCACACCAGGCTTCCCTGTTCATCACCAGCTCCCACATCTTGCTCAAACTTATGTCCATCAAGTCAGTGATGCCATCCAATCATCTCATCCCCTGTTGTCGCCTTCTCTTCCTACCTTCAATCTTTCCTAGCATCAGGGTCTTTTCCAATGAGTCAATTCTTTTCATACAGTCTTGATATAGTTTTGATATAGTCTGTGTATATCAAAACCTTAACTCTTGTCTTTTAACCTTCTTGAGGCTTTCAATGGCTAAGTCAAAGACCTCTCTTGGTAAATGTCACATTGCACTTAAAAATACGTGTCTTATTTTCAAATACCTTTTGGTAATGACTTGTACCATAATTTCACAGTGATGAGAGAACAGACTTTAAGATTTCAATATCTTTAGACCATGAAATTTTTGCACCTTGTTTCATGTCCCTGGATGTGTTACAATGTTTTCTGGTTTATAGTTTATGTAAACTTGAATAGAATTTGTATCCTAATGTTGTGTGAAAATTGTATAAATCTTAATTATGTTGAATTGGTTCATAGTGCTTTTCAGGTCTACTATATCCTTCTAGTTTTCTGTCTATTCATTCTATTTATTTTTGAGAGTTTGATGTTGAAATTCCATCTTAAAATCTTAATGTATCTACTTAAAAATAATTATAATGTATAGTGGAACTATTTATAACTTTGTTCTGTTATTTTCCAAGTCTCCTGTGAATGTGTTATATTCTCATACTTTAAAAAATAAAAATAGAAAAAGCTTTAACTCTTTCCCTTTCTCCCCTGAAACATCTCAATTTTCCATCAAGAGACAGAGATGTTGTGAGCCCATGTCCAGTCTTTGGAAAGTCTAGACTTTGGCATCAGGCACGCAGTTGCCCTATCACTGGGACTGACCGGCACGAACCACTGGGTGGACTCGACATGGCAGCCCTGATGGAGGCTGATGGGAAACGCTCCAGTGTCCTGGTGCATGGCTGATGTGAATTTACTTACATCCTCCTCCTCCCTTCTCAAGCAGCTCATGTGGCTGCTGCAGAGTTCTCCAGGTTCACCCAAGAGTCTTGGTGGACAGCAAGCTCGCCACAAGTCAAACTCGCTGCCAAGAAAAGTCAATCTGAATTTAATTTTGAATCACCGGAGATGTGATGTATTTTATGATTTTATATAGCTCAGCAAACCTTAGCCATCTCACCTCCTAATTTTTACAGATGAGGAAACTGTGGCCCGAGGAAGAAGGCTGCCTTCGTTGGAGCAGCAAGCTAATTAGCAGAAGAGGCAAACACAGAGCCATTGGACAACCCGGTGCTGATTCCTCTGGGGAGACTCGCTGGCATTCCCAGGCTCAGTTTTCTTTCTCTTTTAAAAATCAGGCTCTTCCTGTTTTATTGAACTCGAAATGCTCTGACAAGCTTGGAAAATATTAATAAACCATCTGAGAATGCTGGCATCAAATACAGCTGAAAACCTAAAAAATGATGGTTGGTGCTTCTGACTTCTTTCTCCCTTCAGTGTAGCCGACAGGGTCCCAAAGGGCAAACTCAGGAACGCAAGTCCCCCTAGGTTTAGTGTGGCTGCTAACAGGGCAAAGATTCAGGAAGTCAGAGCAGCTAAAGCAGGAGAAATGGGAACCAGGAGGCCAAAGACACCTTGGACAGAATAAATCCCTCTGAACCTAAGGAATATAGGAAAAAACAAAGCCCAAGAGAAAGAGAGGATGTCTTCACGGTAGAGCCTTACAGCATCAGGAGAAAACAGACATCTGAAGGCTTGCAGGAATAAGACTATATTGTATAAGCAGTTTTTAAAATCTCCAGATGAGAAGCATGAACAGATTGGCACGTGTGGAGGAGGAAATGGTGAAGAAAATTTGGCTTTTCTACAACTGAGCTAGCAGAATTTCTTCTAACTTTTTAAAATGATACCCCTCCCAATCTCATTTGCTTAACTATTGAAAGATATGTATATATGCACATGTCTATAGAACATAACCTTGACTGGGAAATCTCTCGAGTGGAGGAACCTGGTGACTGCAGTCCCATAGGGTTGCAAAGAATCAGACACTGTTGAGGCAATGTAGCACGGCACATACAGTGTATTGGTATCTGTGTTTGTGTGTGTATACATACGTACATAATTCCCAGGTGGTGCAGTGGTAAAGAAGAATCTGCCTGCCAAGCAGGAGATGCAAGAGACACGGATTTGATCCCTGCTTTGGGAAGACCCCATGGAGGAGGAAATGGCAACCCATTCCAGGATTCTTGCCTGCAAAATCCCATGGAGAGAAAAGCCTGGAAGGCTATAGTCCATGGAGTCAAAAAAGTCAGACACAACTGAGCATACACGTATGTATACATGTATGTGTATGTTAAGTGGGTGAGTGTGTGCTGTCTCCCAACCCTTGCTTTTATTTCCTACACAATTCTTCTCCCCTGCCATAAGCTATAATTCTGGAGACTTAGGCACAAAGCCCTTGAGTGGGAATCTAATTTTCTTTTCCTTCTCACTTTGGGCTCAGTGAGATGAGATGCATAGTTATATTTGAAAGAAATCCAGTCAGCAAAATAATTCTGAAATTACCCATTATTTGGCCCAGATTCACACACCTGGGCGTTAAAGCAGATCTGAGACATTTTCAAATCACCGTCGACCAGAACTCCCTAGAGAAAGTTGACCAGTGCCTGTACAATCCGGAGTGTGGATGTTTGTACAACAAATGGGCAAGTTCTGGGCCTAAAACCTATTCACCACCCTTTACACTGGTCCTAGGGGTTGGTCGTGCTTAGAATGTGTAACTGAGCTTGGAGGGATGATAAATTTTATGAAGCTATTATCAAATCGACATGCTATCCAGCTGCATCAGATATGCCAACATGATTGATGTTTACCCATCAGTGGAGTCAGGATTTGATCTGCTGGCCCAGCAGTATAATCAAAACACTATCCATTCCAGGTCCCAGGACCTGATGAGAAGCTTAGTAACAATAATAAAAACAGCTCCCTACTAATATTGTTATTGTTATTATTCTCTCAAGGGGCCTCTGTGACTATTGAATTATAACTGACTTCGCTTGCCGTTTATTACAATTTGCCACTTTGCTCCTCATGTCAAAAACCCAATATAATTTTCAGCCAAAAAAATAAGGCACTACATTATGATAATGGTAGCAGCATTTCATCCATCAGCAGCAACTGAATGCATTACTTAACACAGTTCAGAGGAATTCATGATGAAATTGAAAAGCTGCACTTTTGGAAGGAATGAACTTCAGTCTTTGGATTACCACTGAGGCTTGGGAGAAGCCTGGCAGCCTGGCCTACTGCAGACGAGGGAGCCTTTTTAGAGAATGGCCAGGGCTGCCTCAGTCTTGTTGAGAGGCCAGCATGGGGATGATAGGAATCCGCTGGAAGGAAGTTGACACTCTGTGTAGTGGCTGCCCCAAACCCCAAAGTCACTGGCGTTGAAGAGCCATCTGTCTGGAACTGGTTGGCTCAGAGGTCTGGCAGATAGAGATAATGAGTCTAAGGTCACCGGGTCAAGTTCATGTGTATCTGACCCAATTCGCTGTGGAAGGTGGTGGGGATCCGTGAGTCCGCAGCTGCTGGACACTCTCCACCTCTACTGGCAATGGGTGCCTATAGAGTTGGTTGCCAAGAAGAAAAATGGCAGGAGCCATGCAGTCAATTCAGAAAGCTTTAACAAGCAGCTACTTGAACAAGGTTATGTTCTACCACCAGTGAGGAGTTAGCAAGTTAGCAAAGTCTGATCCCTGCCCTCAAGAAACTCACAGTCTGAAGTGTGAACCAAAGAGGAAGACTAGTAATTCTTATGAAGCTGGAATAAAGGAAGAGGGACTTCCCTGATGGTCCAGTGGTTAAGAATCCACCTTGCAATGTAGAGGATGTCTTTTCAACCCCTGGTCAAGATGCTAAGATCCCACGTGCTGAGGAGCAGCTGAGCCCACACATGGCAACTACTGAAGCTTGCATGTCACAACTAGAAAATCCATAAGTGGTGATGAAAAATCCCATGTGACACATTGGCTATCTTGAGTGCCACAACTAAGACCCAATGCAGCCAAGTAAATTAAATAAATAAATATTAAAATAAAATAAAGAAAGAAACAGATACTGTAAAAACAAGGATGGGAGAGACGGTACCTTAGAGAAGAGGTTGCCAGGTCCAGATGGTATATCAAAAGGGCCCCTGAGGATAATTACTCTTCTAGCAAGGAGAATCAGAAAGTGAGGTTAGAGTATTTTCCCAGATGTTTTCTTGAACAGCAGCCTCAGCTCTCTCCACTACTAGTCTCTGCTCGTTTCAAGGAAGCCTTCTCTACACAACCCTACTCTTTTCCAAGTTTCAGTAACCCCTCACTTTCTTCACCCATCACGACCTAGAGATGATGTTTTAATCTGGGTTCCCCTAGAAGTACACTCCAAACCAAGAGTCAGCAAACTTTTCTAGTGAATATATTCCTCTTTCCAGGCCTTACCATCTCTGTCACAACACTTGAATTTAACTCTATCCTTGAACCATGAAAGCAACTATGAATAAAACATAAAGGAAGTGACATGGCTGTACCCTAATAAAACATTATTTACAAAAACAGGTAACAGATTGAAATTGGCCGATGAACCGTAGCTTGATGATTTAAGCCACGGACTCAAGAGAAAGCCATTTAGGACTTCTGAGGTGGTCCAGCGGTTAGGAATCCATCTTCTAGTGCAGTGGATGGGGGTTCGATATCCTCTTGGAGAACTGAGCTCCCACTAGCCGCAGGGCAACTGAGCCCGCAGGCCACAACTAGAGAAGCCTGCCTGCAACAAAGACCCAGCAGAGCCAAAAAATAAAAACAAAGAGAGGAAGCAGTCTATTGTTAATGCAAGGAATGCAAGAGAGAAAGACATGACACAGGGAGAGAAAAATGACCAGTAAGGAGTATGTTTTCAAACCAGTTTCTAACATGGGCTATTGGAGATCAGTTCCAAGGAGAAGCTACGGAAAATAGTAGAAAAACATCTCAGAGTTATCTTAGCCAATAGGCAAGAGAGCTGAAGTATTTATATCCTATATAATCATAGTTTAAGGGCTTTCTTTGGGAGGACTTAATTCCAAGGAAATTCCAACCCACCAGATTCTGAGACAAAGCGGGCTTTCCCACCTTTGACAAAACATACAGATGAAAGCCACTGGAAGTCAGGCTGCTTGCAGAGAATGAACATAAGGCTCCAAGGGAATGGCAGTGAGCACAGACAGGGTCTGTGACAGCCCATTTCTTGCACCATTCAGATCCAGCCATGGGTCGTTTTATTTATTTTTTTTTTCTCTGTACAAAAATCTCTTTATTTCTTTTTTTTTTCTTTCTTTTTTTTTTAATTGTTTTTGCCATACATTGTCATGATATCACCATGGGTTTACATATGCTTCCCCTCGTTTTAAATCGACTGAATCTTAAAACGAATTCTTCAGAAGAGTAATGAAAATATTTTAAAAGAGGGAGTTAGGGACTCCCCTGGTGGTACAGTGGTTTAGAATTGCCTTCCAATGCAAGGGAGGTAGGTTCGATCCCTGGTCAGGGAACTAAGAGAATGTAAGCCAAAGCTACAGAGCCCAGGTGTGGCAATGAAGATCCAGTACAGCCAAATTTTTTTTTAAAAAGAGGAAGTTACTGGGGTGTTAGACCAGCCACAGTCTCCACTACTACAGCTGAACTAAGACCATCATGTCCCTCCTGACGACCCACTCGAGACTCCTCTCATCAGCCAGCACTTTTGCTGATCTGGATTACTTACCAAATGGGTTAACTTAAACTTAGCACTTCTTTAATCATAAAAGGGAAAAGTGTTCGTCTCTCAGCTGTGTCTGATTCTTTGTGATCACGTGAACTGTAGACCACCAGGCTCCTCTGTCCATGGGGATTCTCCAGGCAAGAATACTGGAGTGGGTTGCCATTTCCTTCTCCAGGGATCTTCCTCACCCAGGGATCAAACCCAGGTCTCCTGCATTACAGGCAGATTCTCTATGGTCTGAGCCACCAGCAAAGCTCTTTAAAATCATGACCATGTACTTTGAGAACAAAATTTTTCATGAGATAAAATGATGACACCAATAAATCTCTCAGCACATAATAGCTGTTTAAAATCGCCTACTCCCTACCTTCAAATTGTACTCACATGTGAAATAAATGTGACAGGATTATTTCAAAACAAAATAGAGGGTTTTTTAAAACTTTGGAGCCCTTCTTCTGCCTGATTTCATATGCTAACGTGTTGTTGCCAAATCCAGCTGTTGGCTCATCAGAAAGAGTTCATTAGTGTTGATTCTTCTGGTGCTTCCCTGGGAGATACCATCGCATGCCACTTGAATGAAGCAGCAGCGCTGGCAGCTGATGGGGCCAAAGCCAAAGAGACGGTCCTGAGTCCAGGGGCAATTTCCTCTCTGTTAGATTATCTGGCCTTGTCATCCACTGCCCTATAGAGTGGGACTCCGCAGCAGAGAATAGTTCTTGCCCTGGCACCTTGGGCTTCTCAAAACCCCAAGGCTCTTCCAAATAGCATATGTTCAGGCTCATTTCATTTCCTGCCTTTGCTTCGGCATTCTGGAAAGACAATGAGACTCCCCACCATCCTTTGTTCCACAGAGCATGGAGGGGTCTTGCCAGCCAAGTCAACGTCAGTCTCTTCGACAGATCTGTGATGGAGGAAGGACCTTAGGGGCCACTGGTGACAAATGGGTCCATGCACAGCTGAGGGTGGAATCAGCTTTCTCTGGCTCCTCACTCTGGATGAGAAGGAGATCGTCAGAAAAGAGTCAGGACAGCCAAAGTGAGGGTCTGCAGGAGAGAAAGGAGGTCTGTCTCTCCCACTCAGCCCAACAATGGAGCTGTGGGGGAGGCTCACAGCTAAGGATCAGGAATGGGCTCCAGGGCTCAAGAGGAGACCATTGGACAATTAACCCTATAAGGAGGCAGCACAGTGCAGAATCCTGGCTTGTTTCCTTGCACCCTCCTCTGCCAACTGTGAGACCTGGACCATATGAATCCCTTATGGCCCAGCAACCTCATCTGTAAGAAGGATCAGCAATACATGTCCTGACTAGTTCACCAAGAGTCTTGGCAAAGACACAAAACTAAGACCATACATTTTAAATTCTTTCATAAACTGCAAAACTCTGTATAATTGCAGCCCATCAGGATGAGTCTAGATGTGTCTTCAGGGAAACAATCTATAGTCAGAGGTCTTGGGTTTAAATTCTAATTCCATTTCCAATTAGTTAGACAATATCAACACTCAACCTCAAGGTTCTATTTTGGAAAATTCAGAAAGTCATTCCTCCTACAGAGGTCTACCATGGAGTTGATGGCCATGATGGAGTTACTTAAAGGAAAGGATAAATTGCTATTTACCTGTGTCCCAAGCACCACCTCCAGTAGGTAGAGTAAGAGAACATAAAACTAAGAGAGGTGGTTCTTGAATGAACGAGCAACATAAAGCAGAATAATACACCTAAACATTAACAACTGTAACAATAATGACAATGGTAATAATTGATTTTATTAAGCTAGGCACTGTCCTAATGGTTTACTTGTATTATCATATGTAAGCCTCACAGCAACGCCTTATGTGTCTGCTCAGTCATGTCTAACTCTTTACGACCCCATGGACTGTAGTCCTCCAGGCTCCTTTGTCCATGGGATTCTCTAGGCAAGAATACTGGAGTGGGTTGTCATTTCCTACTCCAGGGGATCTCCCTGAGCCAGGGATCAAATTCCTGCATCTCCTGTATTTGCAGGCAGATTCTTTACCACTTAACTACCTGGGAAGCCCACAACAACTTTATAATAGTTCTATCATCAGGCTGATGGTTCACATGCAGAAATCAAGGCTTGAAGGGATTAAGTAGCTTATCCAAAGTCACCCAAGTAGTCCACAGAAAAACCAGGATTCAAAACCACATCTCTGACGCTAGAGACCAAGTTCTTGTACAGATGTGCACATCCACAGCCATGACCAGAAAGGACACAGGCTACATGAGCACACAGGGAGGAAGGGCAGGCTCTTATGAAGGGCAGGCTCTTATTTAGGGCAGGCACGCACAGCATACCTATGAACCTCAGGATCCTGGTGTGATTGTTATCCCTACTTCACAGATGAGCAAACTGAGGAACTGTAAGGCTAAAGAACTCACTCACTGTAATGTTAACACTGAGTAAGGGGCAGAGCCAGGATGCAAACCCAGGGAGCCTGATGCCAGTCTCTGCTCCATCCACTCTGCACACTGCTTCACAGACACACAGTCACACCTGGAGAGATGTGTGCACAGCCGCCTGTGCACGCACACACACAGACTTCTGGTCATGAGACGCCTCCTTCTCCCCTTCTGTGAGGTCCTTGCCACAAAGTAGATGGAGAGCCCCACCGCCACGGCCACTAGTGGACCCCTTCTGGTTCTGTAGCATCACAGGGTCCCTGGGCACGGGAACCTGCAGAGGGGAGGGTACAGAGTCCATCTAGAAAGACTGCATGGGGCCACGAGCCTGGGATTCTGAGGAGTCCGGGGTCACTTTGAGTTCCTGCCACATTCAGAGAAGGAGAAAGAAATGTGAACAAAGGCACCTCTCAGCATCTCCTTGGGAACCATCAGGCTTTGCTTTTTCAGGCTGTGTGTGACACGTCAGCAGTTTCTCTCTGCAGGAGAAAAACATTCCCGCCTTCGGGGTGGGCGCGGGAGTGGTGCTTCTCAACTCAGAGGCTCTTTAGTGACTTCAGTGAGGAAGGAAAAGAACCTGTATTTCGACAAAGCAAACAGGGAGTCTTAGAGGTGGGAAGAAAAGAAGACAGCCAGTGGCTGGAAGCACAGAGGGACAGAGTGCGAACAGAAGTGCATGAAGCATGGAGACCCGACACATCTACGGGGTCTTCTGTCCCCTCCAAAGTCCACTCCATCACCCCAGGGTGTTCCTCTTCACAGCCGCCCCTCTCCATCACACCTCTGCAGAAAAGCCACACTGCCTTTCCATTGTCTTCAGAAAAACTAAAAATCCTTCAGCAGGGCTTACAAGGACCTACCCAAGCTGGCTTTGGCCAACCACCTGGCTCTCATCTCCTGCCTCACCGGGTACCTCCTGCAGCCACTCTAAGCTGGTGGGGCGGCTCCAGCAGGTCGGGTACAGCCCTCACACTGGTGTCTCCAAGCTGACAACTTTAGTTAAAGCACTTCCCTTCTCATCCTCCATCGCATCCTCTGTTTCACAAATCACATCTGTTCGGGATTCAGCTCAAACTACTTCTACTCCCCAGACCCCGGGGCCACACACATGCACACACCTCCCTGAGCCTGATCTCAGACCCCTCTTCGGGGTCCCCTTTCAGAACACATCTCACTGTACTATCATCACTGAGGCAGCTCAGCTCTGGGCCGCGACAAAACTAGGACCTACTCAGGCCACCCACAGACCTGATACTAAGTGCACGCTGAACAGACGCCCTCCAATTATCCTAATCTACTCCACTGTTAGACTCAAATGAGATGACAACCAGACTATTTGGTAACCTGAAAGCAACTCTATAAGCTAAACGCTCTACTTCTAATGCTAACGAGATAAAGGGAATTTTGCCCAAAGACTATTTGAAAGGTATCTCTAACAAAAGAAATGTCAGACAATTTTAAGATGCTATTTCTTATCAGCACTTAGCAGCAGCATTTTCTGTGGTAAAAAGTTTGTTTTAATTTGTATATGTGTGTGTGTATCTGTGATTTTGTTTTTATTTTTCTTCCTGCCTTATTCAAAAAAAAAATTGAAGAAATTGCTCAAGGTATTAACATATTTTTCACAACCCCAACCTTGCCCAACGAGCAGAAATATCACATTGCCTAAGTTTTTGGAATGTTGAGACATAATTTTGTGTGGGTGTTTTGCTGACCAGGATCCGCAGGGCTGAGAGATCTCAGAGGGGTGGCGGCAGGTAATCCCAGGGTTTACACTTGGCCGAAACTGCAGAGAAATTTGAAAAGGGCAAAACCTAAGCTGTTGAATCCTTCTTGGAAAGTGAGTGTCAGACTAGCTTGCTGCTGCTGTTAAGTCGCTTCAGTCATGTCCGACTCTGTGTGACCCCATAGACGGCAGCCCACCAGGCTCCTCTGTCCCTGGGATTCTCCAGGCAAGAACACTGGAGTGGGTTGCCATTTCCTTCTCCAGTGCATGCATGCGTGCTAAGTCACTTCAGTGGTGTCCAACTCTGTGTGACCCTATGGACAGCAGCCCACCCAGCTCCTCTGTCCATAGGATTCTTGCCATTTCCTTCTCCTGCCAGACTAGCTTAGACCCTCAAAAGTTCCTGCTTTTATCAGAACGTATCGTGTACCCTGTACTAAAGGTCTTTCATGCATATTCTTGTTTACATCTGGCAGAAGGAACTCCAAATGGTTCCCTTTTGGGAGCCAATGGTTCCAAATGGTTTTGCGTTGAAGAATGGCCTTTCAGTGAGATTGACCAGCTGGTCCAGCCTCAGGGTAGGAACCACACCCAGGACCCTCTGCCTCACGTGAGAGGCTCTTAACCATTGTGATACACGCCCTCCCTGGTGTGTTTCATCTCATCTCTGACGTCGGCCCTGAGACATGACCTATGACTTCGAGGCAGCCTGCAAAGACAGGACCATAGGTCAGGGTCCCCAGATGCAGGAGAAAACCAAGCCATCAGAGTAAGTGGTAGAGAAAAAAGCAGGCTTGAGGTTCAGAGAAACTCACATTCAAATCCTGGCCTTTCCACTTAGGAGTACCAAAGCTGTGGGCAATAAAGAGGCCTGGGTTTTTATTTCCTCATCTGTAAAATGCAGATCAAAACCTCATTGACGTACCACCTCACACAGATCAGAACGGCCATTATCAAAAATTCTACAAACAATACTGGAGAGGGTGTGAAGAAAAGGGAACCCTCTGGCACAGCTGGTAGGAATGTAAATGGATACAGACACTGTGCAGAAAAGTATGGAGATTCTTTTAAAAACTAAAAATAGAAGTGCCACATAATCCAGCAATCCCACGCCTGAGCATATACTCTGAGAAAACCATAATTCAAAAAGACACATATACCCCAACATTCCCTGCAGCACCATTTACACTAGTCATTACATGGAAGCACCTAGATGTTCATCGACAGATGAATGGATAAAGAAGACGTGGTGCTTATACACAATGGAATATCACTGGGGAATAAAAAGGAATGAAGCTGAGTCCATTGAACTGAGGCGGATGAACCTAGAGTTATACTGAGTGAAGTAAGTCAGAAAGAGAAAACCAAATATTGTATCTTATTGCAGATATATGGAATCTAGAAAAATACTTACGGTGAACCTATTTGTTGGGCAGGAATAGAGATGCAGATGTAGAGAGTGGACTTGTGGACACAGTCGGGGAAGGGAAGGGTGAGACCAATTGAGAGAGTAACTGACACATATACACTGTCCTGTGTAAAGCAGACAGCTGGTGGGAAGCTGCGGGACAGCACAGGGAGCTCCGCCTGGTGCTCTGTGATGACCCAGAGGGGTGGGTGGGACAGAGGCTCAAGAAGGGTTGCATGTGTACTTATGGCTGATTCAAGCTGCTGTACAGCAGAAACCAGCATAGCATTCTAGAGCAATTATTCTCCAGTTAAAAATTTTAAGAATTATCTACACCAATAAAGTTTTAAAAAGCAATTTTAATCATCCTAGGTCTGTAAGGATTGGTTAGGTCTGTGCCTTTTCAGCACAGTCCACATAGGAGGTCTTTGAATTTCACAGACTCCCTTGCTTAGAGCAGGTTACTCAGCCCAGACGCTACTGGCAGTTGAAGCTGGCCAGTCTCTGTTTTAAGCAGTTGGCCTGTGCATTAACCAGTGTCCCTGGACTCTACCGTGGAGATGACAGTAACATCAGCCCAGCTGTGACAAGCACAAATGTTCCAGGCATTGCCAGACAGCCCTGAGAGGAGACCAAGTCGCCCCTGGCAGACTACCACTGGGTTAGATCGGAACCAGAGGCAAGGTAGTGAGTCCTACAGCCAAAGTTACAGACTTCGAAGCTGAAGGCCCCTGCCAGTGTGGCCCACTTATCATTGCTCCGGGAAGAGCCACCACTGGATGCTTGGGGGGGGCTTTGCGTGTATCAGGTTGGCTGGGCCAGAGCCCCAGCTATCCAGCCAAACTCGGGCCCATGTGTCAGCGTGAGTATCGCACAGATGTCATCAAAACCGCTAAACAGCTGCCTTGAAGTAAGGGAGTTTGTCCTGGAGAAACTGCTTAGGGGAGGGAGAGGGGACATGAGCAAATCAGTGAGCAGGAAGGCCTGAAGGGAGGCTGGTTTCCCCAGGCAAGAAGAGCTGCCGCCTGTGGGTGAGAGCTGTACCCCATGCCTGTGGGTGTCAGCCTGAAGACAATATTCCCATTCTGACTGCCTGTCCTACAGATTGTTGTACTCTCTTAGCCAGCCAATCACATAAGTCAATTCTTTGTAATAAATTTATAGATAGACAATCATATATATATATATATATAGTAGCTATACACATATACACTATATGTAGGATGTATGAATATACATATTAAATACTACATATCTATATGTGGGTGGGTTTCTATACCTGTAAGTGTCTATAAATATGTGCGTGTGTGTGTATCCTACTGATTCTGCTTCTCCAATGAACTGCCAAATGACACAATGAATGCTGCGTGTGTGCTCAGTCATGTCCTACTCTTTGTGACTCCATGGACTATAACCCACCAGGTTCCTCTCATCCATGGAATTTTTAAGGTAAGAATACCAGAGTAAGTTGTCATTTTCCTCCTCCAGGGCATCTTCCTGACTCAGGGATTGAACCCGTGTCTTTTTTGTCTCAGGCATTGGCAGGCAGAGTCTTTACCACTGAGCCACCTGGGAAGCCCAATACAATGCTAGCAAACCATGCAAAACTTTAAGGTTGAACCTCATTCCCATGGAATAAAGGGCACCTCTGCGGGACTCGAGTGCTCTCATGTTCAACTCATCATTCTCAAAGGAACCCTGACACTTTTTTCTGAGCTGTGTGGATGTGGGTTCCAACTTCAAGCAGCTGGATAATTCTGTGTTTGGTACTTAACCTCTCTGATTCTTATTGACTCATCCATAAGCCTTTTGAGGTTGTAAGAATTCAGTGAGAAAACACATGAAGTGCCTAAAAAAATGTCATTCTTTATATTAGATACAGACAGACTGAAAGAGATCTTTGCAATCTTATAAAAATGTAGATTACAATAAAATATAAGGCATATTAGTGCATTACAGTTTATTTTGAAAGAAGTATTCATGTTCTTTTTAACTCAGTCATATATAAAAAGATTTACAGAAACTAATGATACTTACAGAAATGCCCTTATTAAAAAGAATGACATATTTTAAAGAGGTCACAGTGGTACCGTGTGAAACATTTAGGATCCATTAAAGGGTCTAAGCATTTGACTGAAGCAGTAAAACATCAATGGTCTCTTTGTTCGTTGCAATGTCAGCCTTTAGAATTTTCCATATAACGTTCTATTGATGATGGATCTGGACTCATTTGCATTTTAAATGTCTTTCTCTAGCTGGTCTCTAGCTGGCAAGCAGAGTGCGACGTTATTGCTGTCATGCAGGGTGGTGGAAGTGGTGCAGATAGAGAGGAAGTGGGGTCACAGGATACAGGAACTGACGGGAAACGCGGCAGGGATTCATTTAGGTTTAGGCAGTTGTGAAGTTGAGAAGCAAAGGAGGAAAATGGGAAGAAAAGAGCATGTTTTAAGACAGCAACAACAGAGTGATTTGCGCTACTGGAAGTGTCTGGGGGAGAGATACACAAAGGGACTTGGATGAAAAGGATGCAGACTGCAGAGCATCCTGATGGATAGAAGCAGGTACCACTTCATTCACTTCATTCTAACCATCCATTGGCCTCGGCTTTAGGCTGTGGACACCTTGAGGGCAGGGCCATGTCTTTTCACCATGGTGCCCTGCAGACCTGCGCTCACACTCCGTGACTGCTGCGTGGGTATGAGAAGGGCTCCACTGGTCAGTGAAGCCTACAGTGGGCTTAGACTCACAAGTTCACCCTTGCTTCAGGCCACCACTCCAGGCCTCAAGGAGGACTGGCCAAGGCAAGGCCAAGGTCCTCTTTGGACCAACACTTTCCAGACACGTGAACTAAACAGCACGTGCTCGTGCAGTCAGGTTCCAATCCTGGAGGTCTTGTTTGCTCTTGGGAACAATAAAACAGAACTCAGGCCTAGAACCAGAGCCATGGGGCTAGGGGCCCAGGGGAGGGGACCTGGCATCCTCTGGGGCCAGGGCCGGGTGCAGAGATGAGGCAGGAATGCACGAGAGAAAGCTGAGTCATGCCTCCAATTACAGTCACTCCTCATTACTCCAGACTCTGGATTTGCAAATTCACCTGTTCACTTAAACTGTATTTGTAACCTCAAAAACAACACCTGTGGGGCTCTAGGGGGTCCTTTGTGGACAGGCACAGGGCTGCAAAACATTTGAGTCACTCAGTGGACACATCCCCAGCTGAGCTGGGCACAGGCGATGCTCTGTCTCATTTCAAGTCTCACCTGCAGCCTCCTGAGCACCACGTTGTCCATATTCGGGGGCTCTTTGGAGGTGATTCTGCTGTTTAAGATACCCTCCCCAGCACAGTCCTGAAGTGCTATCTGATGTTCTTGAGCACAAACAGGCTATGATAAGATATTTTACATATAGTAAAATAAGCTTTGCCCAAACATGAATCCTGGTGGTTACAAATCCAATGTTAGTGAATCTAAACTTTCTATTACATAGTCCGTAGGGGCTTCCCTGGTGGCTCAGTGGTAAAGAATCCACCTGCCAATGCCGAAGACACAGGTTCTGTACTGGTCCAACAAGATCCCACTCACCTTGAGGGTTGCCCCAACTCCCAGCAGCCAGAGAAAGCCTGAGCAGCACTGAAGATCCAGCCCAGATTTAAAACAAAACAAATAAATAAAATTACGTTCTTAAAGTCTCTTTAAACATAAACACATAAAACAAGCTTGCTAGTGCTAAGTCTCTTCCATCATGTCCGACTCTGCCACTCTATGGACTTGCAGCCCACCAGGCTCGTCTGTCCATGAGATTCTCCAGGCAAGAATACTGGAGTGGGTTGCCATTTCCTCCTCCAGGGGATCTTCCCTACCCAGGGATCAAATCCACGTCTCAAATTGGCAAGCAGGTTCTTTACCACTAGTGCCACCTGGGAAGTCAAAACAAGCTTACGGACTGATTAGTTGACAACAATATTGTGACCAGAGGCTCGCAGGAAACTAACCCTGAACATCCCGCTGGAGAAACGGTTTAGTATTTGCTGGTTCGGTGTTCACAGCGACTCTCTGAAACACAACTCCTAAAGCGTGAGAGTTGGCTGCACCTCATCACCCCGGATGAAGCCGCAAGGACAGGCTCTGAGCTGGACAGGAATTTTCGCAGTGATCTTCCCTCCCAAGTGCATTTCTCTTCCTGCTCCCAGACTTCTCATCACCCGAGCGGCAGCATAAGAATCCACAGCCTCCCATCTTCTGCAGCCAAGGCAGGGAGATGGCGGCTCAGGTAGGAGAGAATACCCCACAGGTAACAAGAAAAGCAGATTCGCTCCCCCTCCCTCAGGCAAAGAGAGACAGTACAGCAGCCGTAACACAATTACTGTGCCTGCTCCTCGGGAGTGTGATACAGCTTGATCATAACAATAAAAAGAAGCTATTCCTAGCCCAAACTGTCTGTGGAGAGACAGCCTCAAAGGAGCAAAGCTGCTTCTGCCCCCGCCGAGGAAGCCAGGTCACGCAGAAGCTCCCGGGGCAGGCAGAGGGGCCACTCTTGGCCTGCAGCCTCCCAGGCCCCATGAGCTGAGATGACTTTGAGACAATTTCATTTGATCCCCACCACAGCAGAGGCTCATCTAGGCACCTGTCCCAAAGTAACATCAGGAGCTGGATCTTTCTTTTTTATGATCATATAAATAACAGCCATCCAGGTCTGGCCTTGGCTCTGGTTCTCTCCAAATATTAAATTAGCTTCTGTGGGAGAAAGTAAATTTAAAGCCGTACCTTATTGTGTCTATAAAAACTGGAAGAATCAAAAGTGCAGGGTCTGCTCAACCTGGAGATGCTCAGGTAGAGACAGAGGCAGGCAGGCTCGGGGGAGGGACAGCTCATTAGCCGGTGTCCCCCACCCAGACCTCCTCCACTAGACTCTACCTTTATGACAATTCTCACATCATAGAATCTTGATTATTTTTTATTGGAAATGAGTAACAGTGGCTCCTTAAGGTTTATCTCAAGAGGCTCTGTGGACTGAAGACTCATCACTTGGTCTTTTTCCTCTATATTTCCCCATTGGAGATTTTTGAAATAAGAGACCAATTGTTTGGAGCAGTCTAATCTTCAGGGAGTGATGAAAGTCCAGCTTTACCAAGTTCCTGCCTGTAAGTCAGGAAGGTTCAGAATTAATCCTGTGACTCCTGGCCTAAAGATAGGAACCCTGAGTGCTTTCATTCATGCATTCAGTCATTTCACAAATGAATATTCAGCACCAACTATGTCAGTGGCTCTGGGCTAAGTACTGGCAATGCAGCCAGGAGCAAAGCATCACGCTTTAGACAGCTCACAGCTTAGTCAAAGAGGCAGGCACTTGAGAAGACACTTGCCATCCAGTATAGGGGGCACAGGACAGGAGTGAGAAGATGCTGCTGAAACATGTAAAGAGGGGGACTTCCCTGGTGGTCTAGTGGTTAGGACTGTGTGGTTTCACTACTGAGGGCCTGGGGTTCAATCCCTGGTAAGGGAAGTAAGATCCTGCAAGCCATGTGGCCAAAAAAAAGAGAGAGAGAGAAACATGTAAAGAGGGCACCCAGCAGAGTGTTGAGAGATCACGGAAAACTTCTCAGAGAAAGAGACACTGAAGCCCAAAGAATGGGTGTGAGCGGACCAGGCAAGTGACAGAGGCAACACAGGAGAGGGTGAGAGGGCCTGGCATGTCCCCATAACCAGTCTGGTCTGCGGAGTGTAGGGGTGGGGTGAGACTGAGGACAGAGGGCTGAGTGGGGGCCAGATCACACGGGGTCTAAAAACCTAGCACTCAGTTACAGGTTTTCTTGCTCAAGACAAGAACTTTGGAGACCTACTCTTTTAGCAACCTTACATACACAATACAGTATTGTGAAGCTGCCTTATGACGGTAATCATCGCATATTATGTGTAAACATCACATATTATGTCAGCCCAGGAGGTCAAAACAGTCAAGCAAAGGAAAGAGGGTGGATTTGACCCTAGAGAGGTAAAAGACTTGGACCAAGGAGAAGAGCAGGGGGAATTCATTTCAGGCAGAAGAAACAGCATGTAGAGTATCAGCAACACAATTTGTGAGAGCAAACGTCTGGAATCTCTCTAAATGTCCATCAAGAAGAGATCTGTTTACAAAAAAAACACCTATAGAACAATTAAACTCTTGAACATCATGCATAAGTTAGAAAGAATTGAACTAATTGATATAAAATGACAAATAAAGATTTTTTTAGATATGTTGATAGATGAAAAAAGCAAATTCCAGAGCATAAATGTTATTGTAAGATAATATCATTTAAATAAATACCCATCCTTCAATAAAAATATTATTAATAATCTGCATATTATAAAACATATAGATTTTAATTAATCTAAATTAGGTAGATGATAATTGTTATATATCATTTTCTATTTTAATAGTCTATATTACAATATCATATAGATTATTAATCTAGATTAGGTATATTATAATTAATTATTATAATATATATTATATTGTAATATGTTATATTTTAACGATCTGTATACTATATATTATATATATTCTATCCGTATACTTTATGTTATGTATATTTGATATATGTTCACATTATTATATATGTTTTAGAGATAAACCAGTGAAAGTGAGATGAAGAGTGGGAAGATTTATATATATATAAAATCATACCCTATCTCAGATACAACTCTGCACAATACATATGAAGGGAACAGAGCTATTATAGACAAAGTCAGCCTACCTAGCCAAGGAAGACTCTAGCTGTCTCTTCAACGTTACAGTTTCTTTTTTTTTTTTTTACTTTATTGTGTTGGTTTTGCCATACATTGACATGAAACCGCCATGGGTATACAGTTTCTTATAAAAAGTTTCGCTTTTTATAAGCATCTCTCTTTTTTCCTTTGGCCATGCCACTTAGCTTGTGGGATCTTAGTTCCCAGACCAGGGATTGAACCTGGGTCACGGAAGTGAGAGTGCGGAGTCCTAACCGTTGAACCACTGGAAATTCCCTGTTAGCATCCGTTTTACTGGACAGGCTGGGAGGACAGGTTGCAAGCAAACAATGACGCTTCTCCTCCCCCACCTCCTGTTAATTTGCTGTCTGGCCCTATGGTCACTGTTAGACAGTCCAACATCTTTGACTCCCTCTGTCATCATGACAGTTCTGCTTTTACAACATAAACCACCCAGTGTCACGACAAAAGCCTGTTTGGTCCTCCGTCACACTCTCCCCGCACCACAGACTCGAGCCTGTGGCGGGTGAGGGCAGTCTGAGGGGGAGGTTTCCCCCGCTTGCTCACCACACCCTAGTCCCCAGAAGCATTTTCTGGCTCAGGAGCAAATGCCAGGACAGAGGTGATGAGGAGCAGAGGACATTTGTCCAGTAATCAGTTAGGCAAAATAGATTCTGTGTATCTAAAAAAACAAAATGTTTTCTGAGGATTACCTCATTCTATGTTTTCTTTGCTTTTCAAGAATTCCTTGCAGCGATAAAATTAGTCTGTTCACAATATGTCTTAAGAAGGATAATTGCAATAAACATCACCTCTATATCCCCCCAGGAGGACAGTGGTTGTCACTACTAACCATTTTGTGCTTTTGGTGCCAGTGCGTAATTCACCCCACCCCCTCCTACTCTGGACTGTTTCTTTAGCATAGTTCTTGATAATTAGGATCCTTTCTATAATCACCCAAGAAGCTTTCACTTAATGCCACTTAAATATGGTAGTTGCCATAGGAAAATATCATTTCATGGGCCATTAATGGGCTTAACAGTTCTACTTAAAAAATAGAAATTCTCACAGCTCATAATTTCTACGTGGAGTTGAAGCAAAAGCATGATGCTGTGACCCCTCATTTCACTTCAGCTAATATTTATTTAATACCCTCCTAGGCCGGATGCTCTGTGCATATTGCCTCTTTAACTCACCCTACTGGGTAGTCATTAATACCCTTAGAAATGAGGATGTGGGTTCACGAAGGTGAAGTTCCTCTGCAAATGGCAGAGTGCTGGGAGACAGCAGCGTCATGACCCAGCCGCAGTGGGTCTGACACCAAGGGCCGTGCTCTTTCCTGTACCAAGCAGCCTCTGAGAAGCCAACAGATACACTTGGCACCTGCGGTCAAGAACCCTGAGTCTGCAGCCAAGCCATTGAGTGCAGTGGCTATCTCCACCACCAGCAAGTTTTGAGACCTTGGCCAGGTTCCTTTAGTCTGTCTGTGCCTCAGTTTCCCCAGCTGCAAAATGGGAACAATAACAGTAGCGACCCCATCAGACTCATGAGAGTGGGAGCACATGCACAAAGCCCAGGAAAGGCAGCCCAGCACCCCTACATGTGTTCAGTGTATGTGCCAGTCTGCTGTTATCTCCAGTCTCCTTGCGCTGACTCTTCAGCCACAGAACAAGCCAGCTGTGTATGTTTCCCCGAGCTCTGTGTGTTCCATCTGCAAGTGTGTCCGGAAGGTGGTGTGGCCTCTGGGACTCTCTCATGCATATTATGACAGTGGATGTGATCCTCCAGTTTCCTGTCTGAAATTTTAACCTTATATTTTGATACCTAGTATATTTCTCCTGTAGCTCCTGTAGGATCTTTGATGGATGAAAATGTTCTCTTTTTAAACTTGTTACTATATATTGGAGTATAGTTGATTAATAATGCTGTACTATTTTCACATGTACAGCAAACTGATTCAGTTGTGCATGTAAATGTATATGTATATTTTTTTAATTTGTTTCTCGTTTAGGTTGTTACATAATATTGAGCAGCGTTCTCTATGCTATAACAGTATGTCTTTGTTGGATCTTCATTTTAAATAGCAGTATGCACATGTCAGTCCCAAACTCCCTAACTATGCTTCCCCCCATCCTTCCCTGCTGGTCATCATATTCAATCCTTTATCTTCATACACAAGACTTCACAAATGCTCTCCTCCCTCTTCTCCCCAGCCCCTATGGTCTGGAACATTCTTCTGTCACCCTTCTGCTGACCAGCAGCCACCACTTGTGGAATCAGAACTGACAGTAGGTCACTTCTGAGCAGAAGCTTTAAGAACCTGCCTGTGGTCGGTCATGGCTCTTTTCCCTCTGCCATGAGAACCATACAGCCCACATAAAAATCTCTGTCATCACAATGGATCTCAGAATGAAGAGGACGCTTGGAAAAAAGCCAAACCTACCCACAGCCAATATGTAGCATGAGCAAGAAATAAAGCTTTGCTGATGGAAGCCACTGACACTTTGGGATAAATATTTCCTCAGCATAACCAGAGCTGAGGGCTACATCTCTGAACAGCCCCTCCCCATCCATTCTGGCCCCCTCCACTCTCCTACTGGGTGATGTTTTAAAAATACAGGCCTGATTCTCTTATTCTCTTGCTTAAGTTGGTTTTCCATTGCTCTCAGAAGAAACATCAAAGGTTTGATCCTGGCTGCCACTGCTCTGATCCCAGCCTCCCTCTCCAGCATCATACCATCCCACTGTCTGTCTCCCCTGCACTCCGATCTTTGTGCCCTTTTTCACACCGGGAATAAATCACATTCCCTTCCACCCAGAGTCTTTACACATGCTGATTTTTCCCCCTAGAATTTTCTTCCCTTCCATTTTTCTATGTATACTTAATTCTTATTCTTCTTTAGATCTCAGCTCAAAAGAATTCATATTCATTCAAGGGGTATTTCCTGAGTGTCTTCTAATGCTATGATCTCTTCTATCCTCTGAGGATACAGTGAAGACAGTTCTTCAGGGAAGACTTCTGCCCACACAGCACCTTGCTATTCTTCTATGGTCCTTACTCCATATGTAATCATACATCTGGACTTCCCAGGTGGCGCTAGTGATAAAGAACCCACCTGCCAATGCAGAAAACATAAAAGACGGGGGTTCAATCCCTGCGTAGGGAAGATCCGTTGGAGGAAGACATGGCAACCCACTCCAGTGTTCTTGCCTGGAGAATCCCACGGACAGAGAAGCCTGGTGGGCTACAATCCATGGGATTGCAAAGAGCTGGACTGAAGTGATTTAAGACACACATGTGCACACAATCATATATCTATGTCTCTGATCTATAGTTATTTGGATGATGTCTGTCTCCCTCACTGGACAAAAATCTTCATGAAAACAGGGCTCAGATCTGTAGCATTTTCCACTGTGTCCTCTATGTTTAATATAGAATTGGCACATAATACATTTCATTGAGTATTTTGAATAAAGCAGAAGTTAGTATTAATATGTGGCAGGCACACCTCATAAGAACTCTCTTTGCTGGGTACTGTTCTGATCTCCATTTTGTGGGTTAAACACCCGAAAGTTAAATGGCTTGCCAAGGTCATCCAGCTAGAGTGTGATAGAGCCGAGATTCGAATACAGGCAGTCTAGCCCCAGAGATCATGCCCTTAGCCACAGTATGAATGAGTGGATTAAATAGCGCAGGAAGGAAGGAGGAAGGCAGGAAGGAAGGCCTTCGGCATGTGAACAGTAGGCTCTATTTATTGCTAATGTCACAGGGCGGGCTAAGATAAGATCCAGCGCTTACCAAGTATTTAACAAGTACATGTTGAATGAATAAGATGATTAATCAACCAAGGATAAACAAAGGAATGAGGCACCCCAAATGGTTTGCAGTTTCCAAGAGCAGCCATATGGCAAGTCCCTTCCTTCTGAACTCAGCACACGCAAATACCTTTCTTGGCAGCAGTCACCTCTGAGTCTTCAAGTCAATGATGTGACCCTTCCTGTAGGACACGGAAGGTCCACCCATCTGAGAACACTCTCACCCAAAGGGGACCCTCAGGAACTAAGATGGGATCCTTCTTCCCATCTTAGATACCACTGTGGGAGGCTGAGCCTTCCGGGGGGAAGGTGGAGAGAGGAGAGCAGCCTGCAGTGTTTTCAATCCCCTAGTCAGCTGGGAAAAGAATCCAGCTTTTATCTCTGGGAACGCCAAACAGCAGTCATTTGCAGGGAGAGAGGTCTGGCTTTACAGAAGCTGCTTAGCCTTGTGGGATCACCAACTAGCAATTGGAGAAAAGCTACTTAGGCAGCATGTATGGCCCCTTGAGAAGCCACATCACACCTTTACCAAGCTAATCTGAAATGATTATCACACTAACACTTCCTGGTCCTTATGGACACACCAGTGCTCCTCACTTGATTTGACTCCTAAAAAGATATACTGAAGGAGGAAACAGACAGAACAGGCTCTATCTTGAAAGCAGGACTCCATCTGGGGCCGGACTGTGGACTTTGAGCTATATGCCCAGTATCTATGGAAATGACATACCAACTGGAAAACCAGGTCCCTGGAAGGAAGAGCCCCGAGGCTCATACCTAGACTCTCCATTACCTGAAAGTATACCCTAACCATCTGTGTAACCGAATAGAATCATACATTCTATTGTGCTTATTGGGGTATGACCACAGGCCTATTGATAATTGTCCACTGTTAACTACCTAGGCTTAAGGCATATGAATCATGGGTTAACTTTGATTATATCTTTCTTTTTCCTTTGTTCAGACTAGTTTCAGGGAATTTGGGGAGGTGGGTTTGTGCATGTACACTTAGGATATATAAGGTTTTCCCAAAAGCTGGTCGAGGTCCTTGGCTAAAAGGAGACTGCCATGGGCCCGCCAGTGTAATAAACTGCACTCCACTATCTACATTGCCCTTCTGAGTGAGTTTGTTTCCCGGAACACGTGGCTACAACAATACAACAGCATTGTCAAATCAGAATGCCCACGACATGTGCTCGGAATATTTCTCCATGAACTCAGAACACTTCTTTCAACTGTGCGTGAATGCTAAGTCACTTCAGTCATGTCCAACTCTTTGCAACCCCATGGACTGTAGCCCACCAGTCTCCTCTGTCCATGAGATTCTTCAGGCAAGAGGACTGGAGTGGGTTGTCATGCCCTCCTCCAGGGGACCTTCCCAACCCAGGGACTGAATCTGCATCTCTTGTGTCTCCTGCACTAGCAGGCAGGTTCTTTACCACAATGCCTCCTGGGAAGCCCCATTGAGACACTGCTTGAGTTAAATGGATGCCTAAGACTCTACATCAGCTCCTAGGGGCTCACAGCACAGGGGGTAGAGACAGTTTTCTGGCAATTTTGAGCAGACAATGTTGGGACACCAAAGAAGAGAAACATCCCTTAGCCTAAGAGAAGGCATCTTGCAGACTGTAATATTAGAGTTGATTCTTACTAAGCTTCTTATATGAAAGGTTTTTGTAAAACAAACAAACAAAAAAGCTTTCCTAAAACAAATAATTGTCTTCATATTTTTCAAAAGATGGCTTGCTGTTACTTACCAATAAAGGAAAATAGCAACAATAACCAAGATATCTCCAGATGGCCCAGGCTTGCTTTCTGCAAGCTCTGCTCACCCTCCTGTAGACCCCCAGAACCAGAAATGCCAGGGTTTCTACGTTGCTCCATTGTCACGAAGCAACCTTCAGGGTCTAGCTTTGCTGGAATTCTTCAGAATTGTCCAAAGCTCCCCAACTCCCAGGCCCTCCCACGAGCTTTCCAGGCAGGACAGAGGGTCACATCCATACGTTCTCCCAGGCCCCCACGTTCTCCCGGCGAGGCCGTGAGCAGCAGGAGGGCAGCCACCGCCTAACCGCCTGGCTGACTCCTGTAGACACTCAGGGACTATTTGCTGAGAGAGGACTTGTTGGTTGGATTGCATCAATCATGCATGAACAACAACCATACCTGACAATCACACTTATAAATCAGAAGGGAAACAAAATCTGCCTTTGTGCAGGAAACAAAGAACTAACTAAATACTCTGTCATCACTTACTCATTTTACTCCTGGGAGGAAACCAAACCCTACTTAGAGTCTACTTATTCTTCAGGATAAAATTCAAACATAGCTGAAAGCCTACAGGTGTCAGCTCCAAATCCCAGCTCTGTCTCTTCCATGTATGTCCGATGCATCACTTCCTTCTTCTGGGTGTTCATAACACATTCCCTCATTCATTCATTCGAAGATCCAGCAAACAGTTCTGAATTGCCTAGAATGTGTGAAGCATTGTTCTAAGCACACAAGGATATAGCAACAAAAAACAAGGTTCTAATAAAGGAAATCAACCCTGAATGTTTACTGGAAGGACCGATACTGAAGCTCCAATACTTTGGCCACTTGATACAAAGAGCCTACTCACTGAAAAAGAACCTGATGCTGGGAAAGATTGAAGGCGAAAGAAGAAGGAGGCAGCAGATGATGAGGTGGTGAGATAGTATCACCAACTCAATGGACATGAATCTGAACAAACTCCAAGAGATAGTGAAGGACAGGGAAGCCTGGCATGCTGTACTCCATAGGGTTGCAAAGAGACACAACTGAGCAAATGAACAACAACCACAGTAAAGGAAGAGAGGCAAAGAACAACACAAATGATTAAAATAATTGCATGCGAGATGGTTGATGCTATGGAGAAAAATACTGCAAGAAAGCTGGACAGGGAGTATTCAGGGAAACTAAAACTTAAACTGGCCAAGTCAAGGTAGGACTCTGAACATAGACCTAAAGATCAAGAGAGGGGGAGCCATGTGGAGGCCTGGGGCATAGTCCTCCAGAGTGCACAGCAGGTGCAAATACCCTGAGACTCAAATGAGCTGGGTGAGTATGAAGTACAAAAGAGAGGCAAATAAGGCTGATGCTCATTGGACCACAGGAAAGGAGGAGAGAGAGTTAATGAGGGCATACCATCCAAGTCCAAGTCCATGCTGATGTCCTTGACTTCTGCTTTGAGTGACAGGGGGGATGTTATGGGCATTGGAGCAGGGGGTAATGGGAACTGATTTATATCTTATTGATTGCTGGCTGCTGTGTTGAGAACAGACTGAAGGGAGCAAACCCAGAAGTAGGGGGGCCAGGTAGACAGCCAGGTCAGAGGTGGTGATGGCTTGGACTGGGGAGCCATTGTGGGAGTGGCTAGAAGAGGTCAGATTCTGGGTGTATTTTGAGAGTAGAGTCAAAAGGATTGATCATGTAGTGAGAGATAAAGAATGAAGTCAGGATGATGAGGATTTTGACCTGCCTCATTGAAAAAGAGACATGACATGGGTGGGTACCCCAAAAATGTCAATGTTGTTATCATTGACTATGATTTAACTTGTACAGAAGGTTGATTATCTCTTTAGATGATCCATAGCTAGGCAGAAAAAGTAACTAAGGAGAGATGTCCCTAGAGACTGATTGGAAGGAAGGAAAATGCCAGTTAGGAATAGAAGGCTGAACGAATTCATTAAGAGGGGACATGAGAAGTCACAAAGGCCACAGGCACTCAAAGCTAGTCCAAGGGGGGACCCACATTCCACCGTGCCTCAGTAAGTCCCTGGGAACCGTCAGTGAGTCATGCAGGAGAGCGAATTGTATTTATTCTATCATGCTTAAACGATCAGTGAAGTGTGCAACTCATCACAGGAAAACATCCATCTGAAATATTTAAAATGAAACACTTGGCTCTGAAAAGGATGACTCCTCAGGTGCCTGGGAGAAAGCAGCTCCCTTTTGAGATTCTAGGAAGTTGCATTTTGTTGTAACAGGGGAGACTCACCTATGCTTAAAATCTGAGAGATGCAGTGACATCTATTACCTCCTTTGATGCTCATATAAACCCTTTGAGATACATAACTATCCCTAACTTCATGGGCTTGAATATTTACTGGCCCAGGAATATGAAGTGAATTGCTAGAAGTCAATGCAGAATGCATAAAGAGCCAACGGTGGGGATACAGGGAAAGGATTCTTCCTGGTCAGTTGCTTGTCATTGGTCCATGCTCTCCAATGTCCACGTGCTTAGGCAAGCTGCCCACAGTGGCAAAACCAAGACCTAGAACCGAAATCCAGTTCTGCCATTGAAACCTGTGTGTTGTTTCTGTTGTTCAGTTGCTAAGTCATGCGACACTGACAGCCTCCTATGTAGACTTTTTGCGTCAACATTCTGAAATATGTGTACTTTTTTAGAATATCCTCATTCTGAAAAGCTCAAGGTGAGCTTTTTTATAACTTTACTTATACTGTTTTTTTTT
>ML661883.1:5511035-5636537 GCA_007570785.1 Antilocapra americana | reverse complement strand
AGTCTATTCTATACATCTGCGTTCCTTTTGTTGTCTCCCATGTTGGGTTCTCATTACTGTCTTTCTAAATTCCGTATATATGCGTTAATATACTGTATTGTTGTTTTTGCTTCTGGCTTACTTCACTCTGGATAATGGGCTCCAGTTTCGTCCATCTGAGTAGAATTGCTTCAAATGAATTTTTTTTTAATGCTGAGTAATATTCCATTGTGTATATATACCACAGCTTTCTTATCCATTCATAAGAACTTAACAGACATTTCTCCAAGGAAGATATAAAAATGGCTAACAAACACATGAAAAGATGCTCAACATCACTCATTATCAGAGAAATGCAAATCAAAACTACAATGAGGTACCACTTTACACCAGTCAGAATGGCTGCCATCCAAAAGTCTACAAGCAATAAATGCTGGAGAGGATGTGGAGAAAAGGGAACCCTCTTACACTGTTGGTGGGAATGCAAACTAGTACAGCCACTATGGAAAACAGTGTGGAGGTTCCTTAAAAAGCTGCAAATAGACCTGCCATATGACCCGGCAATCCCACTGCTGGGCATATACACCGAGGAAACCAGAATTGAAAGAGCCACGTGCACCCCAATGTTCATCACTGCATTGTTTACAATAGCCAGGACATGGAAGCAACCTAGATGCCCATCAACTTATACTGTTTTTTATAACTTTACTTATACTTTTGTAAATTTTCCAATTGCCAGTTGTAAAAATTTTATCTTAAACGATGAATCTGCCTGCATTGTGAAAGATGGGAGTTTGATCCCTGGATTGGGAAGATTCCCTGGTAAAGGAAATGGCCAGTCACCTCAGTGTTCCATGGACAGAGGAATCTAGTGGGTGGCAGACAGAGGAATCCATGGGGTGGCAAAGAGCTGGACATGACTGGGCAGCTAACATACATAGCCAACAGGAATCTGCTCATATTTCCAGAAGGTGTGTGACTGTTAATAGTGGAAGTCTTTTTATTGCCTTATTAGTTATTCTATAAATCCTAATTTATTAAATATATGACATTTTCCAGAGACATAAAACCTTGGCCTAAAAGTAATAAATAAAACCTACAGTGGGAGCAGTATAATATAATCTCCACACCCATCTTTACCAAGAATAAGTTTCACAGTGAACAATTTTTGTTTGCAGAGGGTGGTTTCTATGGCTTAATTGTGATGTCTCATTGTGGATCAAGGCTATAATAAACATTATTGATGTGTCTGTATAGCAAAGGCCATCTTTGACCATCTCAAAAGGAAAAGGGCTAACAACAGCTTCTTTGACTCCGATTAACGTCAGAAATCCTCTAACATTTACTGCTCCAAACACAATAGTATACCTATGAAATTCACTTCCCTCAGGGGTGTTACCTTTTTTGAGCCACAGTACATGTCCGGGTACATTTTATGCCCTACTTAACTTCATACTCATAGCACTTATGACAAGTGTTTGGATTCTTAATCTTGGTATTAAAGATAAAGAGATGGGTGTCTGCTCATTGATTCAATAAATATTTCTTCGGCACAAATTAGATATCACAAGCCAATTATATAATGGGTTATGTAACTAGTAGATGGGATTCCCAGGGAATGCTAGTGGTAAAGAATTCACCTGCCAACGCAGGAGACACAAGAGACTGGGGTTCAATCCTTGGGTTGGGAAGATCCCCTGGAAGAGAGCATGGAAATCCATGCCAGTATTCTTGCCTGGAGAAGCCCATGGACAGAGGAGCCTGGTGGGCCCCCAGCCCATGGGGTCACAAAGAGTCAGACATGACTGAAGAGACTGAGCATGCATGCATAACTAGTAAGTGACAAAGCCCTAACTGGAACCCAGCCGTCTGATTCCAGGCACCTGATCTTCCTGTGCCCCAGAGTCTCTCACACTGTGCTCTGATATATCGCCCCTATACCAGAATCACCCAAGCTATTTGTAATACCATATCCTCAGTTCCCCTGGTGGCTCAGTGGTAAAGGCTCTACCTGCAGTGCAGGAGACAGGAGTTTGATTCCTGGGTGGGGAAGATCCCCTGGAGAAGGAAATGGAAACCCACTCCAGTATTCTTGCCTGGAGAATCACATGGACAGAGGAGCCTAGTGGGACCTCTATGAGGTCACAAAAGAGTCAGACACGATTTAGCAACTAAACAACAACAAGGCAAGTCTCTAAAGGTGATTTGCTATAAGAAATTAAAGAAAACATTAAATCCGTGGAGTTTGTAAACATGATCACATACCATGCTGTATCCGCCCTCCTAGTCCTTTGGTAGTGCTCTTTCGTGTGAAACTCTGGGCTAGACTTGGGCTTAACTTTGACTGAGACCTTATTAAATATGATGCAAACCAAGACTTAAAAAGTATTCGTGCCTTCATGCTTGTCTTCTCCCGCTGCTCGTAGAAACCTTGGGACTGCCGTGTGCAGGAGCCCAGGTTACCAACTGAGGACGGAAGATCACGCGTCTCAGTAGATGCCTTCTATACCAGCTTGCCTGCCAACTGCCAGGTAGATAAGTGAGGTAATCACAGACATCCATACCTAGCCAAACCAGCCAGAGCAGAAAAATCACCCAATTAACCCACAGAAGAGTGAGAAATAATAAACGTGTTGTTATAAGTCACTAAGTTCTGTGGTGTTTATTTTTTTAATGTAACAAAAGCTAACTGAAAGACATTTGCTTGGTTTCATCAATAACATACAAAAAACAACACTCTTTAAAAAGAAAAATAAGGAAGCCTAAAGAGGAACTAGAAAAGATGAAAAAGTCAGTGACTCCAAGCAGGAAATACATCTAAGGCTAAAAATACAATAACAATTAAAATCAATATTACAAGGGAGTAAAATAGAAATAACACTGCTAGAAAAACAATGGAGAGAACAAGCTATAGGTTTCATCTCAGAATAGACAGGGAAAGGAATAAAATGAACATAATGGAAGTTTGATATGTAAGAAAAAGTTCTTAAGCATGAGTAGTGCTAATTCTAGCAGGAAAAAAAAAAAAAGGAAGAAACAATAACAAAGTTGGAAACGGAGGCAGAAGAGGAGCAGTGTGGGGAGGAGAAGAAGAACACTTTCCAGGGTGCAGCTATGTAAGGCACACTGCATTCCAGGGAACAAGAATGCAGGGAACACACAGAAATTTATCTTTGCAATTTATTAATTACAAGATCAATAGAAACTACAAATTTCAGGTTGTCTTTATTCACAAAGAATCTGGAGGAAGAAAAGAGGAATGCCAGGGACAGAGGTATGGAGGAAAGAGAAAAATAGAGTCTACTGTTCTCTATAATGACCTATATGGGAAAAGAATATAAAAAAAGTGGAGGTATGCGTATAACTGAATCACTTTGCTGTACAGTAGAAACTAACAATGTTTTAAATCAACTATATGCCAATAAAAATTTTAAAAAATAAAGTGCATTTTAAAAATCTCTATCAAAAAGTGCAAAATAAAAAATTTTAAGTTAAAAATAAACAGACAAATACCAATAAATTGAATCTCAAAAAAAAAAAAAGTCTATCATTGATGGTGTCCCTACTGTGTGCCTGTCCTCACTGTTCTAAATGCTTTATAGAGGGAGGGGCAGTCCTAAGATGGTGGAGGAATAGGACGGGGAGACCACTTTCTCCCCCACAAATTCATCAAAAGAACACTTGAACGCTGAGCAAATTGCCCAAAACAACTTCTGCATGCTGGCAGAGGACATCAGGCACCCAGAAAGGCAGCCCATTGTTTTTCAAAGGAGGTAAGATAAAATATAAAAGATAAAAAGAGAGACAAAAGAGATAGGGATGGAGATCCATCCCAGGAAGGGAGTCTTAAAAAAGAAGTTTCCAAACACCAGGAAACACTCTCTCCAGCAGGTCTGTGGCAAACCTTGGAATCTCAGAGAGCAAAATAAACGGGAGGAATAAATAAATAATTAAAACCCACAGATTGCGTGCCTAATGGCAACTCCCAGTGGAGCCGCTGCCCAGACACTCGCATCCCCCACTAGCAAGCCGGGGGCTGGACAGGGAGGCATGGGCTGCGTTGCTTAGGGTAAGGCCTGAATGTCCCAAGGGCAATCTGAGGGAACTAACTTGAGATAACAACCCAAACTGTGGGGTAGCTATCCTGTGAAAAGCCGTAACCTAAGACACTACCAGGCCCGCTCACAGAACAAAGGACTGAGCAGAGTTACCCGGCTGCAGACTGGCCCATCCCCCTCCAGAGACAGGCAGGTGAGGGCAGCCAGAGCCGGAAGGGGGCAATCGCAGCCCCAGAGAGGCATCCTCTACCAAACTGCAAGCAGACTTCACTGCTAACCAAGACTTCTTGGGATTCTGGACAGTCCACATCCACCAGGAGGGTCACAATCAGAGATCAGCTCCCCAGAAGAGACACATGGCATACCTGAAAAGGCGTGCCAGTTGTACACCCAGAAAACCAAGTGGCTGGAATGAGGGAGGAGAGAAACCGCAGCCTTCAACTGGGGGCGACTGAGCTCAACAAGCACCTGGTCGCCTGAGCTGCTTGGTCCTGGGAAGGGTACAAAACACAGGCCCAACCAAGTTTGTGCCTTTGTGGAATACCCAAGAACTTGAACCTGAGCGGCTCAGATCTGGAGAGTGCACGCAAACCAGGGCCCACATCAGACAGCTCCTGGCAGAGCAACCTAGAGCCTGAGCAGTGTAGACTGGGAAATCACATGCGGTGAGTGAGGGCAAACCCAGTGCAGCTGAAACACTGTGCACATTCCCCACACACAGGCCAGTGAGATTTGTTTGCAGTGTTCCTCCCTCCCCACAGCACAACTAAACAAGTGATCCTAAAAAATAAGTGACCACCACCGCCCTCCTTGTGTCAGGGTGGTAATTAGACACTGAAAGGACCAGCAAACAGAAGAAGCTAAAATAGAGAGAACCACTTTGGAAGTGACAGGTCCAAAAGATTAAAACCCTGTAGTTAGCACCGACTACATAGGAAGGGGCCTATAGACCTTGAGAAGTATAAGCCAGATCAAGGAACTATCTGTAAATGAACTGACCCCCCACTGTCCACAATTGCTCCCGAGAAAGTCTTAGATATATTTTTACTATTATCATTTTAAATTTTTTTTATTTTTAAGTCCTCTATTACTCCTTTCATTTTCATTTTTATAACCTGCTATTACCTTGCCAAAAAAGACTCTATTTTTAAAGCAAACTTCATATATACATATGTATATATTATAATTTTTGTGACTTTGAATTTTTTTTTTTAATATTGTATGTTTGAGAATCTAACCTCTACTCTAGATTTTTAATCTTTGCTTTTTGGTATTTGTCATCAACTTTGAACCTTTAAGAACCCAATGTTCAGTACTCATTCTTACTTGGGAGTGAGATCACTGGCTTGATTGCTCTCTCCCCCTTTGACTCTCTTTTTTCTCCACCAAGCTGCCTCTATCTCCCCTCTCCCCCTTTTTCTTCTCTACCTAAATCTGTGAATCTCTTTGTGTGTTCCTGGCTGAGGGGAAGACTTAGGAAACTGATTACTGCCTGAATCTGTCTCTCTCCTTTTGATTCCCCCTTTTATCCTCCTGGTCACCTCTGTCTCCTTCCTCCATCTTCTCTTCTCTATGTAACTCCGTGAACATCTCTGAGAGATTCAGACTGGGGAGAGCACATAAGGAAGTGATTACTGGCTAGATTGCACTCACCCCTTTTGATTCCCCCTCTTCTCCTCCTAGTCATCTCTATCTCCCTCCTCCCTCTTCTCTTCACCATGTAACTCTGTGTACCTCTCTGGGTGGCCCTCCCTGTGGAGAAACCTTCCATCATTAACCTAGACGTTTTATCATCGGTGCTGTATAGATGGAGAAGTCTTGAGGCTACAGTAAGAATAAAACTGAAAACCAGAGGCAGGAGGCTTAAGTCCTCTGTAATGAGAGTTCTCTGTAATGAGAGGCAGGAGTTCAAATCCTGAGAACATCAGAGAAATCCTGAATCCAAGGAATATTAATTGATAGGAGCTCATGAAATGCCTTCATACCTACACTAAAATCAAGCACCACTCAAGGGCCAACAAGTTTCAGAGTGAGACATACCATGCAAATTCTCCAGCAACACAGGAACATAGCCCTGAGTTTCAATATACAGGCTGCTCAAAGTCACACCAAACCGACTGACATCTCAAAACTCATTACTGGACATTTCACTGCACCCCAGAGAGAAGAAAACCAGCTCCACCCACCAGAACACAGACACAAGCTTCCTTAACCAGGAAACCTTGACAAGCCACTCATCCAACCCCACCCACACCAAGTAACTTCCACAATAAAAAGGAACACAAACTGCCAGAATATGGAAAGGCCACCCCAAACACAGCAATATAAACAAGATGAAATGGCAGAGAAATACCCAGCAAGTAAAGGATCAGGATAAATGCCCACCAAACCAAACAAAAGAGGAAGAGATAGGGAATCTACCTGATAAAGAATTCCAAATAATGATAATGAAAATGATCCAAAATCTTGAAAACAAAATGGAGTTACAGATAAATAGCCTGGAGACAAGGACTGAGAAGATGCATAAAAGGTTTAATAAGGACCTAGAAGAAATTAAAAAGAGTCAATATATAATGAATAATGCAATAAATGAGATCAAAAACACTCTGGAGGGATCCAACAGTAGAATAATGGAGGCAGAAGATAGGATAAGTGAGGTCGAAGATAGAATGGTAGAAATAAATGAAACAGAGAGGAAAAAAGAACAAAGAATGAAAAGAAATGAGGACAACCTCAGAGACCTCTGGGACAATGTTAAATGCACCAACACTCGAATCATAGGCGTCCCAGAAGAAGACAAAAAGAAAACCATGAGAAAACACTTGAGGAGATAATAGTTGAAAACTTCCGTAAAATGGGGAAGGAAATAATCACCCAAGTCCAAGAAACCCAGAGAGTCCCAAACAAGATAAACCCAAGGTGAAACACCCCAAGACACATATTAATCAAATTAACAAAGATCAAACACAAAGAACAAATATTAAAAGCAGCAAGGGAAAAACAACAAATAACACAAAAGGGGATTCCCATAAGGATAATAGCTGATCTTTCAATAGAAACTCTTCAGACCAGAAGGGAATGGCAGGACATACTTGAAGTGATGACAGAAAATAACCTACAGCCCAGATTACTGTCCCCAGCAAGGATCTCATTCAAATGTGAAGGAGAAATCAAAAGCTTTAGAGACAAGCAAAAGCTGAGAGAATTCAGGACCACCAAACCAGCTCTCCAATAAATGCTAAAGGATCTTCTCTAAACAGGAAACACAGAAAGGGTGTATAAACTCGAACCCAAAACAATAAAGTAAATAGCAACGGGATCATACTTATCAATAATTACCTTAAATGTAAATGGGTTGAATGTCCCAGCCAAAAGACAAAGACCGGCTGAATGGATACAAAAACAAGACCTTTATATATGTTGTCTATAAGAGACCCACCTCAAAACAAAGGACACATACAGATTGAAAGTGAAGGGCTGGAAAAAGGTATTCCATGCAAACAGAGACCAAAAGAAAGCAGGAGTGGCAATACTCATATCAGATAAATTAGACTTTAAAACAAAAGCTGTGAAAAAAAGACAAAGATGGACACTACATAATGATCAAAGGATCAATCCAAGAAGAAGATATAACAGTTATAAATATATATGAATCCAACATAGGAGCACGGTAATATGTAAGACAAATGCTAACAAGTATGAAAAGGGAAGTTAACAATAACACAATAATAGTGGGAGACTTTAATACCCCACTCACACCTATGGAAAGATCAACTAAACAGAAAATTAACAAGGAAACACAAATTTTAAATGATACAATAGAACAGTTAGACCTATAGATACCTATAGGACATTTCATCCCAAAACAATGAATTTCACCTTTTCTTCAAGCACACACGGAACCTTCTCCAGGATAGATCACATCCTGGGCCATAAATCACGCCTTGGTAAATTCAAAAAAACTGAAATCATTTGAAGCATCTTTTCTGACCACGATGCAGTAAGATTAGATGTCAATTACAGGAGAAAAACTATTAAAAATTCCAACATATGGAGGCTGAACAACACACTGCTGAATAACCAATAAATCACAGAAGAAATCAAAATACGTATAGAAATGAATGAAAATAAAAATGCAACAATCCAAAACTTATGGGACACTGTAAATGCAGTGCTAAGGGGAACGTTCATAGCAATATAGGCTTACCTCAAGAAACAAGAAAAAAGTCAAATAAATAATCTAACTCTACACCTAAAGCAACTAGAAAAGGAAGAAGTTAAGAACCCCAAGGTTAGTAGAAGGAAAGAAATCTTAAAAATATTAGGGCACAAATAAATGCAAAAGAAACAGAAGAGACCATAGAAAAAAATCAACAAAGCCAAAAGCTGGTTCTTTGAGAAGATAAATAAAATCTACAAATCATTAGCCAGACTCATAAAGAAACATAGGGAGAAGAATCAAATCAACAAAATTAGAAATGAAAATGGATAGATCACAAGAGATAACACAGAAATACAAAGGATCATAAGAGACTACCATCAGCAACTATATGCCAATAAAAGGGACAACTTGGAAAAAATGTACAAATTCTCAGAAAAGTATGACTTTCCAAAACTTAACCAGAAAGAAATAGAAAATTTTAACAGATTTGAATTACATGGAAATTGAAACTGTAATCAGAAATCTTCCAGCAAACAAAAGCCCAGGACCAGACGGCTTCACAGCTGAATTCTACCAAAAATTTAGAGAAGAGCTAACATCTATACTACTCAAACTTTTCCAGAAAATTGCAGAGGAAAGTAAACTTCCAAACTCATTCTATGAGACCACCATCACCCTAATACCAAAACCTGACAAAGATGCCACAAAAAAAGAAAACTACAGGCCAGTATCACTGATGAACATGGATGCAAAAATCCTTAACAAAATTCTAGCAAACAGAATCCAAAAACATATTAAAAAGATCATACATCATGACAAATGGGCCTTATCCCAGGGATACAAGGATTCTTCAATATCCACAAGTCAATCAATGTAATATACCACATTAACAAATTGAAAAATAAAAACCATACGATTATCTCAATAGATGCAGAGAAAGCCTTTGACAATATCCATTCAAATTCAATATCCATTCATGATAAAAAAAAAAAAACCCTCCAGAAAGCAGGAAGAGAAGAAACATACCTCAATATAATAAAAGCTATATATGACAAACCCACAGCAAACATTATCCTCAATGGTGAAAAATTGAAAGCATTTCCCCTAAAGTCAGGAACAAGACAAGGGTGCTCACTCTCACCACTACCATTCAACATAGTTTTGGACGTTTTGGTCACAGCAATCAGAGCAGAAAAAGAAATAAAAGGAATCCAGCTTGGAAAAGACGTATAACTCTCACAGTTTGCAGATGACATGATCCTCTACATAGAAAACCCTAAAGACTCCACCAGAAAATTACTAGAGCTAATCAATGAATATAGCAAATCTGCAGGATATTAAAAAAAAAAAAAACACAGAAATCCTTTAGATTCCTATACACTAATGAGAAAACAGAAAGAGAAATTAAGGAAACAATTCCATTTACCATTACAATGAAGAGAATAAAATACTTAGGAATATATCTATCTAAAGAAACAAAAGAAAAAAAATAATAATAAAAAGAAAGAAAAGACCTATATATAGATAATTATAAAACACTGGTGAAAGAAATCAAAGAGGACACATATAGATGGAGAAATATACTATGTTCATGGATCAGAAGAATCAATATAGTGAAAATGAGTATACTACCCAAAGAAATCTATAGATTCAATGTGATCCCTATCAAGCTACCAACGGTCTTCTTCAGGGAACTAGAATAAATAATTTCACAATTTGTATGGAAATTCAAAAAACCTCGAATAGCCAAAGTAATCTTGAGAAAGAAGAATGGAACTGGAAGAATCAACCTGCCTGACTTCAGCCTCTACTACAAAGCCACACTCATCAAGACAGTATGGTACTGGCACAAAGACAGAAATATAGATCAATGGAACAAAATAGAAAGCCCAGAGATAAATCCACACACCTATGGACCTCTTATCTTTGATGAAGGAGGCAAGAATATACAATGGAGAAAAGACAACCTCTTTAGCAAGTGGTGCTGGGAAAACTCAGAGAAGGCAATGGCACCCCACTCCAGTACTCTTGCCTGGAAAATCCCATGGACGGAGGTGCCTAGTAGGCTGCAGTCCATGGGGTGGCTAAGAGTTGGACACAACTGAGCTACTTCACTTTCACTTTTCACTTTCATGCATTGGAGAAAGAAATGGCAACCCACTCCAGTATTCTTGCCTGAAGAATCCCAGGGACGGCGGAGCCTGGTGGGCTGCTGTCTATGGGGTTGCACAGAGTCGGACCTGACTGAAGCGACTTAGCAGCAGCAGCAGCAGCAGCAGCAGCAGCAGCAGAAGCAGCTGGGAAAACTGGTCAACCACTTGTAAAAGAATGAAACTAGAATGCTTTCTAACACCATACTCAAAAATAAACTAAAAATGGATTAATGATCTAAACATAAGATCAGAAACTATAAAACTCCTAGAGGAAAACATAGGCAAAGCACTCTCTGACATAAATCACAGCAGGATCCTCTATGACACACCTCCCAGAATATTGGAAATAAAAACAAAAATAAACAAATGGGACCTAATTAAAATTAAAAGCTTCTGCACAACAAAGGATGCTGTAAGCAAGGTGAAAAGACCACCTTCAGAATGAGAGAAAATAATAGCAAATGAAACAATGGACAAACAATTAATCTCAAAAATATACAAGCAACTCCTGCAGCTCAATTCCAGAAAAATAAATGACCCAATCAAAAAGTGAGCCAAAGAACTAAACAGACATTTCTCCAAAGAAGACATACAGATGGCTAACAAACACATGAAAAGAGGCTCAACATCACTCATTATCAGAGAAATTCAAATTAAAATCACAATGAGGTACCATTTCACACCAGTCAGAATGGCTGCTATCCAAAAGTCTACAAGCAATAAATGTTGGAGAGGGTGTGGAGAAAAGGGAACCCTCTTACATTGTTTGTGGGAATGCAAACTAGTACAGCCACTATAGAGAATAGTGTGGAGATTCCTTAAAAAACTGGAAATAGAACTGCCATATGACCCAGCAATCCCACTGCTGGGCATACACACCGAGGAAACCAGAATTGAAAGAGACACATGACTGAGCAACTCCACATTCACGTTTCACTTTCCTGCATTGGAGAAGAAAATGGCAACCCACTCCAGTGTTCTTGCTTGGAGAATCCCAGGGACAGGGGAGCCTGGTGGGCTGCTGCCTATGGGGTCGCACAGATTTGAACACAACTGAAGCAACTTAGCTGCAGCAGCAACAGCAGCAGCATGTATCCCAATGTTCATCGCAGCACTGTCTATAGTAGCCAGGACATGGAAGCAACCTAGATGGCCATCAGCAGATGAATGGATAAGAAAGCTGTGGTACATGTACACAATGGAATATTACTCAGCCATTAAAAAGAATACATTTGAATCAATTCTAATGAGGTAGATGAAACTGGAGCCCATTATTCAGAGTGAAGTAATCCAGAAAGAAAAACACCAATACAGTATACTAATGCATATATATGGAATTTAAAAAGATTGTAATGATAACCCTGTATGTCAGATAGCAAAAGAGACACAGATGTATAGAATAGTCTTTTGGACTCTTGTGGGAGAGGGCAAGAGTGGGATGATATGAGAGAATGGCATTTAAACATGTATATTATCATATGTGAAACGTATCACCAGTCCTGGTTCAATGCATGATACAGGGTGCTTGGGGCTGGTGCACTGGGATGACCCAGAGAGATGGGATAGGGAGGGAGGTGTGAGGGGGGTTCAGGATGGGGAACACATGTACACTCATGGCAGATTCATGTCAATGTATGGCAAAATCCATACAATATAGTAAAGTAAAAACAAAATAATTATAAAAAAATGCTTTATAGACCCTTTTTTCCACTTTTTTTTAAATCATTAGACAACTTCATACACCACCACTACCACCTCTTGAATACAAAACACAGAAAATAAAAGATTAATTACAACTGTTTTAAATATTAAAAGTGAGACACCATCTTGTTAGAAAGGATGAAAAAATTATAACATATTAAAAATGAGACACATAGTAAGCTAAGAAAATACTTTCATTTGAAAAATAGCAAGAACACAATAATACATTAAAATAAATATTAAGGAATTAGAAAATTAGTTTCAGGAAAACTTAAAATTAAAAAACATGCTACTTAGGGACTTCCCTGGTGGTCCAGTGGTTAAGAATCTGCCTTGCGATGCGGGGGACATAGGCTCGGTCTCTGGTCAGGGAACTAAGATCCTACACGCCACAGAGCAACTAAGCCTGCATGCGGCAACCACCAAGCCCGAGTGTCCGTGAGCCCTAGAGAATCCCTGTGCTGCAATGGAAGATCCCGCGTGACGTGACAAAGACCCTTTGTGCTGCAACTAAGACCAGAAGCAGCCAAATAAATAATTTAATATTAAAAAAAATTAAAAATGCTGCATAAAAGAATAGAAGATTTTCAACTAGCCCTCATACATTGCTGATGGAAATATAAAATGGTTCAGCCACTTGGAAAAAGGCTTTGACAGTTTCTCAAAAATCCATATATATTGTTTTTGTTGTTGTTGTTGTTTTACTTTTTTATATTTTTTTTATTGGGTTTGCCATACAATGACATGAAACCGCCATGGGTGTACATATGCTCCCCCTCCAGAACCCCCATCCCTCCTCCCTCCCGACTCCCTCCCCCCGGGAAATCTCGGTGCAGCAGCCCCGAGCAACAATCCTGGGCTGGCGATTGATTTCACATATGATACTTAACATGTTTCAATGCCCTTCTCCCAAATCATCCCACCCCTGCCCTCATCCACAGAGTCCACGAGTCTGTTCTATACGTCTGCGTTCCTTTTGTTGTCTCGCATGCAGGGTTCTTGCTGCCATCTTTCTAAATTCCATATATATGCATTAGTATACTGTAGTGTTGTTTTTCCTTCTGGCTTACTTCACTCTGGATAATGGGCTCCAGTTCCGTCCACCTGAGTAGAACTGATTCAAATGAATTTTTTTTTAAATGCTGAGTAATATTCCATTGTGTATATGTACCACAGCTTTCTTATCCATTCGTCAGTTGATGGGCATCTAGGTTGCTTCCATGTCCTGGCTATTGTAAACAATGCAGCAATGAACATTGGGGTACACGTGGCTCTTTCAATTCTGGTTTCCTCTGTGTATATGCCCAGCAGTGGGATTGCTGGGTCATATGGCAGGTCTATTTGCAGTTTTTTAAGGAATCTCCACACTGTTTTCCACAGTGGCTGTACTAGTTTGCATTCCCACCAACAGTGTAAGAGGGTTCCCTTTTCTCCACATCCTCTCCAGCATTTGTTGCTTGTAGATTCAAAAATCCATATTTATTGTTAACCAGTAATTTTATTCCTAGTTATATTTGAAAGAGAAAACATATGTCTACACAAAAACCTTTTTGCTAATGGCATAGCAGCATTATTCATAATAGCCGAAAGATGAAAACAGCCCAAATGATAAAACAAAAGTGGTATAGCCACAAAGGATTATTAGTGGGTAATAAGAAGGGATGGGTACTGATACATGCTAATGGATGAACTTTGAAACATGATATTATGTGAAGTAAACCAGACACAAAAAAACACGTGCTATAATACATGACTTAATTTATAGACGATGTCCAGAAAAGGCAAATCTATAGAGAAAGTAGAACAGTGGTTTTAGGGATTGGAGGGAGGGGGAAATGGAGGGAGGAACTGTGAGTATAGGGTTTCTTTATGGGAGTGATAAACATGCTCTAAAATTAGAGAGTGGTGATGGCTGCACAACAAAACCACTGCATTATACATTTTTAAAGGATGAATTTTATGCTACATGAATTATATTTCCATAAAGCCATCATTTTAAAGTCTATTAGCATATAACTGACTCTGAGTTAGACAACAGTTTCAATGAAACAGAACACATAGATCAGAAACAGAACTTCATATAAATAAGAATTAATATATGATAAGGGAAGAACAGCAAAATAAATAGAGAGGAATAGATTATTCAGGACACAGTGCAAAAAATGGCTTTTGCTTAAAAAATACATCAAATTTAGATTCTCACCACTGTATGGCAAAATAAATCCTGTTAAGATTAATGATCTGTAACTATAAAGAAACGAGGTACAAACATAGAGTATTTATTGTTCTATGGAAGAGGATAGACTTTCTCAGCATAAAAACAACAGGAGAAAGCCACAAATTAGAACACCAGAGTGTATGCTACCTTACCATATAAATAAACACCTACAGAAAAGAAAACACCTACAAAATTTAAAAGACAGCAATAAAACTGAACAAAATGTACCTAATAACTTCTTCACCCTAGTGTTTAACATTTTAATTTAATGACTCCATTAAAATGGATGAATCCTTAATTAGAAAATGAATAAATAATATTAACAGACAGAAGAAAATCAAATAGCTAATGAATGTTCAATTTTATGAATAATAACAAAATATGGGGGCATTTTTCCATCTATCCAATCGGAAAATACTTGTAAATTAGTGCTGCCAAGGGAAGAAGTGATGAGTTAGAAATTCTGGTGGCAGTATAGATCAGTATAGAAGCGCTTGTGCAGTATGTAACAAGTTCTTTAAAATCCTAATAGCAAGGTAAGCACAGAGCAATTTTCGAAATAAACTTAGTAAAATAAAGCTTAAGCTTTAAAAGAATTCATTTTCTGATAAATGTACTTCTAGGAAGCTATTATAAGAAAAAAAATCAGACCCATTTACTACCTTCCTTTAAAAGAAGTGATCAGACAGTAATGAGGACAAAAGGGGCCATTTTAAAGCTGAACAAGGGAAAAAACAGAATTCTTATCAGAAAAAATTAGCTATGTCAAAAATGATTCATACATATTATATTCAGTCATTGGATAAATATTTATTAAATATTATTGAACACCTATCATGTGCCCAGGTCGGTGCTAGGCAATTAGGATTACAGTGGAGAACAAAATAAACATTAACGTCTGACACCGCATCTCCTATATACTGTTGTTATTTTAGTCACTAAGTCATGTCTGACTCTTTTTGATCTCATGGACCTCAAGTTTCAAGGGAATTTCTGGAGAAACTGTTACTATATTTGCCTGCTGCTGTTTGGAGATCTCTTCCATGAGGGGACTCAGCTTCCCCTTCAAACATGGGATTCTGGATTTGAGAACAGTCACAGCTCTAGAATCTGGGTGACAGACCACAAGTTGTCTACGGTGATGGCTAGCTTTAGCCCTGTCTTCACCAGCTCTTGATTTTCTTCCATTTATGCAAGTCAAGCGACGTCATTATTATATGCACTATGCATGCACTCAGTTGTTCGCTTGTGTCCAACTCTTTGCAACCCCATGGACTATAGTCCACCAGGCTCCTCTGTCCATGAGCAAGAATACTGGAATGGGTTGCCATTTCCTCCTCCAAGGGATCTTCCCAACCCAGGGATTGAACCTGCAGCTCTTGCATCTTCTGCATTGGCAGTAGGATTCTTTACCACTGATGCCACCTCCAGCTTCAACTCTCTCTTCACCAGCTCTTGATTATCTTCCATTTATAGAAGTCAAGCTACATCTTCATTGGCCACCTGCTTATCTCTATGGCCCCTTAGATCACCGTGATCTATTGAACAGTGCTATCGATCCTATAAGTTCATGTCATCCGGTGGTCCTTCTGGCCTTGCTGTCCCCTTATACAGTAGTAATGATGTCTTCCTGATTCTGGGAGTTAAGTGTGGACACCTGGCTTCTACAAGTTAGACCTCATCGTGTCCATCTCAAGGGCACCTTCTGCTGTCAAACCCGGCCATAAATGCCACAGAGCTTTTCAGAATCCATGCCCCATCCACCAGCAATGTACCCCTATTGGCTAAACAAAAGGCGTGTCCTGCCTACCCTCCCAGGGAACATAATCAAGTACTATACTCTGGTTTCACATAATAAATTCAATCTATTCTTCCCGTCTCTCTGAGCCTTCAGACCTCCTCCTCATTTTTCTGCTAAGACATCTCCATCTCATTAAGCCAGCACTGTTTCCAAGTCTCAGGAAGTCATCCCAACAGATTAGGATTGTCTCCAGGGTGTCTTTGCCAGGACATTAAATCTGAATCACAGGAGAATGCCCTCATATCAATAAATTTCCTTCCAGCCGGCTGTATGCTGTAGATCCTCCAGTCTGTGTCCATGCATATTATCCAGATCCTGCAATAATTTCAGTATCTAAGTTATTTTCTCAAAGAGCAAAGGAAATGAAAAAGGGAAAATGGAGTCATTTCTAAAGAAAGATCCAAGGAGGAACTTTATAGAGAAGATATCAGATCTGAGTGTCAGGAGTTGAGCAGAGCCTCAGACGGCAGAGAGGGCTGGGGAGAGAGAGAAGGGCTTGCCAGATGTGAACAACTGCACGGGTTACCAAATGGCTGGGCACATTGAGGAAACAAGCAAGTAGGATGATTGATCAGGATCAGAGAGTGTGATTGGAGAACAAGATGAGGCTCGGATGCAGACGAGGGTCCCTGAAGGAGGAGCACGTGTGCTAAATGTGGACGCTTCCCAGCTCACATGTTCACTAATGCTCACCCAGCCCCAGGAAGGATGACTGACAACAATTCGGTAGGACTCAAATAACTCATTTCAAAGACTGTGGTTTGCAAGGACAGATATTCAGAAACCCACACCGAGACAATATTAACCATGAAACCCTACAGAGCAGACGCTGTGGGGAGGCTGAATTCCCCCACATGTCGGAGTCAAGTTAGTGGAGCAAGCGATGCCTCACCTCACCTGCTGCTGAGGATGGAGTGTCTGATTGACACATGCCCATCGGACTGGCGGCCATTTTTTATTGCGACTGTGTGCCATATCTTTTGTATCACTATCTTACATCTATTTTACACAGTTTTCCCCCTTTAGAGATGAGAAAGTTGAGTTTAGAGAGATACAATGTCATCCCCAAGCTGTCCCTACCAGTCAGTGATAGAGCTTGAATTCAGACCCAGGCTTCTTGGATGAGACACCTCTAAAAGTGGTGCTTTATCACATCTGACGTGGAGACTAAGCAGGTTAACCTAAGGTTAGCCTAAGGTTCAAGCTCTCCAATATTTGCATCTGTACGCCTTTCCGTTTAATATCTGCTTGGTAACTTCTCTGAAGTATTGCAAGACAATTAATAAGAAAGAACATTGTCAGTGATTACAATATACACCAAAGTGTAAGGAGTTTTACTGCAGCTTTTATTATTAAAGAATCTGCCTGCAGTGCAGGAGACCCCAGTTCAATTCCTGGGTCAGGAAGATCTGCTGGGGGAAGGATAGGCTACCCACTCTAGTATTCTTGGGCTTCCCTTGTGGCTCAGCTGGTAAAGAACCCGCCTGCAATGTGGGAGACCTGGGTTTGATCCCTGGGTTGTGAAGATCCCCTGGAGAAGGGAAAGGCTACCCACTCCAGTATTCTGGCCTGAAGAATTCCATGGACTGTATAGTCTATGGGGTCACAGAGTCCGACAGGACTGAGTGACTTTCACTTTATTAGTAGTAGTCACATTATTTTGTTTAATTTTTATTGTCATCAGCATCTTAATTTAAAATCATAACTGCCTGAAGATTATTAGAAAGGTAAGAAGTTTAAGCCCCATGTTGCTTTATTCTTTTCTACTTGGGACTATAAATTAAATTGTGAGAAAACTAACCTTTACTCCAGAGGAGACATGATTTAATGTTGAATGACACCAACCCAGGTAGAAAACATCCCTGATGAAATAGGAACTCCGAGAGTGATTTAAATGCTTGGAGATGTTCAAGCAGGAGCAAAACACCCCATGAGGCAATTAAGTCCAGATAACATGACCAATGGGTTTCCAAACCTTGATGAGCGAAGGTGAGGAAGGTCTGTAAACTCTGCAGGGAGCCATCCAAGAGGATCACAGTTTGTAATCAAAACATCCAGAGAGGAAGGGAGAGACACATGGCATCTGGCAAAGAAGAATTATTTATCCAGATATTTATTCTACCTCGACACTGAGCATCTGGAGAGAGCATTCAAGCACCTGTCTGAGACTGTGTTTGTTGTGGAGATGGGGCACAAGAGTGTGTGTGACACTGTGTGTGTGTGAGGCGTGCACATGTGCACTTCAGGGAGAGGCCATATGAAATGAAATAAATCACACATCTGCAGAAAAGATGGAATGACCAAGATCGGATAGAGTCATTGTAAGCCCTCAGTTCTTTGAAATCAGACACAGATAGATTTAAATCCCAGCTCTGACACTTCCTATGTACTCCTTAGAAATTTTCTCAAGCTTCTGTTCCCCATTATGGAAAATGGGAATCGTAACTAAGAGGGTTGCTGTCGGAACTGTGTAAGTAAATGTATGTAATGTGCCAGCTACAGAATAAGTAATTAGTCAACCCTGTCCATTATTACGACCACTGTTATTGTTACCAGTCTACTATGTGAGCCCTGCAGACAGATAATAAAGCAAAAACCAGCTGGGTTGAATTTTCCTCTTTTTAAAAAGATGTGTCGGTCTCTAATAACACAGCTGGGATTTCAAATGGTCACAAAAGTAAAAGATTGGGTCGCATTCGAAGAGTAGCTTTTGAATTATTTTGAAGCAAAGTCTTCACAAAACATAAGATTCTCTCAACATAACATGTCCTGGGCATCACCCGGGAGCTTGTTAGAAATGCATGATCATGGGCCCCACCCTGGAGTCTCCTATTTCAGAGTCTGCATTTTAACAAATTACCCCATGATTAGTAAGCACAATAAAGTTCCAGGAGAACCAAGCTAGGACAGGGTCTGCACTCATCCACAATCACGTCGAATCCTCTCATGAATGGGAGGGAAATGTCCATGTAGCCAAGCAGTTGATCCACTAGATCCATCCATCCATCAGTGAGACCTGATCAATCTCTGCCCCAACAAGGACAGAGCAGAGTTGACCAGCCCAAATGGAGCAAAGCCCAGTGCAATCAGCCTAAATGGGAAGCAGATGGTGTGTGTGAAGTGCCATCCAATAAGACAATCCCTTGACCCCATGTTGCTTACATCCTATTAGTGGTAACAGAGGAGTAGAACACTACATCAAAGAGCGAGATGAGTAACAAAGAGAGGAAACGATTTTATGATTTGGAAAATCAGAGTAGCCTTCTTGGGAAAGGTAGCATTTGGGATGGATAGTGATGTATGTGCAAGATTTCAACAGAAGAAGAAGGGGAGGAAGAGGCAATTCAAGCAGAGGAAATCCATAGAAAAAAACAGCAGAAAAGTACCTGATGCATTCAGATCCATGAATGGACTCAACAATAGCTAAAGCTTGACCAGTATTTTGGGATGGATCATATAGTCTTGCCTGGAGGGGGAACTGGCAACCCACTCAGTACTCTTGCCTGGAGAATCCCATGGACAGAGGAGCCTGGTGGGCTACAGTCCTTGGGGTTGAAAAGAGTCAGCTATGACTGAAGCAACTTAGCACACACACACGCATGTGGTCTTGAAAGCTGAATTGGGTGTTTCCTCTTCTATACCAAGGTGAAGAGAATCAGACCATCCAGGAATTCTGCCTTAAACAGGAAAATGAGTTGGACATGTGCTTTTAGGCCACAAGTGATACGTTTTTTTCCTTTTGCTGTTTAGTCGCTCAGTCATGCCTGACTTTCTGCAACTCCATGGACTGTAGCCCACCAGGCTTCTTTGTCCATGGGATTTCCCAGGCAAGAACACTGGAGCGGGTTGCTGTTTCCTTCTTCAAAAAATCTTCCTGACCCAGGAATTGAACCCATGCCTCCTGCATTACAGGGAGATTCTTTACTGCTGAGCCACCTAGGAAGCCTCATCAATTTTCTTTAGACTTTTGCATAAACAATAGGTTGTAATCTCTGTGACTGGACAAGACAACTCTATGTATTCTGGCCTTGACTTGTTTTGTATCATGTCAGAATAAAACCCCTGCTGATCCTCACTTTGGTATAAGATAAGGAAACCACCTCCCTGTCTGGGGATTTCTACACTTACTCAGACATTTCTTAGGCACTATAATTTACCTACTCTTCTGCAGTGCAGAGCTATTGCTGGAAAGCAGCTGCTCATCTTGTACCCTCATTTTCCAGCCTCTCCTCACATATATGTGCAATCATGGGACTAATTCTCACCAAAAAAGTGGGAGCAGAAGCAGTGTGTTCATGCCCGGATCAGAGCTTTGGGGAAATGGCTGTGTCTTCACTCTTTTCCTTTCCTACAAGCTTAATGCAGATGGTTTTGAGATCCTAGGGGATGGTAGAGTCTGGGTCTTAAGTTTCCACATGACAAAGCCAACTTCCAGCCAGGAGTGTCCACATGGCACTGATACTTACAAACAAGGAATAAGCTTCTATTGTATCTAAGCCACTTTATGTTTTGGGTTCTATATGATATAGCAGCTAGCATTACACTAATACAGACTTCACAGGGGCTACTGATAGAATCAAAGGAGAGACAACTAAGAAGGTGCTTTTTAAATTATAGTGTCCTACATAACACTCTTCCTGCACTAAATATTCAACAAATACAGTATTGATGGAGCTGCTAATAGAGACCAAGCATGTCCTTGGTTCCGAGTAATTAGTGATAACAGAACAGACATACCATCTCTCCCAGATTAGTGTCCAGCAACTACCCAACAGCACTGGCTGAAGCATAAGAGTCACACAATCTGCCTTTCAGCAGAGGAAATAGCACATCCTATCCTCATTTACCCATCCAAAGGGACAAAAGTCAGGCAAAATTAGAGCCTCTCTCATCAAATGGCTTTCACTGAGTTTCTATGTATGGATTCACTTTTAGATACCTAACTTGCTTGGTTCCAGGAAAAATTTATGACATCTTAATTGAAAAATAAAAATAAAAGAAGCAAAAACAGAATGGCAATATGAAAAGGAACCATGATTATAGCTAAATATGCAATCACTAATGACTTACACACGCACTCCAAATTTAGCTCTGAATTTCCTGGAAGCCAAGACAAAATATGACATTCTTTAGCTGTTATGATATCCATAATTAACTATTTAGTATCTGTATTCTCATAGACTGAAGGCTTCACGGAGGACAAAGTCTGTCTTTACTTATTGTCGTACCCATATGATGTAGCCTAGTTCACAGTCCACAGAAGTCCATGATAAGCTTATCATCAGGTAAAAGCAATCAAGGCTGAGGTCCATTCACACCTGGTACTGAGATAAAGAGGCGTGTCCTCCCAGATCCTCAGAAAGATGGGCCAACATGGTGATGAAGGGCTTCCTCATCATATGCTTACAGTGGATCCAATAGCAAATGATCCGTGGCTGGGCCTCATTTTTCCCCAAACCCCACATACTGATGACATCAAACCAAAGCAAAACATGGAAAAAGCAAATTCTGTAGGGAGTCCAGTATCCTGTGGTTCCAAACTCCAATTTTTGCTCATCTGATTTGGTTTGGGAATGACTATTGATGACCTGCAGGAGCAGATAGACACGTGACTTCTTAAGAACCTGGATGGTAAGGGTGGGATGATATGGGAGAAGGGCATTGAAACAAGTTAATTATCATATGTCTAATCAATCGCCAGCCCAGGATTGATGCTCGGGGCTGGTGCAGCGAGATTTCCCGGGGGGGGAGGGAGGAGGGAGGGGGGTTCTGGAGGGGAAGCATATGTAAACCCATGGTGATATCATGACATTGTATGGCAAAAACAATTTAAAAAATAAATAAATAAAGTAAAAAAAAAAAAAAGAACCTGGATGGGGGAGAATGGATACATGTATATGCATGGCTAAGTCCTTTTGCTGTCCACCAGAAACTATCACAGTGTTGTTCATTGGCTATACTCCAATATAAAATAAAAAGTTTGATTTTAAAAAGCTGAAAGAAAAAAGAACCCCCGCAATACTATTTCCCTCGTGGCATTCTTAGATCCCATCAATGAGGCAACTTGGACTTCATGTCTTTGGCATATATAGGTCAGTATAAGAAACTATCTTCTGAAGCTAGAATCTCTTGTCTTCCACGTGGAAAATTGAAAAGCACTGTCTACTCTGTCACTTAGGGGTTCCAGTATGAAGTTATAATTGGTCAGATCAAAGTGACATATAAATGTCACTTTTGTTACAGAATTAGAGAAACCTTTTCTTCACATCTTTTGGGTTCTTACGCTTTTCGATTAGGGCCCTGACTCTGAAGACTGGATTGGCAAGATCATCAGTGCAGTCCCAGCTAATTAATTAGAAAGGTGCCCAGTGCAAGTGGCATAAAGAGCCAGCAGGGGCAGCAGAGAGCAGGGCTAGTGCTGAGATAAGGTCTGAATGGAGGCAGATTTACAAACCCAGATCACTGTGGGGATTGCACACGATTCTGGAGAACATTCCCAAGAATGCATCAGAGTGAAAAAGCTGGGCTGGTGGTGAGCAGAAACCAGTGGCCTCTTGCACAACTCCACAGCACTATCAGCATTGATGACATTGGGTTCAGTGTGATGGCGCCCCCTGGAGTTGTGCTGTCCATCTGTCCTGCAGGGCTGAGTGTGAAAGGGCTCATCATCAACAATAACAAGAACCAACACTTACTGAGTGCCTTGAGTGTGCTGGGCACTGTGCTAAGTAAGGACTTTACCAGCTTATGAGGCTCTCACCACAGCATTGTAAGTCGACACTACCGTCATTCCCATTTAACAAAAGCTGGGTTTGAGACTTAGAGAGATTAAGTAGTTACCCCAAACTGTTCAGCCAGTAATTGATGAAACCAGAATTCACATCCAGTCTGACTTCATCATCCTTCCTCTTCACTACTCTATTATATTGCCTTCTCGCCACTCTATTTTAAAGACTTGATAAAAGGAACTTTGCTTTTCAAGATGATGTACACAACAGTTTGCTTTTTACTGAGGTATAATGACGTCACAATGGTGTGTTAGTTTCTGCTGTACAACAGCACGAGTCTCCCGTATGTAAGCATATATCCCCTCTTTCTTGAACCTCCCACCCACCACCCATCCCTGTGACCCTCTAGGTCAACACAGAGCACCAAGCTTAGTTCCCTGTGCTATACAGCAGCTTCCCAATAACTATCTATTTGAATTCTGCCCTAGGAATTGAGGCCCCATCCCCAAATTTCACCTGCTGATTCTACTACCTTGTCTAAGGGGACGCCTTCATATAATAGTGAGGTGGCAGGTGGGTACACGCACACACGCATCCTGGAGAGACATTAGGCCAGAGAGACATTCACCGTCTGGCCCCGCCAAGTGCTCTCAGCACAGCAGGATGGATGCAGCCTCTAACAGAGCTCGGCAGAAGTAATTCAGGCATTTATTATCAAGCACCACTGGCTAAATTCTCTTTTCTGATGCTAGCAGATGACTCCCATTCTCCATAACGAGAGCCAGGCGAGGATATTCAAAGGCAGGGCATTGCAGGGGGCCGCATTTTGAAGGCATGAAGTCAGGGCTCAGGGGGAGAGATGGCTCATGACACATCATTCAGAGGGAAGCTGTCAGGGCAGAATGATCCCTTCCCAGCAGCCAGGGCCCCTGCAACCACCTGTAATATGATAAGGGGGTGGACATCTTCACAGAAAGATTTCAGCAAGTTTTCTAGGCAACCACCAGATGCTCTCTACTCCCTCAGCAATGAATCAGTCTAGGTCTAAAAAGATGCAGCAAGATCCATTTCATCCCAATGGCTCAATGGGTAAAGAATCTGCCTGCAATGCAGGAGATGAAAGAGATGCCAGTTCAACCCCCGGTCTTGTTCACCTGTCTAATTTTTAGAATGATATCCCCCAAATCTCACCTACTTATTTACTTATGAAAAGGTGGGCATATATGCGCATGTGTAACATGTGTATTGGTAACTGTGTCCCAGGTGGCACCACTGGTAAAGAACCCGCCTGATTCAGGAGATGGGAGTTTGATCCCTGGGTTGGGAAGATCCCCTGGAGGGGGAAATGACAACCCACTCCAGTATTCTTGCCTGAAAAATCTCATGGACAAAAAGAGCCTGGCAGGCTACAGTCTGTGGGGTTACAAAGAGTCAGACACGACTGAGCACGAGTATGCAGAACTAAAACCCCCACCAAACGGGAGATGCTAACTACTTGATAAGAAGCAATGCTCCTTCCAGAAAAGGTCACAGTTTGTTCATCGTCACCTGATGACAGATGACCTCTGAATTGAAGGAAAGCGGGCCCTACACACACTCCGAACCTTATCAGCAACCCTGCCCCCTTGGACTATAAAACTCCTCACAAACCACCCAGGTCAGGACACACAGCTCTGAAGGCATTAACCCACTGTGGCCCCCTTTGTCTGGCAAAGCAACAAAGCTATTCTTTTCTACTTCACCCAAAACTGTGTCTCAAAGATTTAATTCGGCGTCAGGGTACAAAGGCTGGATTCAGCTTCATAACCATTAATCAGCAGGGCCAGAGTGGACCACAGGATTAATGAGCTTATGCCTTCATCTGTAACTTATGAAGCACATCCTTGTACCATGCAGCATATGCCAGACAATTAAGGACAATGCAAAAACACACAGGCCAAGATGATGTATAAATAGAAAAATGAAAAGTGAACATATATAAAGCAATGGGAAAATAAAAGCAATAGTGGCAGAATACGAAAAAAAAGCTTTACCTCCTAAGCAAAAAATTTTACTTCCCTTAAATAAATACCTATTTGTGCACAGATCCAAGGACTGCATAGTAAATTCAGCAAGGAGACCTCAATAAAACCCATTTGAGCTCAGATCACTGTTGAGAATGACTCACTTCCCAGAGAAGGTGGAGGATAATTAGGGTGGAACGAAAGTGGCTCAAGGAGCGTATCAATTAAAGCAAGGTTCAAACTGAGGCAAGAGGTAGATGGACGCCCTCACAGGGTAAAGTGATATGGGGTTCACTCCCTGAGGACTGAAACTCCAAGACAAGAATAGCAGGACAACTAAAAGGAGGAGGCTGGGCCCTGCACAGACCACATATTTCTCATCCTCCAGGCCAGGAGATCCCATGAAGGAGGAAATGGCAACTCGCTCCAGTATTCTTTCCTGGAGAATCCCATAAACAGAGGAGCCTGGAGGGCTACAGTCCACGGTGGTCAAGAGTCGGACATGACTGAAGTGACTTAGCACACACGCAAAAGTCAGGAAACCTCCCCCACCACACATGCATAGAAAGGTTCCTTGGAGGTCAAAAGGGAAGTGATGTCAAGGGATGCTCTACCCACAGGACTTCTCGGTAGAATCCATCTTGGAAAGACATGTGTGTGCATCAGGTGTATCCGACTCTTCATGACCCCATGGACTGTAGCCCACCAGGCTCCTCTGTCCATGGGATCCTCCAGGCGAGAATACTAGAGTTGGTTGCCCTGCTCTCCTCCAGGGGATCTTCTGACCCAGGGATCAAACCCATGTCTCTTATGTCTCCTACATTGGCAGGCAGGTTCTTTACCATTTGTGCCACCTGAGAAGGATCCAGAGATATACCAAATATGGATTGTGAACCAGGCGAGTAAAAATGACTGGCCAAAGGAAACCTGGAAGAAATGCTCCATAAAAGTAATTCAAACTGCCATAGGGGTAAAACTCAACAAAACTCTCTCTTTGAGTCTGCCTGTGTGTCTGTTAACACACTCTTTTTCCTCCTAATGAATACTTTACTTGCTCCACTCCTTTCCATCTTTGTGGAAGTTCTTTTCTGCAAAGCTGAAGAGCCAAAGTCCTTGTCTCTAACCACTGGTCTAGTAGCTAGGATCTGTGCTCTCACCGCCATGACCCAGACTCAATATCTGCCTGGCAACCCAAGCCCCACTTCAAGCTATTTCAGGCTGAGGCCACCCAAGATCAAAACCACCACCATCAGAGTGCCTTCAGTCGTGAAGGAAGAGACTGTCACTCACAGTAGCTGGGACAAAGATGCTGGGTTTATTCCTTTCTAGGCAGAGGAAAACTATACTTGAAAATCACAGACTCTCCGAACAAAGCAAAGAGCATTATTTTTGAAGACATTAGAGATCGGATGGCTTCCCTGATAGCTCAGTTGGTAAAGAATCTGCCTGCAATGCAGGAGATCCCAGTTTGATTCCTGGGTTGGGAAGATCCACTGGAGAAGGGATAGACTACCCACTCCAGTATTCCTGGGCTTCCCTTGCAGCTCAGCTGGTAAAGAATCCGCCTGCAATGTGGAAGACCTGGGTTCGATCCCTGGGCTGGGAAGATTTCCTGAAGAAAGCATAGACTACCCACTCCAGTATTCTTGGGCTTCCCTTGTGGTTCAGCTGGTAAAGAATCCACATACAATGCAGGAGACAATGCCCTAGTCTTCACCCCAAGTCTTCTCCCCAAGATCAGGGTATTCCAGAGAAGAACCCCTGGGATCTTCTCCAGGGGTTGGGAAGATCCCCTGGAGAAGGGAAAGGCTACCCACTCCAGTATTCTGGCCTGGAGAATTTCATGGATTGTATAGTCCATGGGGTCACAAAGAGTCCAGAGAGGAGTGTTTAGAGACTGGTTGGCATTCAGAACCATGGTCACTGTAGTGAGGATACTGCTGTGGACTTCCAGGATGATCCTGACCAATCAGGACTCACAACAACAACAACAACAACAGCAAAAACAAAACAAAAAAACACCAGAACAAAACAACAAAAAAATGCCAGAACAACCAAAGAAATTTTGAAAAAGACTGAAATGGGAGAACTTTCCCTTCCCACTCTGGAAACTTACTATAAAGCTAGTTAGGAAGACGGCATGGTACTGCCATAAGGATAGATCAAGGAAAGACAATTCAGAGTCTAGAAATGAATCGTTATTACTTGTAGTCAATTGAACTAGATAAAGGTGCTGTGGGGGCCCAGAGAAGACCATCCCAAAATGTGCCTTGAAGGTATACTGAGGTTACTTAAGAAACGGCCAACATGAGAAGGGCATACTAAACCTCCTTCCGGGCACTTCCCTAGCAACCCAACAGTTAAGACTCCCTGCTTCCTCCACGTGTTCAAGACAAAAGGCTTTTGCCTCTTGAACGTTTTTTTCTGTCCCCGCATTGGCAGAGGCTGCTATCTTTTCACTGTATATCCAGAGACCCAGCACTTGTCAATATTACCATCATGTCAAGAGCCAGCTACCATCTTGGGCAATCAAAACAGTCTTTTAACACACATCTCATGCTTTACCCTGGCTGCCCTAAACTTTGCTGTTAACTCGGTAGGCAACCCACTCCAGTGTTCTTGCCTGGAGAATCCCAGGGACGGGGAAGCCTGGTGGGCTGCCGTCTATGGGTTGCACAGAGTCGGACACAACTGAAGCGACTTAGCAGCAGCAGCAGCAGTAGGCAGAGTGAATTAAAAGGAAGTCCAATTATCTTCCCTGGAGGAGGAAACAGCAATTCACTCCAGTATTCTCGACTGGAGAATTCCGTAGACACAGGAGCCTGGCAGACTTCAGTCCATGGAGTAGCAAAGAGTCAGAAACAAGTGAATGACTAACACTTTCACTTTTCTCTTCCAATCACCTTCTGCATGCCTACATGCTCAGTCACTACAGTCATGTCCAACTCTTTGCAACCCCATGAACTAATCCACCAGGCTCTTCTGTCCATGGAATTCTCCAGGCAAGAATACTAGAGTGGGTTGCCATGCCCTCCTCCAGGGGATCTTCTCGACCTAGGGCTTAAACCCATGTCTCCTGCATTGGCAGGCAGATTCTTTACCACTGAGCCACCAGGGAAGCCCCCAAGCACCTTACACTTCTGTGCAAAGCCCTCCTTGGCTGCTCATCTCAATTCAAATCTCTGCTGTGTCCTACAAGGTCTTCTCTTAGAAAGTCCCACTTCTGTGACCTCTTCACTTACTTCTACCCTCTCTACTCCCTCTATTCCTACCCCACCCACCCACCCATCTACCTCTATCTTGTCACTGTTTATCAAAAATGCTATGCATGATACTGCCTCACCTGTGCAGGTGTAGTTCCTCCATCACTCCTTACATATACTCAAATGTAACCTTCTCAGTGAGGTCTCACCTGACCATACATTCCCTGCCCTCCTTGATGGACTGTAAAAAAAGGCCTCAGTCCCCCTCCATCTACCTCTTCTTCTGAACTGTGACTTTTCAGACTCTTCCACCAAGAAGGCAGGCCTCCACCATTTTGCTAGTGAATAAGCGACTGGATTTTGCAAAGGCCATACCTTTCCTCTCTATCTTATACTGGCTTAGTCTGCTGGATAAGCAGTTGAGAAGTCAACTAATGATACAAACATGGAAGGCAAGAACAAGCTCATCTGGGCTTTCCGTGACACAACACAAACCTGAAGACCTCTTGCTTCTTAATCCACTTCTCTTCCCAGAACCACAATGCCTTTCAGACAATTATTGTTGTTGTTCAGTCAATAAGTCATGTCCAACTCTTTGTGACCCCATGGACTGCAGCATGCCAGGCCTCCTTGTCCTTCACTATCTCCTAGAGTTTGCTCAAACTCATGTCCGTTGAGCTGATGATGCCACATGCCATCCCTCTCATCCTCTGTTGCTCCCCCTTCTCCTCCTTCCCTAGATCTTTCCAAGCATCAGGTTTTTTCCCAATGAATCAGCTCTTCACATCAGGTGGCCAAAATATTAGAGCTCCAGCATCAGTCTTTCCAATGAATATTCAGAGTTGATTTCCTTTAGGATTGACTGGTTTGATCTTCTTGCTTTCAAGGGACTCTCAAGAATCTTCTCTAGGACCACCATTTGAAAGCATCAACTCGTCAACGCTCAGCCTTCCTTATAGTCCAACTCTCACATCCGTACGTGACTACTGTATGGAGAGCTTTGACTATATAGACAATTATTAACTGAGCCCAACCTCGAACTTTCACAAAGCACTTGAGTCACATTCTGCCAAAGCAATATTTCTAAGCTTGTCCTCATGAGATCCCCAGGAGTAAGGAAGTCAACCAGGCCATAAGCAGTACAGAAGCAGGCAGAAAACCAAGAGTATAAATAGCCTCTCACAGCTGGTGCATGTGGGATTACAAGTAATAATGTTTCCTCGCTGAAGACATTGCACTTCATGCAGAACCACTTCAGTCATTGCTCGGATGTGTTTTATAAATAATCCAGAACTCTCAGAGGGTCAGCCCGACGAAGTTCCAACCCTCCTGTCAAGAGTTTCTTGAATCTCGGTAGCACCAGTCATGACTGAGTCCCTAGTTAAATCCCGACCTATTTTAAACAGCTCTAATCTGAAATTTCGTACTGTAGTGCCAAATCGCTTACTGATTATTTGTAACTAATATATGGTGGATGTTATCACTGGGACATTATGGGATGCCACAAGAACACACAGCAGGACCTAACTTGCTGTGGTCAAAAGATAGAGTGCTGAGGGGCCTTTCAGAAGACAGGTGGTAAACTCCTGGGATTATATGATTTTTAACTTGAGAGAATTAAAAGGATAAAAAGTGAACACAGGGTGGGAAGGAGAGGGTGGGACAAATAGACATGTATATGCCTAGCACTGACATATATATACTACCATATGTAAAATAAATAGCTAGTGGGAAGCTGCTGTACAGCACAGGGAGCTCAGCTTGGTGCTCTGTGATGACCCAGAGGATGGGGGTTGCGGCAGGAGAGAGGCCCAAGAGGGAGGATATATATGTGTACATATAGCTGGTTTATGTTTTTAAACAGCAGAAACTAAAACAAAATTGTAAAGCAATTATACTCCAATTAAAAATTAAAAACAAAAAAGAAGGCCAAGAACTTCAAGTAATGGAAGCCAACAAAGGAGACAGAGATGGAACTGAGCAAGGGAGGGGGAAAGCAGGTGAAGGATGTCATTGTAGCCAAACTGGACAGACATTTAAAAAGTGGCAATGGCTAGCAAATTCAGGCACAACAAGCTAGTTCTTTACAGATCAACACCTCTGTCAAGAATAAAGCACAATCAGAATAAATTTTTCAAAAATAAAAACCCCATTTAAAATATTGGAAAACTACCCGGTCCTTGAGAGCATCAGGACTAAGTGTCCAAAGAAAAGGAACACACAGAAATGTAAATGAAAAATTATTACATACCATTTTTTCCCCTTTTTCCCCCCTCTGCATTGAACCTAGAGCCTCCAAGAGGCTTGCCACTTTTTTTCCTTTTTTCCCCCTCTGCTTTGAACCTAGAGCCTCCAAGAGGCTTGTGATGCTGGAGTAACAAAACCTGGAGATCAGGATTGATGAGAGACATTTCGTTGCTTAAACGGCATGGGTTTTCAGTGGGAATTCCTAAAGGGTGAATCCATGAGAGCTGGCAAACACATGAAACAGAACACATCTCACAAATACTCAAATCTTTTTTTTTTAAATATATTTACTTATTTACTTTTTATCTTTGGCCGTGCCAGGTCTCTTGGCTGCACTGGCTTTTCTCTAGTTGTGGTGAGGCAGGGCTTCTCATTTCGGGGACTTCTCCAGTTGCAGAGGATGGGCTCTGGGGCGTGTAAACTTCAGGAGTTGCCCTCCCAGGCTCCAGAGCACAGGCTCAATAGTTGTGGCACATGGGTTTAGTTGCTCCACAGCATGTGGGATCTTCCAAACTCAGGACTCAAACCTGTGTCTCCTGCATTGGGAAGCCTATTCTTTACCCCTGAGCCACCAGTGAAGCCCCCTCAAATATATTTTTGATAAACCAGGTTTGTCCAACAGAACCGTCCATGACAGTGCGAATGTCCTCTATCTGTGTGGTTCAACATGGAAACCCCAAACTACATCTGACTGCTAAGCACTTGAAATGTGGCAAGTGCAACTGAGGAATGGAATTTCTAATTTAATTTTAATTATTTTAAATGTAACTTTAAATACCTATATCAGGATTGTTTCAGCTAAAGAAGAGTGACCTCACCCACCATCTGGCCTGATTTTCCCAGGGTGACCGACATCACTAAATAGTCCATACACAGGGAACAATGGCCAAGGCTCTTGTCTTGATTCAGGACAATTTGGAAAAGCCATTTAGGCCTCTGAGCTCTCCATGGGGTTGATCAAGCTCCACAGGGACCACTTCACAGCTCAAATTCTCCCACTGACCATTCCTTTCGTCTCTTTCCCTTTCATAGTTATTGGTCCCAAGAGTATTCCCCAGTAAAACTCCTGCATGCTAAACCTCCAAGTCAGTGTCTAGGTCCCAGGAAACCCAACTTGTAATATTTGGTGCTTGCAGTAGTCTAAGAAAGCAGATATTAATATGGGAATTTGGAGCTCGACACTCTCTGCCCAGTTGGCAATGAGGCTCCATCACTGGTGGGAGGTGACTCACCGCCTCTGGCATGGCAGCAATGCAATTATATGACTTTCACTAACTGTCAACTGGGACGGGATTCTGAAGGAAGAATTTACATTAATTAGTGTGATGTATCAGACATTTGAGACATATGAGGGGAACAGTGACTATAAGGACAGCAGAACTGAGTGCTGTTACTATGTTTTGATGGATGCGCTGGGGAAAAAAAATAATGAATAGCTGAGCATAATCAAACACCAATTAAAAGGTAACATGAAAGCCAGAGGGTTTCCTCTGCTGCTGCTGCTGCTGCTAAGTCACTTCAGTCGTATCCAACTCTGTGCGACCCCAGAGACAGCAGCCCACCAGGCTCCGCCGTCCACAGGGTTTTCCAGGCAAGAGTACTGGAGTGGGGTGCCATTGCCTTCTCCAAGGGCTTCCTCAGTAGCATATAAACAGGTGCTCCTCTCCCGGAGTAAAATCAGAGAGAGAGCTGAGTGCCACGCCCCAGGGTCATGTACTGAGAGTGGTCAAGTTCCAAATATGGTTGGGCCTGAAACCAAGCAAGGTCTGCTATGACAGGGACCGAGGATGGGAGGCTTGACTACAAAGCAGTGAGCCTCCGATGCCCGGAAGGACAATATCTGGATGTGTGCACATGTGTTCAGTTGCTTCGGTTCTGTCCGACTCTTTGCGACCCCATGGACTGTAGTCCCCCAGGCTCCTCTGTCCATGGGATTCTCAAGACAAGAATACTGGAGTGGGTTGCCATGCCCTCCTCCAGGGGATCTTCCCAGCCCAGGGATCGAACCTGGGGTTTCTTGTGTCTCCTGCATTGGCAGGCAGTTTCTTTACCACTAGCCACACCGGGAAGCCCCAATTTCCCCTCACTCTGTGTTTAGAGCTAGGGCAATGTGAGGTCCTCCCGCCTCCAAGGAAACAGGCACCCCCTTCAGGATCTGGCCCCATCTTCCCTCCAGGCCAGTAGGCCTATATATTTAAGTTAAGGCAAAGTCACAACATAGCTCACCTAATAAGGGACCCAAAAGAACTAGACTCCAGGAGCAACTTAACCTTGTCAATATGCTCCATTTTCCAGCAAGAGCCAGGAGAGTCCACATGGGCCTGCATTCTGAGGGTGCTGGATATGGTTCACTGTTCAGTCACTAAGTCATGTCGCAAACTCTTTGACACCCTGTGGACTGCAGCCCGCCAGGCTCCTCTATCCTCCATCTCCTGGAGTTTGCTCAAATTCATGTCCATTGAGTTGGTGATGCTACCTAACCATCCCATCTTCTGCTGTCCCCTTCTTTTGCCTTCAGTCTTTCCCAGCATCAGGGTCTTTTCCAATGAGTCAACTCTTCGCATCAGGTGGCCAAAATACTGGAACTTCAGCATCAGTCCTTCCAGGGTTGATTTCCTTTAGGATTGACTGGTTTGTTCTCCTTGCAGTCCAAGGGATTCTCAAGCATCTTCTCCAGTACCACAGTTCAAAAGCATCAATTCTTTAGTGATCAGTCTTCTTTATGCTCCAAGGAGTCAGAACCTAAAGCTGGAGACAAGTGAGTGTACTGATTCTGAACCTCTCTTGTGACATAGGAGTGACATGAAGCCAGGCCCTAAAAGATGCTGCTGATGACTCCTGGAAACGTGAAAAAAGACATCTCCCACTACCTGAGACAGATGTGCTAGATTTCTTTGGGAGACAGTGGAAGAAGGGATTAAGCAGCTAAAAAAGCAGACGTACTCAAGTGGACAGACTATGGAAAGCTGTAAATCCCCCTGGAGAACTCCCTTCCACGAGAGGAGCCAGAGGGTCAGCTGTTTCCCCAGGAAACGTGCTGGTGAGTGGACGCCAGTATCACTGAGAAGCTTGGGGAGGTAGGACAGAATAGGAGATGCCATTACAGAACGGGGCCCAGTGATAGCAGTGGGGATGCGGGGTTTAGAACAACAGGGTCCAGGTGGCTGTGTGTGACCCTCAGATGCCAGCCGGGTGCAAGCTTCACAAGGCTGGAGTGACAGCTAAATAGAGCCTGTCCCACAGAGTTGCAGATACGACTGATACAACATGGCAGCCCTAGGGGTAAGTGCATGGGCAGCCAGCAAGGGCCTTGCTCAGTCTGCGCTACCCGTCTCCATTTCTTGACTCTGCTTCTTCTGTTTTCCTTCAGAGTCGCCTCTGGTAATTTCAGTCCTGTATCTTCACAGCTAAGTTATCACTAGGGAAAGAAACAGCTTCTCAGTCCTAGTGGGTTTAGAAACAAGGTAGGCTTTCCCTGGAATGGCCCATCATACCATGAGCTACCTTGAACAAGGTGGGTTTTCCAGGAGGTTTATAACCTGATTGACTGTTTTGCAGTCAAGCACCACATTTTTGGGCATCCTTGATGTCTCAGATGGTAAAGAATCCATCTGCAATGGGAGAGACCTGGGTTCAATCCCCGGATTGGGAAGATCCCCTGGTGAAGGGCATAGCAACCCACTCCAGTGTTGTTGCCTAGAGAATCCCCATGAACAGAGGAGGCTGGTGGGCTACAGTCCATGGGGTCGCAAAGAGTCAGATACAACTGAGTGACTAAGCACAGCACAGCCAAATTTTTAGAATTGGAGGTTGTGGCCCCTAGTAGCATTGCTCCTGGACCAATGCAAAAGGGGTCTCAGTCCTTGATCGCATTCTTCAGAGGGAACCACACTGCTCAGGCTTCAGGAAAAGACTTGTTCACACCTCCTACAGAGGCCCTTGAAGTGGACTCAGACATTTCTTAAAGCACAGTTGGGAGATGGGATCTCAACACCAGAAGACCCTTGAGGAGGTTTTGAAATAGCCATTGTGAGGAAGGTAAATCGGTCCTCAGGGCTGATTGGGAACAGCCCCGCCCCTGCCTTTTCTGGACATGAGACTCACTAATGATGAGCCAAATGGATCGTCTCTAATATCCCTGACCCTGGCTGAGCATCAGTGTTCAGTGCGGAGAGGAGTAACGTCAGCGCATAGGCAGGCAGTCCAGCCCCGAGACAAGCCCGTTTCTGCCTCTTTCTCCATCAAGCGCTGGCCTTGGGCTCCCCAAAGTGCTCTGGTCCAGCTCTCAAGGGTCCTGCCAAATGGACTTGAGGAATGAAGAAATTGAAGTCTAGCCCATTTATTTTTAGCTAAATGAACCCTGACTTCTCACTGAAAGTGAGTGTGGCCTCCACCCCACCCAGGACACAGAGCCAGAAGTGCAGTCCATCCTCTGGATCTCAAGCCCCACTCAGCATCTCAAGCTCCACTCAGCATCTTCTCTGTCTCCTTTCTGGCAGAAATCTTTCTTACGTGCAGAGTTAACCATGTGGTTCCCTTGCAGAAAACCCTTATGAGATTCCACAATACATCGTTAAAAAATAATTAGGGTGCTTTCTACATGTCAGCCTTTGTTCTACGGACTTTGTATAAATTCAATATTTTAACCTCAATGACTACCAGATGATAAAGGCAGTGTCCCCCATATTACAGACCAGAAAATCAGGCACAGAGAGGGTGAACACCCCACAAGTTTACACAGCAATCAGGCGTCAGTCAGGACTTAAACCCAGTGTCCCGTGTCCACGACCCGTACTCTTAACACCTGTATCATGTCATCCCTGGAAAAGTGAGAAAAATGCAAGATCTCAAAACAGGGAGAAAAGTCTGTGGGAATCCCACGTGCTATGGGCTCTTCCACTTCCTTCCACTCCCTCTCTGAGCATCTCTCAGCAGCCCGAGCAGGATCAGAGTGCTTCAGGGGCCGAGGGAATGCGTTTCAGGGCTAAATGGAGCAGAACGGGATGAAAGCCCATGCCTCTAGCTGTCCACATACATTGCCCAGGTCGGGGGCTGGGTGGGGCCAGGCGAGGAGTTGGGGGCAGCCCAGATGCAGCAACTTCTCCACTCACTGAGCACCAGTCAGAGCCCCCAGGAGCCAAGAAGAGCAGCTGCAGCAACTGGGAACTTTTATTTGAGGGGGGATTTTGCTCTTTAATGAAGAGGGTGAGCTTTTGTTCTCATGATCCATTCTCCAGACATCATTCAACATGTTTGCTTCTCCAGTGCTCAGAGACGGACCAGACAGGAACCCAGCTACTTAGGGAAGAGGCAGGAGATGGATGTCCAGGCCCCCCAGGGTCCAGTCTGACCTTCCGGCCCTCCTTCACTTCTTTGCTAGGCCCAGGCTATACCCTCCGCCCTAGACACCTCCTCTCCCCACCCCCTCATTCAAACTCTCTCCTGCTTACCCCTTACAACGCCAGGCCAGACGCTACTTCCTCACCATCCCCCTGCCCCCTCAAGGTTCCTGCAGGATGTCACCTCCTCTCTCAGGACACTAGGACGTTTTCATTTTACTTTGCACTTGCTCTCAGGTGACTCTCCTCCCCTCCCCAGCCACAGGCATGGCGATGCCCTTCTCTGCCCTGACAGTGGTATGGGAGTCAAGGACCATACGGACAGGACATGCTTAGGGTCACAGGGTTAGTAATCAGTGAAGCTGACCTACCTCCAATGCAGGGGTTCGAAACCCAGGACTAACAGCATACTCTGACCTTCGACTTCCTGGCAAACTCCACTGACCACTTAACCCCCAGCGTATGCCTGCTCACTGCCCAGGGGCTTCTGCATGCTCATCTTTGGAACTTCATCCCCTAAACTCTGTATGCCTCACCCAGGACCCGTGATGGGCTACAAGCTCCCCTTTCTACCTGTCCCTTCCTTGCCACACTCTGGCCACCCTGGTCTGCTCATGTTTCTCTAATCGGAAAACTCTGCCTCTGTCCACCTAATACCCTTCACACACTCGGATCCCTTCAGCTGAGTTGTCTTCTTCCTCCCCCAGCTCCTGTGTCCTCCAGCCTCCTACCCGGCCTTCCCATCTCAGCCTGGAGAACACACACCTGGGCAGGTGAGGTCTTCTGGCTTCACAATCTCACAGCCCTGTTAGGTGTTTGAGAGCAGAAAGCGCCTTATTTGATTATATTGTTATTTCTATAAATTCATTATGCTAAAATAAAAAATTATTTGCTAATTCATTTAACACGTATGTCCCTCACTAAATTGGCCACATGTGTGTGTTCAGTTGTGTTTGGACTCTTTGCGACCCCATGGAGAATAGCCTGCCAGTCCCCCTCTGTCCATGGAATTTTCTAGGCAAGAATACTGGAGTGGGTTACCATTTCCTTCCCCAGGGGATCTTCCCAACCCAAGGGCTGAACCTGTGTTCCGTGCATCTCCTGCATCCCAGGCAGATTCTTTATCACTGAGGCTACATGGATATAAATTAAGCCTCACCTATTTTGTCCATCATAGCAGCCCTGTGCCTGGCATTGTACCTGCCAGGCGACAGTGAATCTTTATCTATCTATAATTACATATCATAAATATGTATGTATATTTGCTGAATAAGTAAATTAAATATATATATATATAATAAAATAAATATATTTATATATATTTGCTGAATAAGTAAATTAAAAACAAGATAAGTGAAAGAAGTAACCACTGGAATGATCTTGGAGTACATAACTTAGAAAATTCCTTTTACTTTTAGAATTCAAGAAAAAGCATCTTTTTAGACAAGAAAGGGAAACTCAGGCTCTGTTCTTTAAGAGAAAAGTCAGCTTTCCGGATCTCAGCTGTCTAGTCACGTGTTAAGGGTCCATCCAGATTTAATTGCACCATCTGTGGAGGTGGTTCACATCTCAGGCAGCAGAAGAGATCAACACGTTGGAAGGTGCCGATTTCACTTGATGGAGCAACAGGCTGGTGGGAGCAGGCTGCCCGAGGAGCACTGGGAAGGAGCCCAGAGCCGAGCCTGGAGCTTCTAAACACCCCACAGCAGCAAGGGCAGAGCCCAGATGCATTCTCGCCAAAGTCGAAACCCCAGAGCACAAAACTGTTCTTCCTGCCATTTGCTTCACTCACCCATGGCAGCAAGAAAGGGCTGCTCAGCTTTGTTTTGATACAGATGATTGAAAATATTGGGCCAGCCATCTCCACACTCAGATTCAAGCAATAAAATCATGACCAAACAATGGCCTTGGGGCTCACCTTCAGGAGTCTCTCCTCCTCCCACTGTATCACCCAGAGGGGCTAAAGGAATTATTGAGTTTATTCTGGCCCCTTTAATCTTAAAAACTGAACCAAAATAAAGTATATTCAGAAAATCAGATTGAACTGTCCGTGCTACCAACTAGTTAATTGGCCTTGGGGAAAACATGTAGCTTTCCTGAAACCCGGCTTTTTGACTTATAAACTGAGGATGAAAAATTATATATCAATTGTCTTTCTCACAGGATCATATCAAGGACCAAAAAAATACACCCAGAAGCAGCCCAGTGCCATGGTTTGGAAACAGGCAGACTTGGACTGGATCTTGATTCTGCTCTTGTTTGCTGTGTGACCTTGGGTAAATCATTTAACCTCTCTTGGCTTTGGTGTCATCATCCATAATTGGAAATACAAAGATTACTTGCCTATGGTTGCAAGAGTTGTTGTAAGAATCAAATTAGAAAATGTATACAAATTATTTATGATGCCTAGTACATGGTAGAAACCCAAGAAATTACAGAAGCGGTAGCAGTATTAATAGCCTTAAGATAAAGTAAGCTATCGTTGTTGCTGTTCAGTTGCTAAGTCATGTCTGACTCTGCAGCTCCATGGACTGCAGCACACCAGGCATCCCTGTCCAGAGTTTGCTCAAACTGAAGTCTGTGATGAGTCATTGAGTCTGTGATGCCATCCAACATAATCTATAGATCACTATAAAATGTAAATATAATCAAGATCATCAAGACTACCAATGAAGTTAAACCCTATCTTTTTCATGAAGGCTTTTCCTAAGAATTATTGCCTATTAATCATTCCTTTTCCTAAACTCCTACAGACTATCTCTGTACTGCATATTTGGAATTTAACCATATTTCTTCATACATTTGCTCACATGGTTTCAGTTGCTGTTAGAAATAAACATAGCTCACCCAGGCCACACCTCCTGAGCTGGGATGGGGACGGTATGGTGGGCGGTAGCCTGTTTCAGAGCCTAGAAAGCTGGGGCCCAGGGATTTCATCTGGACTTTGTCCCCAGAACTGAGCATTCTCTCGGGGACAGACTTACAAAAAAATCCCTCTCCCCTACACCTTAACACACAAAAACAAAAGCATGATTATAAATAAACCTGAATCCTAACACATCCTTTAGAGTGGGAAACAGTAACATCTAGGTACACGAGCACAGGTTTTCACAACCCAGGGCCTCTATCCCTGACCAGAGGACCTGGGAAGTACCCAGCGTAAAGGAAGTGCTCAACAAAAATTTGCTGAATGAATATTATTGTTTTATTGAAGTATAGCTGATTTACAACATGGTGTTAATTTCTTCTTTTAAGATTTTTTTGGTGGGAACCATTTTTAAAGTCTTTATTGAATCTGTTACAATATTGCTTCTGTTTCATGTTCTGGTTTTTTGGCCATGGGGCATGTGGGAGCTTAGCTTCCCAACTAGGGATTGAACCAGTACCCCGTGCACTGGAAGGCAAAGTCTTAATTTCTGGGCTACCAGGGAAATCCCAGTAAATGAGTATTATTAATGGGAGGACTGTCGGAGCAGCAGTTTTCTGTTACCACAATGATGCTGCAAAAAAAGCAGTCCAAAAAGCCTTGGTGACAAATAACAGTTCTTATATGTCAAATAAACTGCAGGCAGGTTAAGCCGCTGTGCTGTCCTGGCTGAGAGATGATGTGACTGCTGATGCATGTCATCAGAAGAGCAGCTGGGGAGGAGTCTATTCTCTAGCACTCCACCCAACCCTCCTACCCTCCTAAGTTCTCCAGAGTCTCAGTGCTAAGATTCTGTGGCAGGCAGAAGTAGAATAGATAGAGGATGCTGGACTTGCAAGGTGCATACATAAACACAGGCTTCCCCATCACATGCAGGACCAGCAAAATCCCAATGAACTGGGCTAAGTTGGAAACAAGCTCAAACCCCATTGCTAAACTCCAGGAGGCAGAATTTGGGTCAGCGCTACTAATGGGCTACATCTAATGAGGTACCAGGGAGTGGGAAGGGCTCCTCTGGGGACAGGAGTGTTTGCCTACAGGAGGCAAATCATCCATTCCAGCCACTGCGAGGGAAGCCATTTGCCTGGTGTCTGCACGTATCACCCTCCAGGGAGTGTGCTCTTTTCCAATTCACAGATCAGAAGTGTTCAGGTGGTAAGTGACTTATTATATCCCTTCTGAAAGCCTGGATCCAGGGCTCAGATTGGTCCCACTGGATCCAAGATTACAGTCACAGACACAAACCATTGTGATGAATTACTTACTTTAAATCTTGCAGGATTCAGTCAAAGCATCATTTGTATCTTTTCCTGGCTCCAGAAGGGCCAGGTGTGTGGGGTTTTTCAATCTTCGCCCGTGGCTCACATAGAAAGAATATGAATATAAGGTGAGACAGATGTTAGTCTCTGATCAAGGTCATTACCCCACAAGTCTATCTTCCTATGCCATGTGACCTGAAAGTGTGGAATGGCCATTATTCTTTTATTAGAACATGTTAATTCAGTCAGTAAGCATGCATCCAGCATAATATGCCAGCCATCGGACTAGACATTAGTGTTAAGAATGGGTAAGCCAGGGAACTCCCTGGGAGTCTAAAACTTTCACTGCCAAGGACAAGAGTTTGATCCCTGGCTGGGGGACTAAGATATAACTAAGATCTCACAAGCTGCAAGGCGCAGCCAAAAAGTAATAGTAATAAAAAACAAATAAGCCAGTTCCTAACCCTCAGTCAAGGACTTACAGGTGACTCTCACTCCTGAGTTTTGTTTTGGTTTTTGGTTTTTGTTGTGTTTTTTTTTTCTGCCTAGAGGAAAAAAAGAGAATTGTAAATAATTATGAAACCATTTGGAAAAACATTGCAATGGATATATGAGCTACACAACAGGATATTAATGAGTGAACTTGAAGGAGGAGGTAATACTTAGCATCCATCTTAAAGGATGAAGTGTGTACTCTCAGTTGCTTGGTCATGTATGACTCTTTGCAACCCCATGGACTGTAGCCCACCAGGCTCTCCTGTCCATGGCATTTCCCTGGTAAATTTTTTCCAGGCAAAAATACTGGAGTGGGTGACATCCTCCAGGGGATCTTCCTGACCCAGGGATCAAACCAGAGTCTCCTGCATTTCTGGCACTGGCAGGTGGACTCTTTACCACTGTGCCACCTAGGAAGCCCAAAGGATGAAGAGGCAATCCTAAACAGAGAGAAATGTATGTTTGGAATATTGTGGACTGGCTCATTCAAACTCCTTCCCTACATCCTTCTAGGGGAGATTAGAAAGCCAAAATCCACATTTCACAGACTCTCTTGCAGCTAAGGTCTGGAAACAAATGAGATTCCACCAATTAGATGCTTTTGAGTGAGATTTGAGTGGGATTTGAAAGGAGTAAACAAGCTGAGCCAATCTATCACCCTTTTCTTGAGATGCTTTTGCTGGTAAGGAAGGCTATGGGAATTCAAAGATTTTCTGCAGTAGCATTTTAGAGTCTATTGTCCAACTCTATATCTTCCGATAAGCATTAGATATGATAGTAGGAGTCTTTTATTCTAGAAAATCTGCCTTGACAGCCTCAAAAATAGAAGCACCCCTTGTTAATCTATTCTATGCTGATTTGGCAGTAATTCCTTCCAATGATTTTGTTAGCACTGAAATCCTTATACCAAATGCATTTTTGCTTAAAATACTTAAGCTGATTTCTATCTCTTGCATTTAATTCTTGCTGATATGGAATTTAGAATCAAACAAATGGTTAGACATGGGAACTTGAGATTTTCTTTCTGAGCTTACAGAGTTTGAAAGCAAGAAAAATGTCATTACCATTTGAAAATGGGATATATGGCATACAGTGGCAAAACAGGTACTTAAATTATTACCTCTGAGCTTCCAGGTATGATGGTCCAACTAATATCAGACTTGCCTTCCTACAACAAGCAATCATAATATTTCAAATGCACTGGTTATAGCAAATACCCTCTTCCAGCAATACAACAGATGACTCTACACATGGCTGTCACCAGATGGTCAATACCAAAATCAGATTGATTATGTTCTTTGCAGCCAAAGATGGAGAAGCTCTACACAGTCAGCAAAAACAAGACCAGGAGCTGACTGTGGCTCAGATCATGAACTCCTATTGCCAAGTTCAGACTTAAATTGAAGAAAATAGGGGAAACCACTAGACCATTCAGATATGACCTAAATCAAATCCCTCACAATTATACAGTGGAGGTGACAAATAGATTCAAGGGATTAGATCTGATAGAGTGTCTGATGAACTATGGATGGTGGTTCATGGCATTGTACATGAGGCGTGATCAACACCATTCCCAAGAAAAAGAAATGCAAAAAGGCAAAATGTTTGTCTGAGGAGGCCTTAAAAATAGCTGAGAAAAGAAGAGAAGCTAAAGGCAAAGGAGAAAAGGAAAAATATACCCATCTGAAGGCAGATTTCCAAAGAATAGCAAGGAGAGATAAGAAAGCCTTCCTAAGTAATCAATGCAAAGAAATAGAGGGAAACAAGTAGAATGGAAAAAGACTAGAGATCTCTTCAAGAAAATGAGAGATACCAAGGGAACATTTAATTCAAAGATGGGCTTGATAAAGGACAGAAGTGGTAGGGACCTAACAGAAGCAGAAGATATTAAGAAAAGGTGGCAGAAATACATGGAAGAACTATACAAAAAGTTCTTAATGATCCAGATAACCATGATGGTGTGATCACTCACCTAGAGCCAGACATCCTGGTGTGCGAAGTCAAGTGGGCCTTAGTCACTACAAACAAAGCTAGAGGACGTGATGGAATTCCAGCTGAACTATTTCATGTCCTAAAAGATGATGCTCTGCAAGTGCTTCATTCAATATGCCAGCAAATTTTGAAAATTCAGCAGTGGCCACAGGACTGGAAAATGTCAGTTTTCAACCAATCCTAAAGAAAGGCAATGCCAAAGAATGTTCAAACTACTGCACACATCACACATCTCACATGCTAGCAATGTAATGCTCAAAATTCTCCAAGAGAGGCTTCAACAATACGTGAACTGAGAATTTCCAGATGTTCAAGCTCGATTTAGAAAAGGCAGAGGAACCAGAGATCAAATTGTCAACATCCATTGGATCATCAAAAAAGCAAGAGAGTTCCAGAAAAACATCTACTTCTGCTTTAGTGACTATGCCAAAGCCTTTGACTCTATGGATCACAACAAACTGTGGGAAATTCTTCAAGAGATGGGAAGACCAGACCACCTTACCAGCCTCCTGAGAAATATGTATGCAGGTCAAGAAGCAACAGTTAGAATCAGACATGGAACAATAGCCTGGTTCCAAATTGGGAAAGAATACGTCAAGGCTGTATATTGTCATGCTGCTTATTTAACTTTTATGTAGAGCACATCATGGGAAATGCCAGGCTGGATGAAGCACAAGCTGGAATCAAGATTGCCAGGAGAAATATCAATAACCTCAGATATGCAGATGACATGCAGATGACAACACCCTTATGGCAGAAAGTGAAGAGAAACTGAGGAGCTTCTTGATGAAAGTGAAAGAAGAGAGTAAAAAAGCTGGCTTAAAGCTCAACATTCAGAAAACTAAGATCATGGCATCTGGTCCCATCACTTAATGGCAAATAGATGGGAAAACAAAGGAAAACAGTGACAAACTTTATTTTTGTGGGCTCCAAAATCACTGCAGATGGTAACTGCAGCTGTAAAATTAAAAGATGATTCCTCCTTGGAAGAAAAGCTATGACCAAGCTAGATAGCATATTAAAAAGCAGAGACATTAATTTGCTGACAAAGATCTGTCTAGTCAAAGCTATGTTTTTTCCACTTATCATGTATGGATGTGAGAGTTGAATCATAAGGAAAGCTGAGCACTGAAAAATTGATGCTTTTCAACTGTGGTGTTGGAGAAGACTCTTGAGAGTCCCTTAGAATACAAGGAGATCAAACCAGTCAATCCTAAAGGAAATCAGTCCTGAACAGTCATTGGAAGGACTGATGCTAAAGCTGATGCTCCAATATTTTTGCCACCTGATGTGAAGAGCTGACTCATTTGAAAAGACTCTGATGGAAAGATTGAGAGCAGGAGGAGAAGGGGACGACAGAGGATGAGATGCTTGGATGGCATCACTGACTCAATGGACATGAGTTTGAGCAGGCTCCCAGAGTTGGTGATGCCAAGGAAGCCTGGCGTGCTGCACTTCATGGGGTTGCAAAGAGTTGGACATGACTGAGCGACTAAACTGAACTGAACTGAATATTTCCAAAAAAAAAAAAAAAAAAAAACAGGCTCAGGATAAAAAGCAGGAACTCTCAGAGCCCTTAATAAGCTATGCATTAAGAATTTCCAAAAGAGACCATCATAAGCAGAGACTACAAAACTTGACTCTAGGACCTTCCCTGGTGGCTCAGACTGTAAAGAACCCACCTGCAATGCTGGAGACCTAGGTTTGGTCCCTGGGTTGGGAAGATCCCCTGGAAAAGGGAATGGCTACCCACTCCAGTGTGCTTGCCTGGAGAATTCCATGGAGTCTCCAAGAGTCGGACATGACTGAGCAACTAATACAACAACAGGACCACTCTACCAGGGGGCGCATCACAGAACCATGTGCTATAGAATTCACTTTGGGAAAGATCCCCCTAAAACTCAGCTCAGGTATTTCTTGGGGTTTCTTGAACTCCAAGACCCTGATTTGCCCGAGGATGATGACATTCAGAGGTGGCTGACAGTTACAATGACAAGAATACTCTAGGAGTTCAGGGAGGGTGCAGAAAAGGATGTGGAGAGGGCTGAGGACAAATTCCTCTACATTCCGACCCTGGCTCCGAGCCACCCCAATCAAGTGCTACTTAACATCTTCAGGGTCACGGGCATCATTCAGTGCAAGCAGCCCTGGGAGCCCCCGGGGAAATCTGGGTCCAACACTCAGAAAACTCATTTCCACCAAAGGAGACGAGAGCCCTGGAGAAGCGGCAGTAGTCAGGTGGAGAGGACTGCTTTGTGTTTTCATTTCTTTTCTTTTCTTTTTTTTTTTTTTTTGGAAAGTGACAGAATTGTAAGGAAGGTCACTCAATATAAAAGAAACAGCTCAAAATCACAAAACACAGTTCTCTGGATCACAGCTGAGCCTGATCAACTCTTTCTATGTGAGAAATGCTAGAACCCAGAGGGTATTAAACAAAATGAACCACAATATAAAACAAAAACTCAAGTAATGACGAAAAGAGGGGTCATGTGACTGACTGCATAGTAAAATAATGTAGGGACTTCCCTGGTGGTCCAGCGGCTAACAGTCTGAGGTCCCAAAGCAGGGGTTCAGCGTCCAATCCCTAGTCAAGGAACTAGATCCCATATGCCACAAATACAAGTTCACGTGCACCTAACTATCACCCAATGCAGCCAAATAAACCAATAAATTTTAAAAATAAATAAAGAAAATCATACAAAGGCATGATCCTTTCATGTAGAGAGCATTCGATTGTTCATTATTCCGCTTGATCTTTGTGACAGCACATGAAGTATCTTTTCCATTTTACAGGTGAAGAAACTGAAGCTTGGGAAATACTGTGAATTTTCAGAGACCACATAATTAGTAAACATTGCTAATTACATTAGCAATTAGTAAAATTACTTTAGTAAATTACATTAGTAATTAGGGTCGATTACATTAGTAAAAATTTTTACTAATTTTACTAAAAACTTTACATTAGTAAAAATCTTGTAAAATTTTTACATTGGTGAAAATCCTGTAAAAATGACAGGATTGAGATCCAAATGTAGCTCAACTGAAGAGAAAGGAGCCAGCCAGGGCTAGTCTCTGGCAACACTGTCAGCAGCACGTTTGATCTACTCCCTTTTCCAAGTCTCTCTTCTCATCACAGCTCCCACCCGCACATTCCCACCATCATCAGAGCCCTTCCCAGAACCACCCTTAACCTGTCGGCTCTTTTCTTCCTCTGTGTGTATGTGGAGTCACATTAGTCATGTCTGACTCCTTGCAACCCTATGGGCCATAGCTCTCCAGGATCCTATGTCCATGGGATTCTCCAGGCAAGAATACTGAAGTGGGTTGCCATTTCCTTCTTCCAGACTCAGGGATTGAACCCACGTCTCTTAAGTCATGTGCATTGGTGGGCAGATACTGACTCTCTCTGCCTCAATCTCTCCATGCATAAAAGGTGATAATGATTTCTTCCATGCCTACCCCATAAGTATCCAAAAAATAAAAGCACAAAAAAGTGCTTTAAAACAAAAAATCATGTGTACATTAGATATAACGTCCTCTTGTCTCATCCTATATTGATTCCTGCAGAATCGATACTACAAATAACTGCTTTTCCTCCAAAATGAAAATTGTTCATTTCTCTAATTATAAAATTATTTAAGCAGATTATGAATAACCTAGACAATACCAAAAGTATAGAGACAGAAGTGAAACATCCATTTGACACACACACATACACACAGGAACAGGTTCAATATGTATACAGATATACAACTGATATCTGATTGTCATCTTTTTATAGGCTTTGTGGTGTGGTGTAATATAGCACAGACAAAGAAAAACCTGGATCATAAAACCTTGAGCAACTTTACTGATGCAGGATGATTACCAATGTCTTAAGAGCAAGGCTACTGGCATCTCCCAGAGTAGCTCCAGAGCTTAGGCTGATCTAAAACGCAAATGTCCCGGTTGCCCAGCATATCAAGTCTCTCTAACTCCAGGTCATCATCACCATAATAACCCAGAATCCATGAAAATCAGTGCATATCATTTAATAGTGAAGTACAAGCAGAATGACTGATGTCTGTGTGTGCTCAGTCACTCAGTCATGTCCGACTCTTTGCCCACCAACCTCCTCTGTCCATGGAATTTTCCAAGAGAGAATACTGGAGAGAGTTGCCATCTCCTCCTCCAAGGATCTTCCCAATCTAGTGATTGAACCTGCATCTCCTGCATTGCAGGCAAATCATCTATGTTAATATGTCTTCCTCTTTGTTCTCTAAGTTTAGACGCTTTTTAGCCCATGACCGATGTCTTAAAAGTGTCTAAACCCTGAGAAGAAAGAGAAAGACATATTAATATACATGACTTGACTCAGTTTATGTAGCAACACTCCAATTTTAAAACACCTTCAAAGGGTATTTTTATTTAAATAAAATCATAATATTGACATATGTATCATTTTAAATGTCACTACTTCCTGTTAATAAAGTATCATGGGAAACGTAAGTGTCAGTGAGAATCTATCTATGCATTTGCCTTTTCTGGGCCCTTCATATTCACATAATCATAGAATATGTGATCTTTTGCCACTAGCTTCTTTCACTTAGTATAGTGTTTTCAAGGTTTACCCATGGTACAACATATGTCAGGACTTCATTCTTTTTGATCACTGAGTAACATTTCACTTCTGGATATACTACACTTTATCTACTCATCAGTTTTAATTCACACTGTAAATGGATGGGTGATAGATTGCTGTCTGTCTGTGCCCGCACTATTCCATCCTTTGATATGGGTCTTTTCAAATGTTTAATTTCTATAGACAACAATGCAAATCGTAGATGTACAAATATTTCTTGATATGCATACAATAATATCCTTACCTCACACCATAAACAAAAATCAATTCCAGATGAATTATAGATCTAAATGTGAAAAAAATAAAAACTTCTAGCTGATAATACAAGAAAATAGGAATATGTCCTTGGAGGAAGAAAAGCTTCTTAAAGAAAACACACATACACAAAAATGTAACCACTAAGATGGTTAAAAGATGAATAGGCTGGACATTTTTAAGATTTAAAATTTAAAAAAAAAATCAAAGTCACCATTGAATAAGATATTTGCAGTACATGTACCCAACAAAGGGCTCATAGCCAAGATTCCTAGAACACACCTCCAAATCAGTAAGAAAAAAACAGGTAACCCAATAGAATATGGCTAAGAGAAATGAATAAGTGCTTCACAGAAAGAATATCAAAACAAACGATAAACGCATGAAAGCCTCCTCCACTCCTTCAGTCACAAAGAAATGCAAAAGTAAAGTCACCATAAGACACAGCTACACACATATCAGAAGAGCCTTTTTTTAAAAAATAATGAATATGTAGTGCTGCTGAAACTCTCACATAGCTGCTGACCTGGGTTTACATTATGACATTCATGTAATACTGTAATATTACAATCACTCTGGAAAACTGCTTGGGAGTACTTACCAAAGCAAATGTGCACCCTAAGACCTGAAATTCCACGCTGAGGTATGTATCCAACAAAAATAATCACATCCATGCATCAAACATCTAATAGAAAATGTTCAAAGCAACATAATTCACAGTAGCCCAACACTGGACAAAAATATCCAACAACAGCCAAATGAATGGTGATATTTTGCTGTTGCTGAGTCACTAAGTCATATCTGACTCTTTTGTGACTCCATGTGTTGTAGCCCTCCAAGCTCCTCTGTCCGTGGAATTTCCCAGGCAAGAATATTGAAGTGGGTTGCCATGCCCTCCTTCAGAGGATCTTCCCAACCCAGGGATCAAACTCATATCTCCTGCAACTCCTCCCTTGGTAGGTATATTCTTTACCACTAAGCCACCAGGGAAACCCAAATTGTGACATAGTCCTGTAGTAGTAAATGGTGCATTGATGAAAATGAACCATTGCTACCTGCAAAAACATGGATGAAGCTCACAAATATATTGAGCCAAGGAAGATAAACCCAAGAGCGTAGATGACAAATGGTTTCCTTTGCATAAAGTCAAAAATTAGCAAAGATATTTGATGATGAATGAGGACAACAGGTAACTTTGGGGCACCAGTAAATGTTTCATTGTGAAAATTCACCAAGCTATGCATGTGGTTTGTGTACTTTTCTGTACGTATACTATTCTTTGATATAAAACTTTTATGAAAACAAGTGATATCCAAGAGCACTGGATCAACTTTCATGCCCAACCACTGTAAAATAAGCCCTTGTGATGGAGTGGTGAGTCTCCCTATTCACAGTGTAGGACTGGCCACTGACTCCCAGAGAAGGAGGAGGTGGTAGAGAAAGCGTGGTCTGATGAGTTAGGAGGCTGGGGAGGAGACTGGTCCAGGAGAAGAGACTCTAGGACCTCAACGATCTGCAGCCTTGGTGGTTCCCCTGACACCTGGGTTGAAGAAAACTGGGACTGGACACCCTCTGTTTTCTGAGTCTTCTAACTTCATTGAGGCTTTCAATGGCCAAGTCAAAGATCTCTCTTGGCAAATGTCACATTGTACTTGAAAATATGTGAGTCATTTTCAAATACCTTTTGATATTGATTTCTAGCATATTTCCAGTGATAAAAGAACAGACTCTCTACAATTTAAATACCTTTAGACCATGAAATTTTTGCACCTTGTTTTATGTCCCTGGATATGTTCCAGTGTCTCCTACTTTATAAATCTGTGGAAACTAGAATAGAATTTGTATCCTACTGTTGTGTGAAAATTGTACAAATCTTAATTATGTTGAATTGGTTATGGTGCTTTTTTTAGGTCTCCTAAATCCTTCTTTTTTTCTTTATATTCATTCTATTAATTTTCGAGAGTTTGAGAGCTTAAACTAAACTCCAACTAAAAATCATAATTTATCTACTTTTAAAAATATAGTAGAACCTCATGTAACTTTGTTCTGCATTTTCCAAATCTCCTGTAAATGTGGTATCATGCTTTCATAATTTAAAAAATATGGAAGCAACCTAGATGTCCATCAGCAGACGAATGGATAAGAAAGTTGTGGCACATATACAAAATGGAATATTACTCAGCCATTAAAAAGAATATATTTGAATCAGTTCTACTGAGGTGGACGAAACTGGAGCCTATTATACAGAGTGAAGTAAGACAGAAGGAAAAGCAACAATACAGTATACTAACACAAATATATGGAATTTAGAAAGATGGTAGTGATAACCCTGTATGTGAGACAGCAAAAGAGACACAGATGTATACAACAGTCTTTTGAACTCTATGGGAGAAGGCGAGGGTGGGATGATATGGGAGAACGGCATTGAAACATGTAAATTATCGTATGTGAAATCAATCGCCAGCCCAGGTTTGATGCTTGATACAGGGTGCTCAGGGATGGTGCACCGGGATGACCCAGAGAGATGGAATCGAGAGGGAGGTGGGAGGGAGGTTCTGGAAGGGGAACACATGTACACCCATGGTGGATTCATGTCAATGTATCGCAAAACCAACACAATAATGTAAAGAAAAATAAATAAATATATACCCCCCAAAAATAAATAAATAAAAAAGAAAGAGAAAACAACAACAAAACAAAAAAGAAAACTAGGATTGGAGATGTGGGATCATCTCCCGGCTAACGTGGGAGAAGGGCAGGGAAGGTAGCACTCCTCTCTGCACACCCACCGCCAACTGCCGCTGAGTCAGCAGAGACCTGGATCTTCCTCAATCACATGGCCACTGGAAAGCAGCCCATCCCATCCCCGAGAGACGGCTCCCAGTCATCATTAGGAGGATAGCAACAGAAAGGCCAATTCGACACACAGAAAGCCATTTAGGGATGTCAAGATTGTGATTATTTAAAATAAGAAAGAGACCATGAAATTTGAGGACTTGCCTACTGCTCAGAAATAAGACAGACCTCAGCCCGTGCTCTGATGCAGCCAACGCTGCTTTCTATTGAGTTGTTTCTCTCTGATCAGCCGTACTGGACCCACAGAGTGCTAGATCTCCTGAAGGTTGTGTGAACGTCTTTTTTCTTTTGCTGTATATACTTTATGTCCTCCTAAGGACACCAAGGAGATCAAACCAGTCATTCTTAAAGGAAATCAACCCTGAATACTCACTGGAAGGACTGATGCTAAGCTGAAGCGCAATACTCTGGCCACCTGATCTCAAAGCCAGCTCATTAGAAAAGACCCTGATGCTGGGAAAGAGTGAGGGCAGAAGGGGGTGACAGAGGATGAGATGGTTGGCTGGCATCACTGACTCAAAACTCCAGGAGATAGTGAGGGACAGGGAAGCCTAGCGTGCTGCAGTCCATGCAGTCACAAAGAAACTTGATTTGATGACTGAACAAGAATCATAAAGGAAGGGAACTCAGGAGAGTCCACCTACTCCTTCCCCGGAGGGGACATAATCTCCTCCTGCCCCACAGTGACAGATGAAGAAAATTCCTTTCTTCATCAGGGAGGAGAACTGGGGGAGGAAAGGGGACCATGAGGAAAGAACCTGCAGAGAATGGAGAGAAAGGGGACCTGAGAGACAGTGTGGGAAAAGCTGGGTTCCACTGATGGTACAGATCTCTGAATCAGTTCAGTTCAGTTGCTCAGTCGTTGTCTGACTCTTTGCGATCCCAAGAACTGCAGCACACCAAGCCTCCCTCTCCATCACCAACTCCCAGAGTCAACCCAAACCCATGACCATTGAGTCGGTGATGCCATCCAACCATCTCATCCTCTGTCGTCCCCTTCTCCTCCTGCTCTCAATCTTTCCCAGGAACAGGGTCTTTTCAAATGAGTCAGCTCATCAAATCAGGTGGCCAAAGTATTGGAGTTTCAGCTTCAACATCAGTCCTTCCAATGAACACCCAGAACTGATCTCCTTTAGGATGGACTGGTTGGATCTCCTTGCAGTCCAAGGGACTCTCAAGAGTCTTCTCCAACACGAAAGGTCAAAAGCATCAATTCTTCAGTGCTCAGCTTTCTTTATAGTTCAACTCTCACATCCATACATGACCACTGGAAAAACCATAGCCTTGATTAGACAGAACTTTGTTGACAAAGTAATGTCTCTGCTTTTTAATATGCTGTCGAGGTTGGTCAAAACTTTCCTTCCAAGGAGTAACCGTGTTTTAATTTCATGGCTGCAATCACCATCTGCAGTGATTTTGAAGCCCAGAAAAATAAAGTCAGCCACTGTTTCCACTGCTTCCCCATCTAAATGCCATGAAGTGATGGGACCAGATGTCATGATCTTAGTTTTCTGAATGTTGAGCTTTAAGCCAACTTTTTACTCTCCTCTTTCACTTTCATCAAGAAGCCCTTTAGTTCTTCTTCACTTTCTGCCATAAGGGTGGTGTCGTCTGCATATCTGAGGTTATTGACATTTCTCCCAGCAATCTTGGTTCCAGCTTGTGCTTCCTTCAGCCCAGCATTTCTCATGATGTGCTCTGCATATAAGTTAAATAAGCAGGGTGACAATATACAGCCTTGATGTACTCCTTTTCCTATTTGGAACCAGTCTGTTGTTCCATGTCCAGTTCTAACTGTTGCTTCCTGACCTGCATATAGGTTTCTCAAGAGGCAGGTCAGGTGGTCTGTATTCCCATCTCTTTCAGACTTTTCCACAGTTTATTGTGATCCACACAGTCAAAGGCTTTGGCATAGTCAGTAAAGCAGAAGTAGATATTTTTCTGGAACTCTCTTGCTTTTTTGATGATCCAGCAGATGTTGGCCATTTGATCTCTGGTTCCTCTGCCTTTTCTAAAACCAGCTTGAGGATCTGGAAGTGCGCAGTCACGTAGTGCTGAAGCCTGGCTTGGATAATTTTGAGCATTACTTTACTAGCGTGTGAGATGAGTGCAATTGTGCGGTAGTTTGAGCATTCTTTGGCATTGCCTTTCTTTAAGATTGGGATGAAAACTGACCTTTTCCAGTCCTGTGGCCACTGCTGAGTTTTCCAAATTTGCTGGCGTATTGAGTGCAGCACTTTCAAAGCATCATCTTTCAGGATTTGAACTAGCTCAACTGGAATTCCATCACCTCCACTACCTTTGTTCATAGTGATGCTTCCTAAGGCCCACTTGATTTCACATTCCAGGATGTCTGGCTCTAGGTGAGTGATCACACCATCGTGATTATCAGGGTCATGAAGATCTTTTTTGTACAGTTCTTCTGTGTATTCTTGCCATGTCTTTTCAATATCTTCTGCTTCTGTTAGGTCCATACCATTTCTATCTTTACTGAGCCCATCTGTGCATGAAATGTTCCCTTGGTATCTTTCAAGATAGAAGAGATCTCTAGTCTTTCCCATTCTATTGTTTTCCTCTATGTCTTTGCATTGATTGCTGAGGAAGGCTTTCTTAGCTCTCTTTGCTATTCTTTGGAATTCTATATTCAAATGGGAATATCTTTCTTTTTCTCCTTTGCTTTTTGCTTCTCTTCTTCTCACAGCTATTTGTAAGGCCTCCTCAGACAGCCATGTTGCTTTTTTGCATTTCTTGATGCATGGTCTTGATTCCTGTCTCCTGTAAAATGTTGCAAACCTCCATCCATAGTTCATCAAGCACTCTGTCTATCAGATCTAATCCCTTAAATCTATTTCTCACTTCCACTGTATAGTCATAAGGGATTTGACTTAGGTCATACATGAATAGTCTGGTGGTTTTCTCCACTTTCTTCAATTTAAGTCTGAATTTGGCAATAAGGAGTTCATCTGAGACACAGTCAGCTCCCGGTCTTGTTTTTGCTGACTGTATAGAGCTCCATCTTTGGTTGCAAAGAATATAATCAATCTGATTTCAGTATTGACCATCTGGTGGTGTCCATGTGTAGTCTTTCCTTGTGTTTTTGGAAGAGGGTGTTTGCTATGACCAGTGTGTTCCCTTGGCAAAACTGTTAACCTTCGACCTCCTTCATTTTGTACTCCAAGGCCAAATTTGCCTGTTGCTCCAGGTATCTCTTGACTTCCTACTTTTGCATTCCAGTCCCCTAAAATGAAAAGGACATCTTTTGGGGGTGTTAGTTCTAGAAGGTCTTGTAGGTCTTCATAGAACCATTCAGCTTCAGCTTCTTCAGCATTACTGGTTGGGGCTTAGACTTGGATTATCGTGATACTGAATGGTTTGCCTTGGAAACAAACAGAGATCATTCTGTCGTTTTTGAGATTGCATCCAAGTACTGTATTTCAGACTATTTTGTTGACTATGATGGCTAGTCTATTTCTTCTAAGGGATTCCTGCCCACAGTAGTAGATATAATGGTCAGCTGAGTTAAATTCAACCATTCCAGTCCATCTTAGTTCGCTAATTCTTAGAATGTCAGTGTTCACTCTTGCCATCTCCTGTTTGACCACTTTCAATTTACCTTGATTCATGGACCTAACATTCCAGGTTCCTACACAATATTGCTTTTTATAGCATTGAACATTGCTTCTATCACCAGTCCCATCCACAACTAGGTACTGTTTTTGCTTTGGCTCCATCCCTTCATTCTTTCTGGAGTTATTTCTCCACTGATCTCCAGTACCATATTGGGCACCTACCGACCTGGAGAGTTCATCTTTTAGTGTCCTATCTTTTTGCCTTTTCATGTTGTTCATGGGGTTCTCAAGGCAAGAATACTGAAGTTGTTTGCCATTCCCTTCTCCAGTGGACCACATTCTTTCAGACCTCTCCACCAGGACCCTTCCGTCTTGGGTCGCCCCACACGGGATGGCTTAGTTTCATTGAGTTAGACAAGGCCGTGGTCCGTGTAATCAGATTGGCTAGCTGTCTGTGATTGTGGTTTCAGTCTGTCTGCCCTCTTATGCCCTCTCTCAGTGCCTACCATCTTACTTGGGTTTCTCTTACCTTGGACGTGGGGTATCTCTTCACGGCTGTTCCAGCAAAGCACAGCCGCTACTCCTTACCTTGGACCTAGGGTAGCTCCTCTCAGCCTCCGCCCCAACCTTGGACGTGAGGTAGCTCCTCTTGGCTGGGAGAAAAGCACTACTCTTCAATTAGTAGTGCTGGGAAAACCCAGTGTCCATCGCAGCATTATTTACAATAGCTAGGGCATGGGAGCGAGAGTCAATTCTTAAGTAGCTTTGTAAGAAGTCCAGGATCCCCAGGAGGAGACCATGAATCAAGCCACACTTTAATCTGAGTCCTCCTAGAGTTTTCTCTTCTGCAAGCCAGGGAATCCCCTTTGCTCTTTCTTTCTTTATTTATTTATTTTAATTGGAGGCTAATTACTTTACAATGTTGTCCCCTTTGTTCTTAAGCCATTGGAGTGTCTTGTCTTGTCTTGGTTGCTACAGAAGGATTCATATCAGATATGTCAGTTATCCTAAGTAAACCCTAAGAAAGTTATCCTAAGAAATCCCTCAAACATAAAAATGAACTTCCTGATGAAACTCTCACCAGGTTACAACAGAGTTTCACCTTCCTCTCACTAATATAATTTTGACCTTTAACAAAAGAAAATTTTCACTCCTGCCCCCAATCCAGGCCATCAATTTGACAACAAAAGGCATGGGTTCCAACAATCCCACTGCTGGGCATACACACTGAGGAAACCAGAATTGAAAGAGACACAGATACACCAGTGTTCATCACAGCACTGTTTACAATAGCTAGGACATGAAAGCAACCTAGAAATCCATCAACAGATGAATGGATCAGAAAGCTGTGGTACATATACACAATGGAATATTACTCAGCTATTAAAAAGAATGCATTTACATCAGTTCTAATGAGATAGATGAAACTGGGGCTTATTATACAGAGTGAAGTCAGTCAGAAAGACAAACACCAACACAGTATATTAACACATATATATGGAATTTAGAAAGATGGTAATGATGACCCTATATGCAAGACAGCAAAAGAGATACAGATGTAAAAACAGACTTTTGGGCTCTGTGGGAGAAGGCAAGGATGGGATGATTTGAGAGAATAGCATTGAAACATGTATAATACCGTATGTGAAATAGATCGCCAGTCCAGATTCAGTGCATCAGACAGGGCACTCAGGGCTGGTGCACTGGGATGACCCTGAGGGATGGGATGTGGAGGGAAGTGGGAGGGGGGGTTCGAGATGGGGAACACATGTACACCATGGCTGATTCATGTCAGTGTATGGCAAAAACAGTTACAATATTGTTAAAGTGATTAGCCTCCAATTAAAATAAATCAATTAATTTTTTTAAAAAGGCATAGGCCAAACCCTCTTCTATTTTTTCAAGATTTCTCTCCCAGTTGCATGAAGGTGGAGAGGTGGGCTGTCCTACCAAAATCAAAAAACGTCCCCTCAAAACAGGACATCCCTATCCTTTGATATGAGGACAATAACACACACATACCAGCAAATTATCCGCATGGTGGGAGCGTGGGGAGGGGTGCGGTTCTATGTCTGCCTGATGCACCCCAGAGGCCACACCCCTCACCCTGCATTTATTGTCCGGGGTCCTTTCCAGGGCTGAGCTCTCATGAAACCCATTTTATGGAAGTGCCAGGATTTGACTCAGCGTCCTGGGCCTTTCACAGCCTGAGCTCCATCCCTGGCCTTTTCTGACTCCTGCACAAAAAGGAAGCAGATGATTCTCTTCTCAGTGGGTCGGCCAGCTCCCTCCTTCCAATCCATTAAGCGTGGCATGGAGCTGTGTAACTCTGCACACGCCATCCTGCTCGGTATAAATAGGGACCATCCATCAGGAATGTCACAGACAGGAAGCCAATGAAGTTTCTACAACCAATTTACAATCAGGATCTGCTGTAAAATGCACACAGAAAATACCTTAACAGATTGAGAGGATGTGAAATACATATTATGCATATGGCCTAGGGAGCCTGGTTAAACTCAGAGGAGGGAGCCCCGAGAAGAAAAAAGGGGGAAATGCACAAAAATGAGGAGACAGAGGGTGACAACGTGGGGTCTATATTCACATTTGAAAATAAAAAATAACAGCGTGGCAAATAGGAAGAGTGACAGTGTCCCAAGTTTCTTTTTTCCATCTTGCAATGTCAGCAAACCCAGGCATGCTTGCAAATAAATGTTCTTCTTGATGCTGAATTTACTACCACTAAGCTAAAAAGTATAAAAATTGAAGATTTCTATGGAGACAGAAAATAAATTTAGCCAAGGGGATAGCAGAACAGGTTCTCTGAGCCTGGGCTGCCAATTTCCTCCAATCTCATCCCAGAAGATTGACTCACACGCATGAAATATCAGCCTGGGTTCAGGGGTATCGCTTCATTTTTTAGATGCCTTAAAGCTATCCTTGCAGGACAGGAAGGAGATCTGTCAGTCCTTCTCACCTGCATGACTGGCTTCCAATCCCACTCACCCTAGGCTCTGCATCCTAACCCCGACTTCACTCCAAGCCCAAGGCACCACCCCAAATCATTCCACCATCCACGGGACTTTTGTTGTTCTATAGTCACCCACTCCTGTCTGATTCTTTTGCAACCCCACGGACTATAGCCCGCCAAGCTCCTCTGTCCATGGAATTCTCCAGTAAGAATACTGGAATGGGTTGCCATTTCCTCCTCCAGGGGATCTTCCTGACCCGAGGATCGAACCCACATCTTCCCACGTCTCCTACATTGCAAGAGGATTCTTAACTGCTGAGCCACCAGGGAAGCCCTACATGACTTTTACCCAAGCTTAAAATTAAGATGCCCACTGAATTCATAGCTGAATGAGTGAGTGCAATCAGGTTCATGATCTAGAATAGAAAGTATGACACAGAGATATTCCTAGGAGTGTTTGTAGGGTGCTATTACAGAGAAACATAATGAAATATTTAGGAACAGAAAGGAGATCCCACCCCCAGTACTGCGAATCAAAAACCTAGAGTCCTTAAACTGCAACTGTTGGTTTTTTTTGATGATAAAGTACTAGGAATGACTTTCAGAACGCTTCTTTCAAAGCCATCTCAGAGATCAATCGTTACTCTCCAGTTCTTTACAAGCAAGCAATCTGATTCTCAAAGCTCACGTATATGCCCTCAATTGATCTGTGCCCCTCCAAACCAGGGAAGGTGAGCTGGAGTGGTTGGTCACCAAAGACGAAAAGTCAATTTCACATCACAGCAAGAAAATCATTTTCCCAGAAGTTACACAAGTCAGCAAACAATAATATTCAAGCCTCTGGGCACTGGCCTTGTCCAGGGAAATAAATCTTGAATTTAAGGAGAGAAACTGCCCAAAGAGATTGGGGTGAAGTCACCCGTCTAGAAATTGACAAGACTGGTAACAAAATGCGGACACTGAGGTCTCCAGCTCTGCAAGGTTAACAGAAATGTCTATACAGATTGCAAACTGCAGGCTGCTGTAACTTCTCCAACGTGAATAAAAATCCTGTCAATTATAAACTAGTGAGCTTGACTTCCATCATAAAAACTGTCAGATGAAAATGAGAACCTTCTTTACAAGCCCAGCATTAAATATGAGTTGTCAAATCAGTCCTGTTCTGAGCTTGCCAGTGGCAATGAACTCAAGGCCCTGTAGTTTGCCGTGTGTATGCTCCAAGACAGGAAAGTGAAAATCCCGAGAAAGAGAGTTGCAGTGAAACTTATCTTATCTGTAACTTATCTGCCTTCTTTGCATATCTCTTCTAATGAAAAAACGCTTCCTCTCATTTGAAAGAAACCTTCCTTTCCCCCTGCCCTTCTCAGACCCTGTGGTTCACTTGGGGTTGACCTGCACGGGTTCCATGGGTGGGTGGGGTGCAGTCTACCAGCCAGAGGAATCAGTAAGCTTCATCCCTCACCATGGTGATTATTTCAGTTTGGATCACATGACTCAAATCCTGTTAGTTCACAAATGAGCCCCCAGTACACGTAGGGCAAAGAGGCTGAGGGAAAAGGCAGATGGCCTAGGTCACTGGTGGCAAGTTTAATAAGCAAGAGGACTTACTTGGGACCATAACTGTCTTGGGCTGCAAAATGAGTAGATGCCCACACCCACCCACGGGATTCTTAAAGATGTACAGAGAGGCCTTAACAGTGCTCAGGCACATGCACCATCCAGATGGCCTCAACCACACACGCTCTCTCAAGGTTGTAAGAACAGTGGGCAGAGCTCACAGTCCAAGGGCAGAGGAGGGGTGAGGAGCCTCCAGCTGCCCAGGTCCGGCTGTCAGGTCAGCTGCTGCTCACACCTTCTCCATGACCTCCTTCGACAAGATCCACCCAGGGAAGTCCATGCTCTGAAGTTTCCTGGAACTATTCAGAATCAGTCCTTCTCTTACCTCTGGGATTGAGAACTTGCTAGAATGTAACCTGGAGTTTCTGGAAGCCAGTACAGGGATGGAAGCTGTATAAGAATAAGGAGAACACAGAGGGAGACAGAGCTGAGTGATGGAGCATGAGGAGGTGAGTGCTTGCCCATCGGGCCCCAGTCCTGCCCGACTCAGGTGAGATCCACTCCTGGCTTCTGCAAAAGCCACTAAATTTTCCTTTTATCCATAAGGTGCTTTGATCAACTTCCTGCCTCATGTAATCACTGCACTCTCTGTGCCCTGAACAGCACCTCTCTCCAACTGAAACCATTTAGGTTTATCCTCAACCAGCTCAGGAACAAGCCTGCTCTTACTTGGACTTAACAGAGGAGCTGCTGCTGCTAAGTCACTTCAGTTGTGTCCGACTCTGTGCGACCCCGTAGACGGCAGCCCACCAAGCTCCCCCATCCCTGGGATTCTCCAGGCAAGAACACTGGAGTGGGTTGCCATTTCCTTCTCCAGTGCATGAAAGTGAAAAGTGAAAGTGAAGTCTCTCAGTCGTGTCCCACTCTTCGCAACCCCATAGACTGCAGCCTACTAGGCTCCTCCGTCCACGGGATTTTCCAGGCAAGAGTACTGAAGTGGGGTGCCATTGCCTTCTCTGAACAGAGGAGCTAGGGAATAGTAATTGAAAAGCTTTGATGGCTTCACTTTACCTGTTGCTGATAGGGGCTTTCCAGGAGGCGAAGTGGTAAAGAACCCATCTGTCAATGCAAGAGAAGCAGGAGTCAAGGGTTTGATCCCTGAGTCGGGAGGATACCCTGGAGGAGGAAATGGCACCCCACTCCAGTATTCTTGCCTGGAGAATTCCATGGACAGAGGAGCCTGGCGGGCCACAGCTCTTGAGGTTGCAAAGAGTCGGACACGCCTGAGCAAGCAGCCATGTGCTACCCTTCTCCGGTTCCTGATGTCACTAACGCCAGTTCTGCCTTGTTCGTATCAACAAGCTGCCCCAAGGTCTCCAGTTGTAGAGCCTGGGTTCTGTCTCACTCTGTATGCCTTCGACAGTTTGTCTTCAGGAAATTTCCACACAGGCACAAGCCATCATCTGTGATTCCAAACTGCCTAGAATAGTGCCTGGGATGTAACACAGATCCATCAGATGTTTGATACAATTAACAGAGACCTCATTGATTATTTATAGCAGATGATGTGGGTGTCCTGCCCAGATCTGTTACTAAGTGGGCACATTCATCCGCAGGTGGCGGGGTTGGCAGCTCAGGGCTTAGTTCTGCACCTACTCTGAAGATTTGCCCTTGGCTTACCCATGACTGCGCATATTTGTGCTGTCCAGAGGTTAGATCTGCCTAGAGGTTACACCTGCCCCACAGCAGGGAGGAACTTCTAGACAATGGCTAATTTGATCTAAGCCACCTTTCCTTTGGGCAAGACAACTACTGTGTGCAATTCACCCTCCTGGGCTCCCTGTGGGACCAGGCTGAGGCCAGGCTTTCTCTGATTGCCTACTTTTGCATAGTTTTGCAACATACACCTATATATTGCAAAATGCTTACAGCTGTAGGGATACCTAACACCTCCATCATGTCACATAATTACCATTTCTTTTTTGCGGTGAGATTATTCAAGATCTGCTCTCTTGAAGCTTTCCAGTACACAACACAGTATTATAACTATAACCACCATACGACACCTTACACTCCCAGAACGTGATCATTTTATAACTCTGACCAACATGTGTGCTTCCCCCCACCCGGGACCCCATAACTGCCACTGTACTCTCTGTATATGAGTTCATGAAACCTAGTCTTCTTTGTCTCACTTCTTCCCTTGACCTATCCTGCTGACCTTGCTACCTCGTGGGTCCCTCTTTGGAGGTTGGAAAGATCCCCTAGAGGAGGAAATAGCAACCCACTCCAGTATTCTTGCCTGAAAAGTCCCATAGACAGAGGAGCCTGGCAGGCTACAGTCCATGGGGTCACAAAGAGTCAGACATGACTGAGCGACTGAGCCCACACGTACTTTTGAGCAACCCCTCCATAAACTGCTTTCAGGAGAACTTCTCAGACATGGTTTCCAGGGATCTTGACCCAAAACATCGATCAAGCAATGCTTGTCAATGTTCTGACCACACAGAGCAAGGAAAGGCCACACCACACTTTGCAGAAGAGTTGTCATTTCATGGAGACACTGAGGCATGAGCAGGTCACAGGTGGAGAAAAAGGTGAGACACTGCACAGGGAACTCCATGAGGAAGAGCCCAGAGGCAGATGGGTGTAGCAGGAGCATTGGACAAACCAGAAAGGAGGGGAAGACAAGGGGAAAATACTCAATTTTCCTCTCCTCTGTCTTACTTGAAATATGTCCCCCTGTACAGTGTCGTGTTCATGCTGTCACTTCGGTCGTGTCCACACTCTGAAACTCTGTGGACTGTTGTCATAGGTTAATGCTTATTCAATGCAATAACCCTCCAGGCTCCTCTGTCCATGGGATTCCCTAGGCAGGAACGCTGGAGTCAGTTGCCATTCCCTTTTCCAGGGCATCTTTGACCCTGGAACCCATGTCTTCTATGTCTCCTGCATTAGCTAGTGGGTTCTTTATCACTAGCATTACCTGGGAAGCATAATGTCATGACTGGTCATAATGCACAAACTTGAAGGGAGCCCCATTTCTTTCCTGTGGTGCTCTTGCTAGAACTCAGAAGACTCAGCTAGGGGACCATGTGAATCAGTGCTGCGCTGAGTGCTTGGCATGGAGAAGGATGACACTTTTACACTCAATAGCAAAGAAAGAAAATAATTATCCCAATGTATTTGTACTCACTGGATTATTCCCCAGGAGAAGGAATTTCAGAGGTTATTTCCAAGAAGGGAAATTGAGGAGTTAAGGCCCTGTAAAAGGACTAGGAAAGGAGAGAATGCAGTAAATAGCAGATTCATTAAAAGAGAAGAGTCCTGAACAGATTTTAGATAATTGTCACAAGCAACCATTTATTATTCAAGACTATGTGGTTGGCTTTGGATGATCCAGAAGCTGAGAGAAGCAGCTCACCAGTGTGGTAGTCAGGGTGGCCTAAGCCTGCACCAATCTCTTTTGTTAAAGAGTCCATAATGAACATTCCTGGGTAAATGATGTTTTTTATTCACCTATACTGATAAGGAAGGGTAGATCCTAAAGGCTACATAGAATAATTCTGGGGAAAGAGAAACTATAGAGAGAATAGGGCTTTTTTCAGTGCTCTTGGTAGAAATGGAGCCCAACAACCATGAAATTATAAATTTGCAGATATCTAAGAGGAGAACCAACCTTATAGATCCAAGACTTTGCCTCCTGGGAGCTGAAACCTCCAGGTTGTCTCAATATTAAGAAATACAAGGAGATGCTCTATAGATATAAACTAACCAGTGATTGAAACTCAATAAAGGGATTTCCCTGGTGGTCCAGTAGCTAAGACTCCTGAGACGCCAATGCAGGTCGCCTGGGTTCAATCCCTGGTCTGGGTACTAGATCCTACATGCCCCAACAAAGATCCCAGATGCAGCAGAAAACATCCTACATGCTACAACTAAGACCCAGCACAGCCAAATAAATAAATATAAATAAATAGTAAAAAAAAAAAAAAAAAAAAAATAAAAAAAAAAAAAAAAAAACCTCAATAAACATGAGGGCAGAGAGGGAATGCATGGTTGCAAGAAAAAGAGATACACAAGAGAGGCCCCAAGTAATTTTTTTATATATTTGGTATCGTCTCACTGTCCATGGTAATAAAGTAGATGTTCAGCAAATACTCATTTCATTAAACTGAGGTTATCTTGTTCTACACCTTTAACCTGACTAAGCTTAGGTTTCTTATCTGTAAAATGCCATCAATAATAACCACTGTGCCTTGCTTCCTAGGCTTATGTTAAATGAGATAATTCATATGAATTTCTTTTGTAAACTCTCAGGCACTCTGCAAGCATATTCACCTTCACTGAAAGCAAAAACCCCAAAACACTAGCATGCTCATTACTTTTTATTGGTCAAAGATGAAAGGAAGGTCAAAATGGTGACTTAGCTATACTGCCAGAAACACAAGAGCTAGGGGGGGAAAAGTGTTTGACATGAGAAAAAGCATTAACCTATGGCAATCTCTTTTTTATTATCTGCTTTTCGTGCTCTGTTCCAAGCTTGGGATAGTTAGTTTTCTGAAGAAGCAGATGGATGTTGGTGGATATGTGACCTGCCCACAACGATTACACAGCTTTATGGTGCTTTAAATCATCCCAAAGATAAAAATCAAAAACAAAGTTTTGGAGCTTGTCAAAGCTAGTCTAATTAAAGCAGCAAATGTGTTAGTTGGCAACTGTGTTTCTGCAATGAGATAATTCAGACACTGCAAGGCAAGCTGGGATATTGTTGACATGATTGGCCAAAGGAAAGATAAAGAAGGTGTTCAGGAGCACAGTGGACTCAGGCTTGATTGGTTCTGACTCAGACTCAAGAAAGTGCAAGCTTAGGGGGACAAAGGAAGTGAGAGAACATGGAAATTCACTTGGGGAGGAAACCCTAACCCCCTACTGGCAACATTACAATTCTGTATCTTTGGAGCTGTCCGAGGTCCTGAGAATGCAGGTTCAAATGAAAGTTTCAGTAACTCAGAAACTAACAGGCTAGTAAAGAGGTCAAAAACATAATCCAAGCAACTTGGCACAATTATAGCAGCATATACCACTTATTGATCCCCTATTCTGTGCCAGACAGTGTCATTGTTTGACACCATCAAACAGAAATAGTCTTGAACACAACTTCCTGTGCTGACCCCTGCTCACACCTCTTAACTCATTCAAATGAGCCTCCTTAGGACAATTTTCACATGCCAAGCATATTGCTGAGAATTTTATACAAATTATCTCATGAGCCATATAAATACAAGGCTGGATCCCAGAAGCCATGTTTTACCACCTGGCCTGAGCTTCCTGGAAGTAAATTATTGTACTGAATACTTTACTCTAACTGGACTAATGATAATGCTTTTCCTGGGAATTTGGATCTTAAGCTGCTATTTTTGCTTCACTCTGACTCTTGAACAAAGCAGACAAAAAATAGGAAATTTTTTGTGGTCTTGAGGAGTGAGAAGCAGGTAATTCAGACTGCAGTAAGAATTATTCAATAAATATGCAGAAAGAAGCAAAGGTGAAGGATAGAAAATCTTTCAGATTTCTTACAGTTCTACAAGCTCATACCAGAGGCCCAGGTATACATCCCTTCCTCCCTTTGGAATCCATCAAATTTAAGGACAAGTATGCCTATTTGGTTAAACTAGTTTAAGTCTCTTTTCTTAAAACTAACAGACCAAAATAAGGCATCTCCCAAAGACACCTAGATGGTACACAGGGATTCACAGCAGTCTTTCAGATGAAGGAAGGCTGGACTCTTACCTACCACACAGTTGAACTCCTTACACTACCTTTCTGGACACTCTCTCTGTACTCTCTCTCCCTCCTTGGTCTGGTACACTTGTATCTATCTTGCAAGACTCAGCTCAAAAGCACCTCTCATGGGACTTCTCTGGTGGTGCAGTGGTTTTGAAAATCCTGCCTGCCAAGGCAGGCGACACAGATTTGACTCCAGGTCAAACCCAGAGCAGAGCAACTGAGCAAGCTTCTCTTGTAGCAGAGAAGCCCACACACCACAATGAAGAGTAGCTCCCAATCGCTGCAACTAGAAAAAGCTTGCATACAGCAACAAAAACCCACTGCAGTCAAAAACATTAAATAAATGAATAAACATCAAAAGAAAAAAAGCACTCCCCAGACTCAAACACAGGTCTTATGTCTCCCACTGAGGTTTCCATGCCAGTACAGCTGGCTGTTCCAGTACACCAGCCTCCTGCAAGGTGGCATGTCCTCCTTCTGCGCACACAGTTTTCTGACTGTTAACATGTGGGTCTCCCCAACCACACTCAGCAACAGGGACCAAGTCTCTCATCTCTTTATCTCCACTCTCTGGCAGAATGCCTAGCACTTAGCAACAACATAAGTAACATTTTCTTTGTTTGAATAAACATTAAAATCAACATTTTTGGCTTTGTACATTTCTTCTAGTACCATGAAAAATGGTTGAAACCCGGTACGGTGAAGGGAAAACAACCTGACTGGAAATCCAGATACAAACTGAGTTTATTTGAATTAATCTCATACCATCGTGGGGCAATTGGATTGAGAAGAATTTCAGGGATTAGCCAGAAACAGGTCTTTGCTGCTGGGCAAACTGCTTCTTACCTTATGCCTGCAGCCTCCTTTTTGTCCCTTTACAGTTCAGTCTCCACACAGCAGCTGAGAGTGATCTTTCTCGAAAATGTAACTCAGATTATGACATTATTTAGCTTCCACTGCCTCCCCAGAATAAAATCCAAATATTTTACAGCAATCTAGCCCAAGTGCATCTCTCTCACTTCATCTTGTGCCATGTCCCCTCACTGTTTTAGGAACATTTACTTTCCTTCCATTGTAACTTACCAAGCTGGAACCTGTCTTAGGGACACTGCACATTTTTTGTGGGGTTTTTTTTTCCCCTCAAGCTACATTTACAAAAGACTAAATCTCATCCCAAATAGCATCTTTTCAAAAAGTCTATCCTGTCTCTTTGGTCTAAAGTAGCCTGACCCTTCTAGCGTCTCCCCCTTTTGTTGGCTTTACATCTTTAATCATCTTAATTATTTTAAGGATTTGTTGGTTTGCACCTAGAGTCACTCTTTCCTTCCTAGAATGTAAACTCTTTGATGACAGAGACCATATCTCTCCTGTACACTGGTGTACACCAGGACCCAGGAAAGTGTTTGACAAATAGAGTAGATGCTCAGTAAGTATGCATGGAATAATGGAGAACATGTGTGTCCCAGTGTTGACTGTCCTTTCCTATTGAGATGACTATGGGGAAAAAAATCACTCATGTTCATGTCCTCTGAGGCTGTTTTCTTATCCATAAAAATTAAGGACCCTAGTAAACAATTTCATCTGATTTCAAAATGGCACGTTACCATCTACAATGGTGGGCCTTTGGGGGACATTAGAATGAGGGAACTTGCCCTTGGATGACTTTTTAATGAAAGCCCTTTAATGCAAACACTGATGTCGCAGAGCATGATACCAAGGTTGGTCAGCACACGCCCAGTTAAAGTGTATGTACTCTGAGTGGAAGTGAAACTCAATCACTGACTTTATAATCATCTCTGCAGCCTTCTAGAGCATCCATTCTGTCCACTTTACAGCCTAGAAATTGCAAGATAAAACTAATGCATCTGTGTTCATTCCCTCAAATTTGTCTCCATTTACCAGCCTATGCAGAAAGGTAGTGCCTGGATTTATCTGACACTATTGACAGCCTTGTTCTTGGGTCCCTGGCCCTGGGTTAGCAGGGAGGGTAAAAGTTCAAGCCCAACTCAACTACTGTATATCTTCTGTCCTCCTTCCCAAGAAGTCAATTAGGCTTTCAGGGAAAAAAATGGTCTTCAGAGACTCAATTCTCCCAACATTGAGCAGAGACAGTATTTTAAAAGATTAATGGACTGTGACCAAGATTGCTTCTCCCCTTACTATATGTATTTCTTCATACAATGTATCTAACCTCTTTAAATATAGTTTAGCTACTTCCATACTATAAATTCTTTTTTTCATAATATCTTGAAATTATTTCTCAACTGTCTTCTTGACCCCATTGTTACTTGACCCCATTGTTGAGATAATGCCAAGGTGATTTGTATTCTTTAGGGTCTGTGCTCTTTTCTCTTTTTAGAAACTTCGAGAAAGAGGAAAGTTTGGAATTAAGAATCCCAACTCCAAAGCAAGAGACTGCTGGCTTCCAGAGCCATCTCATCCAAGCCCTGGCTGTGAGATCTTGGGCATTTTCCTCAAAATACTCAAAAATATTTACCTCCTCCAACTTGAATTTGAATTTTACTGGCTTGCATACAAAAGCAAGTTACTGATCTTATGAAGGAAGCAGGTTAACTGCCCCCACCCATGCCTTCATGCTGCTGTTCTCGCCCTCTTACACCTGGTAATGAGCAGAAAACCATAACAGATTTCTTATTAGGACTTCCCAGGTGGCTCAGTAGTAAAGAATCTGTCTGCCAATGGAGAAGATGCAAGAGATCCAGGTTCGATCCCTGGGTCAGGAAGATGCCCTGGAGGAGAAAAGTGGCAACCCACTCCGGTATTCTTACCAGGAAAAAAGTCCCATGGATAGAGGAGCCTGGTAGGCCACTCATGTCTGCAAAGAGTTGGACATGACTGAGCAGGTGGGCACACACACAAAGAAAATCAGCGGTCAAATAAATGGAAATACATGAGGACTGAGGCAGAGCTTGAAGGAGCTTGTTCATAGTCACGTGCTAGGGTGATGATGCCTAGCAGCATCAGGCCAGAACAGAGAACAAATAACTCCAATAGCAGAGGGCACCAGGGCGACCCGGACCACGGAGCAAAGCTGGCCCTTGGAGCTGATGAGAGCACAGTGACACGGCTGAAGCTCAGCGTGCATGCATGGACTCTCTCTAACTCTTCCAGATGGAGACTGCAGTGATGGTGACTGGGGCTCAGATCCCCATACTGCCACCCTATTCAGTTATGGCCAAGTAATATAACTGCTCTCTGCCTCTGTTTATTCATCATAAAGTAGGGCCTGCTGTGAGCATCGGTCAAGCACCTACCCTAAGCCAGCTGCTGTTCATGAGGAGTCAGCCATGGCCTCTACACTCCAGGAGCTCACACCAACACAGACAGACAAGCAGACGGAAAATTACCATCTGTGATTCCGACTCAGGCTAGGAGTCACGGACGGCTTCTTCGTAATCCTGCACTGCAATCTATTTTTCCATTGATCTCTCAGTCTGAAATCAATTGCTAACTCAAGCTTTCAATAATCACAGCACAACGCTATTACAGCAGCTATTTAGGGACATACGATCAACCCAGAATTTCACCCACGTGTCCTTTTTTTGTGCTTAACACAAAGGGCTCTTGGCATGCAGGCAAAAGACTGAGTTCCACCCCCCCACCCTCCATCTCGAAGATGTCCTTCTGACCTTGGCTTCTGTCTTGAGCCAAAGTGACCAGAGCCAGGGGCATGCTGGGAGATTTCCTGTGTCCATGGAGAGTTGGGAGAGGGCAGGGGGTGGCAGGACCACACCAGGGGAAATCGTACCAGTGGTTAGGATGGTCATTTTCAAGGGCCACAGAGAGTTAAAGTTAAACTTTGCCCTGGTTAATGGGCAGTTGGTACAGCGTAGGATCATTCTCTGTCCAAGGACTTGGAAACCTGACCAGGAAAAGGACAAGAGTAAGGCTTGCTTCAGGCATCCCTTGTGGCTCAGTGGTTAAGCATCCTCTTGCCAATGGTGCAGACTTACAGCTGGGAAGATCCCCTGGAGAAGGAAATGGCAACCCACTCTAGGATTCTTGCCTGGAAAATCCCTTGGACAGAGGAGCCTGATGGGCCACAGTCCCTGCAGGTCCCAAAAGAGTCAGACACAGCTTAGTGACCAAAGAGTAACAACAAATGCTTGCTCCGTCTCTGTTTCCACCATCACAGCAAGTACAGGGCCCCAGGACATATTTGTCAAATGAATTAATGAATAAATTAATCAAAAGACAAACAAAAAGTGGATTCCTCCAAGCCTGCAGGTAAACTTTCAAAGACAAAATTTAAATGTCTCTTGGTCTTGTCAAGAAAGTGTGCGCTAAAGAGCTCTGAGTCTTCATCACTTTAAACTTTCCCTGAGAAGTGGGAACCGGGAGAAGGCACCCAGCTTCCTCTGGGTCTGACTCTTTTGTTGCAGTCCCTGAACCAGCTGAGGACTTGCCTCCTCAAGCTCAGATGGTGGGCTGGGACTGTAGGAGCATCAGAAACAGGCCCTGGTATTAGCATTTTAATAAAAGGGGGATCAAACAGGATCCCATTATCTGTTCCTTCCAAGTGGAATGAGCGAACAGAGTTGGTCTCTGTGGTCTGCCCGGGGTCTGAAGGCAGATCTTGGAGGCAGGGGTGATCACACAGACCTGGGCACAGGCTTCCACACCCTGAGGTCCAGGCAGTCAGTCTCGAAGTTCTGTGCAAGCTCACGCATTTTGCACTGAGACAACTTCAGGGTCCTATGAAGAGGCTGAAGTTATTTGGCTAAACCAGTGGGTGTGACATAGGATGAGTCAGGGGCCCAGGGTTGGAAGAAGCTGGGCTGGAGTCCCAGCTTGGTTTCTAAGCGAGAGACGATGGCAAGGTGTTCAGCCTCTCTGAGCCTCAGTTTCCTTGTCTGTAAAACAGGAATAAGAAGATTTGCAGCAACATGGATGGACCTAGAGATTATCATATTTAGTGAAGTTAAGTCAGACAAAGACAAATACTATAGGCTGTGAATGTGGGATCAAAAAAATAACACAAATGAATCTAAAAGAGAAACAGTGGCAGACATAGAACACAAACTTATGGTTACCAAAGGCGGGGGGCGGGGGGATTAAGAGCACAGGATTAACAGATACACACAGCTAACAATTCAGTTTCTTCACATTGGATTCCCACTTAATGCTCTGCGGGCCGTTCACTGAATTTTGTCTTAAGGAACATGGATCACACAAATGTGTCTGGGACACACCACACATTTAGTGAATGCTCCTCGAGTTGATTTACAACAGAATGTATGATTTTACTGCCTCAGGGATGTCATTCAGAAGACTTTGAAAAACACTTCTGTGTAATTAGTGAAAACGATTGGATACCTACGGAAACAATAGCACATAAGGGCTGAAGAGGAGGTTGCTTCTGGAATGCACATTTCAAAGCAATTTCCTCATTGGATCATCATATTGTAACTTACAAAATTAGGCAAACGGGAATTATTAGGCTTATCACCCATGTGAGGAAGCCCCCACAACTGGAACTCACAGACTCTCAGATTTCCAAAGTTCATGCATTTGGTGGGAGGTTGGAGATAAGCTTGCCTAAACCTTGAGAGATGGAATGCTGATTCCACATGCAACATGTCAGACAACTTGTAAGACCTCAAGCCATAACAGCCCCCTGCCCATCCACTAGCAAAGCTTCCCTGGCTCAGAGGTAAAGAAGCCGCCTGCTAATGCAGGAGACACAGGTTCAATCCCTGATCTGGGAAGATCCCCTGGAGAAGCAAACAGTAACCCATTCCAGTATGCGTGCCTAGGAAATCCTATGGACAGAGGAGCCTGGCAGGCTTCTGTCCATGGGGATGTCAAAGAGCTGGACACCATTTAGCGACTGAACAATAAAACCATCTGCGAGTGGACCATGCATTCAAAGTGACTTTTCAAGTTATGGAAAAGACCACCCTGCCTAGACAGGTCTCTAACACAGAAGGTGCTGCACTGCACAGCCAGAGATCCTGGGGAGATACAGACAGCCAGGAACCTAACAAATTGAAATCACATTGATTTCTTCCCCCGGAATCAGCTCAGCGAATGAATGGCTCAAAGACCTTTAACACTGACAAAGAAGATGCGTCCTTATGTTAATTAGGGCACTCCTGTAAGATGCCTCCCCTCTCCCCGTGTGGCCAGCCCAGCTTTAAGAGGAGGGGGCACTCTCCAGAAGAGCAGATTGTCTCTGAGCTAAAAGCTCTGAAGATTCTTGAGAATGTCTGGTGCAGACATAGCTAGATTCAGAATCCAACTTCTCTATATGCTCTTTGGTAAAGTTAAACAAATCACTGGGCTCCACCTATGAATAAGGCAACAGTAACTGTCCATATAACTGTATCCATCTACTAGGGTTGCCCAAGAGCTCTGTACAATTATACGCACAGTTGCTAGATAACAATAACGCATGTTTGTGAATCAGAGCTCATTCGACTCCTTCCCCACCACGCCCTTGCTGTCCTACCTTTGACAATGCCTTTGACCTTCCTAGCTTTCATTTTCCTCAGCTGTAAAGTTGGGGAGGATACTCACATCTCAGACAAGGTTGATGTGAAGATTAAATGAGATTCTATAACAGCAATTAGCCCAGTGCCTAGCCTATAGAAGGCACCCAAACGATGTCAGCTATTCACAGTAATAACTGCATTGTTTTTATTATTATCACCAGTCTGTGGAGGAGACAGACCTATAAATAGCGGTAATAAAGCATAGCTTTATTGTTAGGGAGCTCCAGGGCAGAGTGACTAAAGCCGGGCACTTGAAGGACAAGCGCCCCACAGGTTGGGAGCAGGCCTGAGAAGAAGGGGGAGAAAAAAGGAGAAAGGAAAAAGTAAGGAATGTGAGCACTGAAACTGGGAGAGAGTTGAACATTGACAAAGTGCTAACATTTTTTAATTCCACTTAAATGTCACATACACACATGCGTGTGCCTGCACACATACCCTAAACCCTCAACTAAGGAAAGTAAAACAAAGGGCTCTTGAAACAAGTTGATAAATATAAGTAAAGCATCCAGAGCAATAACAACTCTTTTGAATGATGTGCAGGGAAGACAGTAACCTCAGGATCACGGGCTCCTGACCTTGTGAGATGAGTCTGCACTTTGGGGCCATCGGCCTGGGTCCTGTTTGCAGTTCCCCACTAATGAGGTCATGAAGTCATCCTGGACCTCAGTCACCTCATGTTGTCTTAAAAAGCTACAGAGAGGGACTTTGCTCACGGTCCGGTGGCCAAGAGTTCTCCTTCTAATGTAAGGTAGGCAGGTTTGAGCCCGCACGCTTCAAGGCAGCCTAGCCTGGACGCTGCAACTGGAGAAGCTGTGGCAGAGCCACAAAGACCCAGCACAGCCTCCCAACAAAAACATTACGCAGAAAGCATGGAAAGCCCCCAGCAGAGTGTCCGGCACACAATAGATGCTCGGTAATGATACAGCTATTAACAACGACAATGAATACCCACAGAGGATCTGCTAGCTACCAGTTCCCAGCACACAAAATAGTCACTCGTTCATGTGTCATGATCAACCCCTATGAGGGAACTACTACTATTTTGTCTGTTTTACTAAAGAGAAATGGAAGCAGGTGAATAACCGGTGGAAAGTCACACAGCTTGTCGGAGGCAGAGCTGGGGGCCAAATTCAGCCTTAACTTTTACCTCCCTTGCTTTCCCCACATAGTAGTTGTGGCCACAGAGGCTCGCCCATTAGAATCACAGGTTCTCAAAAGAAAAAGCCTAGGACCTTATTTGTTCAGCAAACATTATTGACGGCATTTTCTGGGCCAGGTGTCATGCCAACTACTAGGTATACAACTCTGAGGGATACAGGTAAATTTCTTCCATAAACTCATTGTCCTTAGAATTCCTGATAGTGGGGGGGAAAGGAAAGAAGCCACAGTGGTACACCAGAGCCAGCTCACATGGTCTTGCAAGAGCCAATTACTAAATTTTCAGAAATTCTGCAAGCTGGTTGTTAAATCTAGCCCTCAAGGAAAATTAAATCATACAAACATAATTATATTAACAGCAAAGATAAAAAAATTATAAAACTTTACCACTTGTTAATTATGTTGCTACAGTTCACCGTATCTATGCTCTTAAGATAATTTGCATCTATTGTCTGTTTGGTGTAAAACCTATTAGTGATGCTTTTAAGTATCTCTTCCCAACTCTGAGTTCAATGGAATATCAGTAGCTTGAAATCAGTTATAGGGGGAGTGTTTACACCATCTGCTCTCAGGTGCAAAGCTGTAAAATGGGAAATTCAGTCAGAGATTATACCTTCTGTAGGAATCCCCTCTCATTGCTACCTTTTTTGGTCACTTTCCAGGGCCTTCAGCTGTGGTGCTGGGAAAAACTCTTGAGAGCCTCTTGGACTGTAAGAAGATCAAACCTGTCAATCCTAAAGGAAATCAACTCTGAATATTCATTGGAAGGACTGATGCTGAAGCTAAAGCTCCAATACCTTGGCCACCTGATGCAAAGAGCCAACTCATTGGAAAAGACCGTGATGCCGGGAAAGATTAAGGGCAGGAGAAGTGGGCCACAGAGGATGAGATGGTTAGACAGCATCACTGATTCAATGGACATGAATTTGAACAAATTCCAGGAGATAGTGAAGGACAGAGGAGCCTGGCATTCTGCAATCCATGGGGTCATGGGTTCATTCACTTACGGAATGAACAACAAAAGAGCCTCCACATAGTGCTTTTTAAAAATATTTTGTCCAGAGTTTACAGTTGTTGTTTCTAGGAGTGTTGGCCCAGTACAAACAACTCCACGATTACTAGAAGCAAACTTTCAGCAAAAGATGTCTGATGAGATGAGTTCACAGAACCACAGCTCTTCCTATCATGATAGCTTAAATTCAAATAAGCAAAAAACCCTAAAAGTTGGAAATCATCTAGTATTTGCTCGATCAATGTTACTGAATTAAATTGAAGAACAAATGTTGGGATCTCAGGGGCCAAATTGAACAGCTGTAACATGGTTCTAATCAATGACTTATTGACTGTAGTCCACACTGGGGCTGTAAGAAGTGTCTGTGGGCCAGTCCTGAGAGTCCAAAGGTCAAAGGAGCTGGAAGGATGGAGTGCTTTTGCTCAGAACCAGGCTGGGAAACCATCTCCCTCCCATAACAAGTTGCCACAATTCTAACACCTTTAGGAATGTCTGAGTTCATAGATTTTAAGGGAAAAAAAAAAGTTGCAAGAGGCAATGAAGGAACACTGCAGTTTGGAGCCTAGAAATATTCTAGCATGGAATATTTCTAGGACTAGAAGACATATTCTCATAAGGAAACTATCCCAGTGTATTAGGATATCAATATATGACAACATGGGCTTCTCTGGTGGCCTAGCAGTAAAGAATATGCCTGGCAATGCAGGAGACACAGGTTGGATCCCTGATCCAGGAAGATTCCCTTGAGGAGAAAATGGCAATCCACTCCAGTATTCTTCCTGGGAAATCCCATGGACAGAGGAGCCTGGTGGGCTACAATTCATAGTCATACAATTCATAGTCACTTGACTTGGTGACCAAACAGCAATAATAAGAATATATGACCTCGTAAGTTATCATCCCAAACAGGGCATTTGTGGGGGTGGGAGGGGCTTCTACTAATAATTGCGCCAGGGCTCCAGGCCTGAAATGATGCTGCCTCAGTCAAACTGGTGTGTACAAAACCCTGAATGGTGCTGGGTGTGGTGTTGTGGGGTGATGCTGAATTATCTCATGAGTGTATTGGAAGATGGTGTAGCCCTGATTCTCGACAAGCAATAAAGTCATGGCCAGTGCAGCTGCTACCCAGTCATCTTGGGCCAGAGGGCCAGAAAGAGTCCCTGTGTTCCTCATCCTCACCCATCCCTCTCTCATTTCCGTCTTCTTAAGGCACCTGCGTGACTCTCTGGACCTGCCAAGCAGAGGCACCAAGTAGCCCCCGGGGTCTTTCCCCCATCCTTCTCAGTTGGCCACTCCTTCTCACTTTCAGATCTCAGCACAACCAGAGCCTCCTCGGGGCCCAACCTCTCCACCTGATGCAAATGCCTGCCCCCCGTTTCTGTGCTCCTCATGCACTGTGATGTGTAATTTCCCACGTGCCTTCCTGGTTAGACTGTGAGTGCCCTCAGGCCTACGGCTGTGCCTTATTTGCCCTGGACCCAAAGCACAGTGAGTGCACACAGTAGGTGCTCAGTGAACTAATGTGATACAATCGGGGCCCGGGCCCAGCGGGCAGGAAAGCAGGGAGGGAGGAGGCCCTGATCACAGCGCTCCCAGCTTGTAGAAGAGGAGAGCATGTGTCACGTTGTCATCAGAAGTTGCTTGGCACAGTGCCGCTGCCCAGACACACCACCAGGGCAACACAAACGGAAGTGAATTCCAAGTGGATGTGCCCAGCAAGACTTCCGGGAGCAGGGAGCACCTGAGCTGGCTGGGAGGCAGGGAAGGCCGCCCAGCAAATGGGAGGGACTTGGCGGTGTGGCCCTGGCGCCACGATGGCGCCTGGGAGGGGAGGACCAGAGCCGGGGAGACAGGATCAGGCGTCCCCCAGGGGGCTTCCAGGAGCCCTCGCCCAGGCTCTACCCCAACCGTCTGTGTGCGAGCCAGGCCATCGGTCCGCAGGGGTGAGTCAGTGCAGACGCCTGGCTTGGATTTACTGTGACGCACATTGATTCTGGCTATTGGAGGGTGTCAGCTCACCCATAAATTAAAGGATTTATCTCGAGGAGCTACAGAGATAAATGGCTTTGTGCATAAATACCTTTTCTTTTTCTACTAAGAGTGCTAATGTGCTGAGGACTTCTGGGGGAGAGGTTTTAGGAAGCTCCTGCCATATCCCCAGATCTGGCTCTGGGCAGCAGTGTGGACACAGCCAAAGTGCCCCATTCCTGATCTAACCTCAGCTCAGCAACGGGAGTACCGTCTGGCTTGCCTTGTGTGTCACTTGTTCAGTAGTGTCTGACTCTTTGCGACCCCATGGATTGTAGTCCACCAGGCTCCTCTGTCCATAGGATTCTCCAGGCATGAATACTGGAATGGGTTGCCATTCCCTTCTCCAGGGGATCTTCCCATACAGGGACTGAACCCAGATCTCCTGCATTGCAGGCAGATTCTTTACAGTCTGAGCCACCAGGAGAGCCCTCTGCCTCACCTTGCTTGGGGCTGAAGGATTCACTCACTCACTCATTCATTCATCAAATGTCAGTTGAAGGTTTGTTGTGCTGCTCTGGGAGCCAGGGGCTGTGGACGGACACAGAGGTGGACTAGACCTAGTTCCTGCTCTCCAGAGCTCACCTGCCAGTCAGGGACACAGGTGGTCAATGACTGAGATGACATTGGGTGTGATTTGTGCTGTGAGGAAAGTGGACTGCTTGATGTGAATGGTGTGACCTGGGCTGAGGGTAAAGGCTATTTAGATGGGATGCGCAGGGCAGACCTCTCCAAGGAGGGCACCTGAGCTGAACCCCAAAGGATGAGAATGAAGCAGTCTTGCAAACATGAAGAAGGGGAAGGTTGTTCCAGGCAAAGAGAACTACAGAGGTATGGAAAAGCTTAGAATGTTCAAGAAACAGAAAGGAGGCCAAAGTGGACACTAAGCAGGGAAAGGAGATGGGAGTGGGATGAACTGGGAGATTGGGATTGACATACATACACTGCTGTGTACAAAACAGATAACTAATGAGGACCTACTATACGGTGCAGGGAACTGTGCTCGGTGCTCTGCGATGAGCTAAACGCAAAGGAAATCCACAAAATAGGGGGTACATGGAGACATAGTTGACCCACTTGCTGTACAGCAGAAACTGACACAGCATTGTAAGGCAACTATACTCCAATAAAAATTTTAAAAATAAATAAAGTGGCTGAAGGCTGGTGAGCAAGTGGGAAAAGAGGTAAGAGATGAGATGGAAGGAGGGGGCCAGGGCTGGACCCCGCAGACCAATGGATGAAGTTCACATTTTATTGAAAACCTCCTGGGAAGCCAGTGAATGGCCTTGAGCAGGGAGGTGAGATGACTCTGTTTGCGGGGTGCTCTGGGGCAACGCTGGAGACTGGATGGGAGGGGTCGGGCCTGGAGGAAGGGAGGTTAAGGCTGGGTGGGCACCCAGGTGAGAGGTGAGAGGGCAGGGAGGCTGCTCAGAGGTGGGGGAGGAGACAGGAAGTAGACAGACACCAGCTTCATTGAAGAACGCTGTCCACTCCTACTCCAGGAGAGAGATCCAGGCTGCCAGGCTTCCCGGGCTACAGCTCCTGCAAACACATACCAGGCCGCCCACGTGGAGGCCATGCAGCCCGTCCTCACAGCCAATGGATGCTGTCCTCGGATTCCCACGTCTGGGCTGCCTCTGGGCTGAGTCCTCTGAAGCCTGAGAGGCAGTGAGCACCGAGACACTCTCTGCCTGGTAGATCGGGTCTATGTGCCTAGGAGCCCAGGGAAAGCTCCTAGGAAAAGCACACATTGCCCCCTGCCAAATGATCATTTCACCTAAAATCCATCCCCACGTAGAGTCTTTTTCCTTCTATTTAGATATCCTAGTATTTTTTTATCCCTCATTTATAATTTTTGAAAAGGATATTTCCCATCAGTTTCCCTATAATCAATTTTTATTAAAAAGTGCTTTTTCGGTTTGTATCCTTAGGGGTTTGTTATCAGGCCAACTGCTTATTTGGCAAAATGGCTTTCCGCTGGTCCCAAATGAGTCGGTTTGGGGTAAACTGCCCCTGTGCTAGCATCCTCCATAAGACAGCTGTTTTTAAGCGATGAGGATGGTCTGGAAACAGACCATCGAGGGTACCCACACTCCCTTTACCCACGGAGCAACCCCACCTCCAAAGCTGTCTGCACCTCCTCACACTTTTTGGTGGCTGTGCTGGAAGAGACGCTCTTTTTCTTTTTTCTCATTCCCTGACGATGCATCGAGAGAGACTAAATCCAGTTCCTGGTACTGAAACAGTGGGTATTGGGTACGGGTGCTGGGGCTCAGGCTTTGGAAGGAGTCAGCCCCGAGGCAGCCAAGGTCACGTGGGGAGGGGGCAAAGCCCTTCCATCAGGCAGAGAGAATGGCTGGGAAAAAAAAGAGGCAAATCAGAGAGGGTGGGGAGAGGGCCAACTACTGATAGAAGAGTCCCATGGAAGGAGAAAAGCCCACACAGGCTAGGCTCAGGTCGTCTTTGGCAAATATTAAGGTGCAGGGGCAGGCGTCTCAGGCCACTCCTGTCTCCCAATCAAAAGGCACTTTTCATCATTGCAGCACAGAATAGCCCAGGAGCTGAATGGTGGCAAACTGATTCTCAGCTCTGTGTGTGTGTGTGTCTGTGTGTGTGTGTGTGTCTGTGTGTGTGTGTGTGTGTGTGTTATAGCTGACCATTAATAATTCATGCCGCAGCAAAGTGACGAAAGAGTAGGAGCTGTCATCAGCGCCCTCCCCCAGCCGCCAGCACCTGCTCCCTGCCACCGACCCCTTTGGGGGACCGCCGTCCCTCTCTCTGCCTGGGACCAGAAGCACCAGCCTGCTGTATCAAGCCGTGCCTGACACGCCCCGTGACAAATGCTGACATCCTGCGTCAAGCATTTCCTTCCAACCACCCCAAATCAGACGGGCTACAATGTAGCAATTTATCCTCCTCCCGTTGTCCTCAGCCTCACCCCTGCCCCTCGGAGGATGCAGGCCAGCTGGACAGGTCCCCGGGTCACAGCTTCACTCCCACTGGCCTCTGCACAGAAGCAGCAGATGACCCCATGTGGGCCTGGACATCCAGCCCTGGGACCAGCTTTTGCGATGTCTCAGATGTGTCTTTATGCCACTGGGCAGGTTTCAAAGCGGGTAATGAAGGCTGTGTTATTTCCTTCCTCCTGCCCCCTCTAACCCTAATTTTTGGTGCAGTTTGTCGTGGCAGGTCCCCAGACAGCCGTTCCCATTCTTGCCTGAGAAGAGCTTCAGGTTGCCTCCCGGCCCTTCTCCACTCCACTCCTCAAAATGGCCCCACACGTTTTCATGGTGCTGACCACACAGTCCTCGTGGTGGGGAGGGGAGCTGTGACTCATCCCCCCACCCCAGCAGCCCCTCTCGTCTCACCCCACATCAGGGGGGCTTGCAGGTCAATGCAGCCGATGACAAATCAAACCAAGACCGCAAAGCAGGGTCACTGCAGACGCCCTGGGAATCCGGAGACCCAGAGACGGCAAGTACCACTCACCGGACCCCTCGTTTTGCACCATCATTTCTTGGTGCTGCTTTTCTTTCGCCCATTTACCTCCTGAGGGTATTCATTTTTTCATTTAATAATTTAGAACCCTTACAATATGCCGGGCACTGTGCACCAGGCTCTGGCGGGGGCGGGGGTGTGTGTGAAGCGGAGAGTAAAAGGCAGGCGCTGGCGCTTGGGTTCTAGTGTGTGGGGAGGAGGGGGCAATAATCACAACATAGGGTGTGGTTGCAGACGGGCAGGTACAGACGTCAGCCCTGAGTCCGGGGAGGGTAGCAAACGCATCGCAAGACTCGTCACTCCCTTTATAGATGCTATCTCTGATACAAGAGTCTTCAACTGTTCACCTGAAACCAGCACACTGCAAGTTAACTATTCCATTTTTTAAAATGGTTAAAAAAACAAATGCTCACACTGCCATTTTCTGAACATGCGTCCCTCCAAGAAGCACGTAGCTTAGCTGTACCTGTGCAGAATGAAGATGAAGACGACCCCCACCTTTTCCTCACCTCCAGTCTCCCTCCCCCACACTCCCCAAGCCTCAGACCACCCTTCTTCGTCATCCCTAAATATCCCAGCCCCTCACCTTCAGGGAAATGGGTTTGCGATTTGTTCTCAAATCTCCTGGCTTGGCCGCCTCATGAATACGCCTTTTCTCTGTTTCAGACCCTGATGTCTCTGTGTTTGGTTTACTGAGCAAAGGAGCCTGGTTGGGTCACAGGAGGGGCAGCAGGGAGCTGGGAGGCTGGAAGGAGAAGGAGATGCTAGAAAGGTCGCGGCCGGAGCAGGGACTCGGCCCCCACGCATGGAGGGGGCCGCGGTCGGATGGACTTGTATACCCAATCATGTCTTCATGGGCCCCTTGGGCAGCTGGGCTGAAAACGACCATAAAGAGCACAGGCAGGAGAAGGGAGGTGAGCCAGTGGGGAGCTGGACCAGGCCAGGTGGTGCTGCGACCCAGGGGGTAGCTGTGAACGGTGCCTGGGGACAGCCTCCGGCTGCTACTCTTCCAGGGAAAAACCTGTTCCTTTTACTTTAACCTTTGCTTCCAGTTGTTCTGTTGCTTTTGTTCACTAAAAGGAAACTGTCTATTCCTAAGAGCCCTGCCCCTGTGCCTGAAAGTTAACACATCCCCTCGCCAAGGCTGTTCCACGAGATATTTGCAAGATCAATGGCCTTTTTCCTTTACTTCTTCCCCTCTCTGTTCTGTAAAAGAAACCGGCATACAGACCATAATAAGATGGTCTGTACTATTAACCATATTTTTTATTGGTTTATTATAATTATTAACCATTGTTAGCCATAATAAGATGGTTACTCTGAGACATTTACCTACCGTCTTGTCCAACTTCTTGGTCTGTCCTTTGGTGACCAGAACAATCTTTTTTTCTTTTTTTTTTTAACTTTGTATTTTGTACTGGATATGCTGATTAACAATGTTGTGACAGTTTCAGGTGAATAGCAAAGGGACTCAGCCATACATACACATGTATCCACTCTCCCCTAAACGTCCCTCCCATCCGGGCAGCCACATAGCACTGAGCAGAGCTCCCTGTGCTGTGCAGCAGGCTCTTGTTGGCTGTCCGTTTCAAAGAGGGTAGTGGGTACATGTCCATACACGTCCATCCCAGACTCCCTAACTATCCCTTCTCTCTTCCCATCCACTCCGCACACCCCACTCCTGCAGCCTCTGCAACCCTAAGTTCATTCTCTAAACCAGAGAGAGCTTGGCTCGGTAACGCTTTTGCAGGTGAGTGATGGGTGGGCTGACGGACTGGATGTGGGGCAAATAGGCCCCCTCCTCCCGGCAGAACCCACACCGTCTACTACATCTGGAGGCGGTGCTGTCTGCTGCCCACAGCTCACTCCAGGAGGCCCCGGGCACCAGACAAGCTCTGACTTGGGTGAGATGTTGCTTCTGCTCCTCCCCAGGGCTAAGTGGACAAGATGACCAAATGAGCCTTCCCTTGCTGAGGGCCTACTGCGTGCACAGCTCCGCCAGGCCTTTCCCTGAGGACCCTCGGCCAGTCTTCATGACTGACCTCTGCTGAAGTCCCAAGTTCACAGACGGGGTGCCTCGGCATCTCAGACTGGTATGGGTGGGGTTAGCCCTGCAGGGTATCCGCCCAGGGAGCTGGCAGGTAGCGAGCGCGGCTCATGCCTGGGCCACACGACTCCCTTAAGAGAATTCTGGTTTCCTCTCCCTTGGTCCTGGTACAAGGCTGTGAGCCTCTCCTGGCTCAGCTCTTTCACTGACTCACAAAGACACCTTCCACCGTTCCTTCCCCGAGTCCTCCCTTGGTTTGAAGTCTTTGAAAAGGAGCAGTTCTATGGGATATCATATAAATTCTATAAATATTTTTATAAAACAAAATATACATTTATGCTTACATAGATACATTGAAAATAAATCCATAGAACAGTTTCATTCTCTAAAATTTGTATTTTCTTCTCTGTCCTTTTCTGTACTTTTCCAAATTCCCTGCCATTTAAATGAGGCGTTATTGCACGAGGTTTACAAACATGAAGTCTGGGACCGGGAGGCCTGGATTCATATCCTTGGCCCCATGGACTCCTCTGATCTGGGGCCAATTCTCAGCCTCTTCTTTATCTTCTCTAAAATGGGGTCACAAGAACACCTCTGCCACTGTGTTAGGGCTGTTATCAGGACCAGTGAGGTGGGCCCAGGGATTTGTGGATGGTTCTCCAGTGAGCAGTCCAAGCTGAGTGAGTGACAGCTCTCACGATAGCCTTGAGCTGCTTTAAAATCACAGGGTGGGGAGCATTTTCAGAGAAATATTTTTAAAATAATTCAAGAGCCAGGATAGGGACAGGAGAATTAAAACTCGTTCTAATAATCAAAGCCTGTGACTCTGAGGCTTCTGCATCGCAGACATTTTCCAAGCTTCCTGGAATCTATCTTCATTTGGTGCCTAGGCACGGGAGAAAGATGACAAACAGGACGGCAGCCAGAGTCAATTAACAAGTCATTGGATGTGAGGAGACGTGCCTCGGGGAAGAAGCAGGGCCTCCCTGGCTGTGTTGTGTGGATGGGGGCTACGGAGATAGGGGTGTGTGTGTGTGTATCCATGTGATGTACGTGATATGAGGTGGGTGTGGTGTGTTTATATGTGTGGCGTGTGTGTGTGTCTATGTCTCTGTGTGTGGTGTGGTGGTGAGAACATCGATCTCCGGGGCTGGCACACACACAAAAAAGTCAAAGTGCATGTGTGTGACATCCAGGGAAGCTGACGGTGTGTCTTGGCTGCAGAGGCCATCAGCGCACGTCCAGGGGAGGAAAACATCCAGGCGCTCCATGCTGATTTGATGGGGTGCTGGCTTGACACGGGCCAGGCGCCGTCAGGAGACCAGAGGCAGAAAAAGCCAACCGGGTGAGAAAGGCCTCGGAGGGTGGGGACGATGCTGGGCCACAAAGAACGCTTGTTGTTTAGTCACTGTCATTACTGACTCTCTGTGGCTCCATGGACTGTAGCCCGCCAGGCTCCTCTGTCTGTGGGATTCTAGAGGCAACCTACTGGAGTGCGTTGTCCTTTTCTCCTCTAGGGGATCTTCTGGGACCAAGAATTGAACCCACACCTCCTGCATTAGCAGGCGAATTCTTTACCGCTCAGCCACCAGGGAAGCCCAACAAAGAACACACTTCTGGATCAATGGGATTCTGAAGTCCGAGTCAAAATTCACATCCCTCTCTGATACGGGCTGGGGGTGGGGTGGATCAGTCAGAAGTTGGGGGACTAGCTCAGATCAATGGGGCTCGGGATTAGCAACAGAGAGCCTGTATTTAGGGAAGAGATTTTCCCAGCCTCTCTGGGAGGCAAGGCCAGATCAAACTGAACCTAAAACCCTGGCTGAGGCAGAAGGCATTCATTGCTTTTGTAAGCCCAAGGAAGATCATCCAACTTAATTGAGATGGGCTCAACCTGGGCCAATCCCTGTTAGTAGCAGGAAGGCAGCAAGGAGTGGGAGGAGGGAAGGGGGTGCAGAGGGGGAGTGGCCTCTGGGCAGAGCAAGAGTCCCCCCCGCGAAGGGTCTGCTCAGTGTTCCTGGGGGTCCGGCCTCCAGGGTCTGCTGTCTTGGACAGCGGGGAGCAGAGCAGTGTCTTAATTAATCCGTAGAGAGCGCCTTGACCTCAGCATCACCCTCTGTTCTCAATCACTCAATCCTTCTAATTTCCCAGCAATTTAATTAAAGGATCTTCCCTCTTACAAGAATGTCTTATTTTCCTGGGAGCAGCAGTAAAAGAATCAGGAGCCTCTAGAGTTGCTTCCCTATCAGAACAGAAAGGAGCCAACACGACAACTCAGATGCCCCCCACCCCACACCCCGTTTCCCACCCCATCCCATCCCCCATTCCACCCCCAACCCCCACCCAATAACCAGAGCAGGAAATCAAGGCCCAGGGAGAAGAGGGGTATCCTCAGGGTCACAAGAACGAGCGGCAGACTCGGATCATGACAAAGCCATCCCCTCCATCTCCCCTCCGTCCACTCCATGAAGGGAATCTTCAAGCAGTGACTCCAGCTTATTCCTCTTTAAAATGGCATGATACCCATCGAAGTTAAATTCGAGGGTAAAAGTGTGTGGCTGCTGGAAATCACCACTGAGACAAATACCTTTGCAGTCCCTAAGAACCTGGCCCTGTAGACCCCGGCATCTAGGACAGGGGTCAGTTAACAACAGCCTGTGGCCCCATCTGGCCTGCCACCTATTTTTGCCAATAAAGTTTTATTGGAACACACACATCTGTACGCAGTTACATGTACACAGCTTTCGGGTGATATGGGCAGAGGTGAATAGTTTGCCACAGAGGCTATGTGGCCCACAAGGCCGAAAATATTAAACCCCAGGTGGGGGCCTGTGATCTCATCAAGAAGCCTCCAAGGGTTGGACGAGTCAAAATGCCTTCCCTGAGAAATCAGAGTAACAGCAGCTACCGTATGTGGGGTGCAGGCAGCATGCCAGGGGAACCAGAAGCCGGCTTTTAGAACGCTGCCACCGGGAATTCTCTCGCTGACCCCACAGGTGGGTGAGCACGTCCCCATGCACAGAGGCGCTCACAGAAGCTCAGGGGGGCCGAGGGACCCCAGAGGCCACAGAGCTGTGCGCCAAGGACAGAGCCACACTCCACATCCTCTGGCGCCAGCGGCTCCACACGGGGCGATGTCCTCAGCGGTCCTCCAGCCCCAACCCTGCGTCCATGGTAGGGAATGGACGCCCAGACAGCCGGAGAGACCACCAGGGCCACTCAGAGATGGCGAAAGGCCCAGGGCTCCTGGCTCCCTGCACAGAGCTCCGTCCGTGTCGACGGGCTGGGCTGAGGTGATGCGGAGGCCGGAATGACGCAGCTCCGGCTCTGAGTCAGGTGAGGAACTGGGCACCTGAGGGTGTGCTTGCCAGGTCGCTTCAGTCATGTCCAACTCTTCGTGACCCCGTGGACTATAGCCCTCCAGGCCCCTCTGTCCGTGGGACTCTCCAGGCAAGGATACTGGAGCAGGTTGCCATGGACTCCTCCAGGGGGTCTTCCTGGCCCAGGCACTGAACCCAAGGTTCCTACATCTCCTGCATTGGCAGATGGCTTCTTTACCACTAGCGCCACCTGGGGAGCCCCGCTAAGCAGGTACCAAACCTCATGTCCAGCCACAGAAGAGCGACCAGCACAAGTTCAGCATCGCTGCTTTTCAGATGAAGACACGGGCTCAGAAATAGAAAGGGCTGTGTCCCAGGGCACCCAGCTAGCTGAGCCCAGGCACGGACACAGGGTCCCCCAAAGGCCCACGTCTGCTTCTTCCTGCTGCCCCAGGCTTCCGAGTGAACTGGAGACAGAAGCAGAGACGGTTGTGACTCCCTCCTGCTCTCTGGGGCAGTCCTGATCCTCTGAACCCACCAGGTGCCTGCCGGGCACCCAGCCAGGCTCAAGGGCTTGGTCATCTAGGAAGCTCCTGGCTCCCCCTGCTGGTGTTGATCCCACAGCCCCACCTCTCTGAGTTACAATCCTGCTCTGGCTCAGTTTTTGCTCCCCTCTGCCTGGAGGTTGCAGGTTACAGAGACTCCACAGGCTTTGGCCCCAGCGACATGCACACAGACTACACGAGGGTGGAGGAGGGCTGGAAACAAAGGGCCTTGGAGCTGGGGGTGCCTGCATTCAAATCCCCACCGGCCACCAGAAGCCAGGACAACGTCCGCCTGTCCTCTTTCCCCTCATATGATGACTGGGGAGAAAAGTAACAGTCAAGAAGTATTAGTTGAGCACCTACTGACCGCCCGCCCCATCAGGCTGTGTCTTACACTGAACTTCGGGTGTGCAGACGCCTGACTGTGTGACGCTGGCCAGACCTGACTACAGAGTCTTGTGTCTTTTATCCTGAAAATCAAGGAGGCTAAATTGGATCAAGGCTCTTTGCTTAGGACCCACGAAGCTCCTGTGTGTGTGTGTGTGTGTGTGTGTGTGTGCGCGTGCGTGTGCACACACGCGTGCGTTCAGTCACATCCGACTCTTTGCAACACCATGGACTGTAACCCACCAGGCTCCTTTGTGCATGGGGTTTTCCAGGCAAGAGTACCAGAATAGGTTGCCATTTCCTTCTCCAGGGGATTTTCCTGACCCAGGTTTCAAGCCTATATCTCCTGCACTGGCAGGTGGATTCTTTCAGCACTGACCACCAGGGAAGCCCTACTCTGTCCTTTCTGATTATCATAAACCATGGAGTCAGCTGTAGCCTCTCCCAGGCTCTGGGGTTCCTTTGGTGGTAACCCACACTCCAGCCACTCTACCATTCATTCACACATTCAACAAGGTTATGAGAGAAGACGATGACAATAATTGTGGAAAGTGAAAGTTGTTCGGTCGTGTCCAACTCTTTGTGACCCCATGGACTGCATGGTCCATGGAATTTTCCAGGCCAGAATATTGGAGTGGGTAGCCTTTCCCTTCTCCAGGGGATCTTCCCAACCCAGGGATCAAACCCAGGTCTCCCACATTGCAGGCAGATTCTTTACCAGCTGGGCCACAAGGAAGCTCCAATAATTGTGGGGATGGTAATAATTAACCCAGCTTGGAAGCTTGTGCTGCATTAGGAGATGAACAGGCATCACCTTTTCTAAGCCTTACAATGACTCAGTGAGGAAGGTACTCTTGTGATCTCCATTTAGAGATGGAAAAACTGAGGCTCAGAGAGAATGTGTGATGGACCAGCTTGTGAGTGGTGAACCCCCAGCTTCAACCCAGGAATCTGACCTCACACATAGCCAAGGTTTAAAGGTGTATCCTCAGTTCACAGGGCGCCAGGGATAGGTTTGCAGAGATTCCCCCCCTGCCCCATCGTGGGCTACAGTCCATCTGTTGCAACCAAGGAGGCATGGTGAGCATCCTGCCCTCCAAGCCCGGCAGAAGCTGTCTTTCGAGGCTCATCTCCGTCGAGGTTCCTGGGAGGGATGTATGTGACCTAAGAACGCACCACGGGTAGTTCTGCCACTGGTGGCTCCCTCATCAGTTTCTCCGGGTCCATCACGAGCCCCGCCCCCTGTGGGCGGGGCTACTCGCCACCACCCGCTGGCCTGGGTCTGGGATGAGTGGCCCTAAGATGGAAGGACCAAGGCAGGGCGAGGTATGCAAACTCCGCAGACGACTCTGACCTGAGCCGCCTTCTGTCGACACCAACCTGCCTTCCTTTGTCTCTCTCTCTAGATAGTTTAGTATACCAAGCCGTCCCTACCTTCTTAGCCTGCAGGAAGTGTAACAACTGTTATCCACCACAAACCACCGAAGCCTTAAATTGTAGCAGGAATAGTGACAGTAGTGATAGATTAGAATTTTTTAAATCAAACCCAAACGTGTCCCTGTCACGGCTAAGAGAAGGACCAAGTTGACTGGAAAATAATTTACTTAGAAAATTTTGTGATGCATGGTAAATTAAGTCCTCCCTTCAGAACAGGTTTCTGCTTTTTTTTTTCTCTTCCAAAGTAATAGTCCACTTAATTGATTCCCAAAGACTTCCCGCTACGACCTAAAACTATTACTACTGGGGGGAGATGGACATGGACCTGGATTTCATCTGTGGGCTAGATGGACAGTTCATTTTGAAATTTTAAAAGGGGTGAGATGGGGTGATAGACTTAAAATCAGTCTTTCCTCTCCAGACTTGAAGGACAGAACTGAAGGATACAGGGAACATCACGACTGACAACAGATAATGAATTTTAAATGCTTACTACAAGAAAAGTTAATTTGCTAAATTGGCCCTGTAGATACAGTTATAAAATGTTACCACCTCCTCAAACAACTCAAAACTTGAGCTTCCCTGGTGGCTTAGCTGGTAAAGAATCCGCTTGCAACATGGGAGACCTGGGTTCGGATCACTCGGGTGGAAAGACCCCAGGAGAAGGGAAAAGCTACCCACTCTCGTATTCTGGCCTGGAGAATTTCTTGGACTGTATAGTCCATGGGGTCAACAATCTAAGATAACTGGAAATCTCCAAATAAAATAAATAATTAAAAAAATAAAAAAGAAACTCGAAACTGAGAGCAACTAACGCAGCTCTGACTCGGGGCTGCACGTCCACGGCCACACTGGGAGGGCACAGCCTCCTTACTGGGCACGTCTCAAGGGGCAGAGCTGTCCCTCTCTGCCCGACACTGTGCCAAGCACCTCATGTACGTTCTCTCGGTGAATCTTACTACCTCGGAGTCTTATCGTCACCTGTATGCAGGTGCACATACTAGATGCATCGCACATACTAGACTAACTGGTGATCATTTTGTAATGTGTAAAAATAACCAATGACTATGCCATGTACCTAGAATTAACATAGTGTTGTATGTACCAAGACTGGTAAAAAACCCACCACCCTTTACTAAAGAATAACTCAAAGTTCATTCTTTACTGTTGTTGTTTAGTCGCTAAGTCGTGTCCGACTCTGCAACCCCACAGACTGTGGGATTTTCCAGGCAAGAATATTGAAGTGGGTTGCCATTTCCTTCTTCAGGGGATCTTCCCGATCCAGGTATCAAAACTTCATCTCCTGCATTTGTAGGTAGATTCTTTATCACTGATCCCCCAGTGAAGCCCCATTCTTTACTGAAAATGGGTCAATAATGTCTTCCTTGGCCACAGAAGAGGACCAGCCGTTGTAGGATTAAAAATGATTATCAAGCTTTTTCCTTCGTTACTGAACCAAAACTTTTGGCTGTTTTTAGTACCCAAATAGCATCAAGGACTTTGTTTCACATGAACAGTTTTGTGAGTTATCCTATGTTATGTCTTTTCATTATTTCATTGTTCAATCTAGAAATGTGAAAATCTAAAACCATGAAGCAATAATTAGGCATTTTACACCTCAAAAGGATGGTTTATTCAAATAATTGGTTAGAATCACTATAAATTAAATAAAACTTCCTTTGATTAAAAAAAAAAAAATCTTGACCTCAGTGAGCCAGACAGTGAGTTCAGGCGATGTCAGGAGACCCCAGGGCTGGAAGGGGGGCAGCAGTACTCGCCTTGACACCCCACAAAGCTGTCACACAGCAGAGGCGCAAAAGGTATGGGGTTTACCAAGAGCCCCTGGATGAAAAGGTCAGACTTGAGAGCGTCGGCAAGGCCTGACAGTGGGTTTACTGCCCCTCCTGAAGCGGGGAGCAGCGGCTGCCTCCTCTAGGCCGCAGCAAAGCAAAGTGAGGTGACAGGAAGTGGAAGGGAGGACCACTGGCCTCTCATAGTGACCCCAAAACCAGGCTCGTGCTTCAGAGGGAGGACAGCCGCCACTGCCGAGTTCTCAGGGGGGCCTCAGAGGGGGTGGCCCTGGGTAGTGGGGATGGGGAACATTTAAACCCGCCAACCTAAAGGAGAAGGACTCGGGTAGAGAAACGCTGCAGTTCTATCCACCCCACCTCCTTAGAGCAGGAGGTGAATAGGAAAAAGTGCATTTATTGGAAAAGCAAAACAATTCTAAGAGAGTAAGCTGAGACCCCCCACCTGGGATGGGACTGGGGGGGGGTCGTCGAATCACGCTCAAGTCACATGATAGTAAGCGTCTCAGAGGCTCCAGGAGGGCAGGACTCTGCAGGTTGATCCCTCCCCTCTTTTCTCCCCTAAGTGATTCAGAAACGCTAAGGCCACCTCCTCTGGCGGCTGTCTCTCGGTCACCAGGCTGCAGGGCAGTCCCAGATAAAGGCGGGGCACCTACATGGGGCGAGGGGCAGGGCTTGGGGCCATGATTCAGGGAAGGTGCTGATGAGGACTGGGGTGGGGAGGGGTGGTCTCTGTTTGAATCTTGACACAAAGGGGCTGCCCGGGGAGGGCCCTGTTTGGGGGAGTTGACATGAAAGTCCTCCTGGAAGCAGATAAAGTGGGGAGGGTGTGTGTATGTGTCTGTGCTGTGGGGAGGGGCGAGGGGGGCTCCCGTATTGCTGGTGATGCCGACCGATGGCCTCACCCACCCAGAGGAGGGCCCCGCATGCCCGCTGGAGCCGGGAGGGCAGAGGCGAACACGAGCGGAGCACAGGTCTGGGGCCTCCCCGGGCGCCCTGGCAGGGTGGATAGCCCTGGCTCTGTGGCATGCCCCGGGTCCCCTAGAGCTCAGGCGCTGGTGGCCCCGCAGCCTGCTCCTCCACGGGCTGCACGGCCTCCTGCACATAGACGATGAACTCCGAGGCCTCCCCGCCCTGAGTGTAGACGGTGACCGTCTCGATGCCCTCCACGTCGTCAGACGACACCACCAGGTGATGCTGCTCGGCCAGCTCAACGGAGGCCTGCTGGAGGGTCTCCTGGATCATGACCGTGTGGTTGGAGCTGGGCTCCTCGTCCGAGACCTGCGGGAGGGCGAGACAGCGGTCACAAGGCGGGCCCCACCGCCGGGTCCAGCCGGGACCAGAGGACTCACAGCGACTGCATACGGAGCAGGCCGATTCCAGCTGGTGCTAGTGCCCTGACTGTGTGCTCTGGTCTGTTTTACAACTGCTTGTGAGCTTGAGAAGAGAAATAATACAGATAACATAGGCATGAGTTAGAAAGTGTTAAGACCCTAAGAGGTGCAAAAATGACTGATTGAAAACCAGCCCAGGAGGAAAAGTGAAGGGCCCAGACTTACTGAGCTGAGGAATGACAGCATAGGACACAGGAACAGAGGTCAGGGGACGTGAGACAAGGCAGGAAGAGCCGCTCTGCCCTGCACTTGGTGGGGCTCAAACGGCAGGCCCCTCGCTGCGGGCTGTGAGCCTTGGAAAGACCACCTTCCCCCGTGACCCTCCACTGTCTCATCTGTGAAACAGAGATTGGAATGCCCACTTCAGAGCATGGCTCGGAGAACAGAAGAAGCTTTTGTAAGCAAAGTGGGTGCTGAATAACATCACCGCGCCTTTCAGGCCTTCATTCATGCTCTGACAGTGTTTTCCTATGTACTGCAGCATGTCAGTTACTCATTCATTCATCCATTCATTCAATGAGACCATCCTCGTTTCTTCAGGGTCCCAGTGGACTGAGCTCTCTGAGGGCCAGCCTGTCATTGCCATGGCACAGCTCCCCCTGGATCCAGGCGGGCGGGGTGGGTGTGGGCCCAAGGCAAGCACCCAGTGTCTGGGGAAGGGTGCTCCACTGGGTGCAGGAGAGCAAAGGGTGCTCGGGGAGCACGCGGGGGAAAACCAGTCTAGGGGGCAGACACAGGACAGGGTGATGCTCTGACCGAGCACCAGGGCAGCCTCCAGGGGAGGCAAGGGAGTGGGCTCCAGGCAGAGCGGGGACAGAAGGACTCCCAGGACCCCCAGGAGAGACCCGGAGCAGCGGGCTTGCTCAGGTGGCCTCTGAGCTCCCACTCATGAAACTCTCTGCCCAACCCCCTGTAAACACGACCCACACCATCTCTAGGACCCACGTTCGGGCTTCTAGGGGCCTCCCTTGGCCCTGGGGCTGAGCCATTCCCCGCTAGCAGGAAGGGCTGTGTTGCAGGGAGCGTGGTCAGGTTTAACTCAGAGAAGACAATACATAAGGGCCCTCTGGGGTGAACTCCACACAGTTACTGATCAGAAGGAACCTCCAACTTGCACAGAACTTTCCAGAAGCTAGAGATGCCCTGAGTGGGAAGTATTAGCACATTTAGCCTGAGCTGTTTTTCTACAGTAGATGGAGGTCTTTTATCTTCCATTTTTTTACTGTTTGTTTCAATTTCATGAAATGGGAAAATGTACCATGAACCAAGACTTTAGAAGTAAATATTGATTTACTTCACTTTGAAAGAGGGAACCTGACAGAAGGGTGGGAAAGGGAGGAGGGGATACTGGACAAATGCTTTTCTCTGAACTGTCAGTCAATTCCACATGAAAGTAAGGAGTTGGGGGGCACACGGGATTTACGCTAAGATTCCAGGACCTCATGCGGGCAAATCAAGCCCAATGGCTTCAGGTAAACAGATGCCAACAATCATGATAAAATGGGAGATTCACCAATACACGAGCTTTGAGACGCACTCCTGGTGCGAGAGCACTATTCATACACAGCGACAGCCATCAGAGGCGAAGCCCCGGATGGGGGAGAAATCAGCAGCAGCAGATTCCACCGTCCTCCGGAACGACTCTAACACCTGGGTACTGATCAGGGCTGACACCGCTGCCCAGACAAGGAGATCCCTCCGGGCCCAGGCCTTGGATGAGCAGAGCCTACAGTGCCTGTTCCAAAGTGGGCAGGCCAGGGTCCCAGGGGGGCCAAGGGATGACTACTGCCCACAGACGCGGGAAGAAGGGCAGAGACCAAGATGAGGCCTCTGGGCCCGAAGTAAGGGAAAGTGAAGTGCTAACTGTCCTGTGAGGGCTGGGGCCACTTCATGGAAGGCAGTGGTGTCTGCAGATGGTGGGAGAAGGCACAGCAGGCGGAAGAGCAAGCATGTGTCCACTGCCCTGCCCATCACCAAGGTGGGCAGGGTCCCCACCTTCCAGACAGATCACCAGTTCGGTTCACTCACTGCCAATTGTGAGAGCAAAAGGAACTTTCCAGATGTGGTCCTCTGGGGCTTACTTTGCCAGGAAGAGTGATGGGAGACGAGGGTGAATGTGCAGCCACAGAAATCCCGCAAAGGGCGACCCTCCTGGCCAGCACAGGGGTCATGGGAGGGGCATTCAAATCGTAACTACGACACCCAGGGTTTGGTTGCCACCTGGTGCTGGCCATGTTCTCATGAGCTTGCGTATGCAAATGCCCGGCTTCACGTGAGGCTTGGAAGCAGGAACTGGGAGGCGTGGAGGCCTACGTCACAGAGGGGGAGCCGAGCCCCTCCCCCACCCTCAGGCGCTCCACCTGACAAGACTCACACCCTGTTTCTATGTTTTATGTTTCTGCAAACCACAGACTTCCTTCTCTGCCCCCATGGCACCCAGTGGACACTCTCCTCACCCAGGCCCATCACCTGCACACAGCGTCTTGTGGCTTGGGCATCTCAAGGAAACCTCTAGTGGCCAGTGACTCATCTAAGGTCAGTGGGCTGGAAGGTAGCTCAAATCTGGATGTTGATCCAGGTAACCTCAAGTCCGGGGACCTTCTCTGGCTGGTGCTGTGTGGGCAGCGACTAAAGAAATGATGCGTCAGAGACCAGCAGGGTTAAATTATGACTCTCTACCCGTCCTAATCAGTTTATGGCTGACTGTATAGCTCTCGACCGGTTTCTTTGTTCAGAATGATCGCTCTAGCAGTTTAATCTATTAGCACAGGCTTACAATTGAACTCCTCGGTAGAAACAATCTGCCTTCCCGGTGTCATTATCCCCCGAGATGGGTACTCCATTTTCCCCAAGTGCTGTATCTAACACATCTTCCAGCTAAATTATTAGCAGCACAGAGAGCTTAATGGAAAACCTTAACCCACAGGACTGTGCAAATTATACACTACATCAGAATCTGAGTTCTGCAGCTCTGCCCACCTTGAGTGTTCCAGAATCTAGTTTTCTTCCCTGTGCGTGTGTATGCTAAGTCGCTTCAGTCGTGTCCGACTCTTTGCAACTCTATGGACTGTAGCCCACCAGGCTCTTCTGTCCACAGGATTCTCAGGCAAGAATACTAGAGAGGGTTATTGTGCCCTCCTCCAAGGTATCTTACTGACCTTGGGATGGAACCCGGGTCTCTTATATCTCCTGCATTGGCAGGTGGGGTCTTCATCACTAGTGCTGTCTAGAGCAGATCACAAATAGAGACCGGCACTCTGCAGGGCTCATCTCTCTCAGAGTTTTCCGCCAAGACCCACCCTCTCCATAGAGATACAGGGGCTAAGGGACATCTGGGGAATGAATGGGGTTGGCCTGCGCCCTGCCTCTGCCTCCCAAAGACATGGAGGGGGTCCCGTCTCCAAGACATGGATGCTTAGCACCCCCACCCGCCCTACAAACTCTGCCATAAGTGACAAAAGGGCTTTTGAGTAAATAAACGACAAGAAGGAAGCACACAATCCTACATGCCATCCTGCGTGTCCCCACGCTTCACACAGCTCCCCAGGTGTCCCTGCCCAGCCAGACCCTGTGTGCCCGGAGCCACCGCCCTGCTCCCAGTAGGCTGCCAGCCACCTAGGCCCTCCCCGAAATGTGACTGCCCTGCCTGGAGCCCCTCCATCACTTCGAATTCTTGCCTCAGTGTCACCGTGTCCAACGGAACTTCCCAGACAACTCCCACCCCAGCAGAAGCAGCAGCCTCACACACCCTCGCCTCTCCTGCCCTTGTTCCTTTACTGCACTGTTGCCCCTGGAGACCATGTCACCTGCTCACCTATCTATTCTTCATCAGGAGCTTCAAGAAGGCAGGGGCCTGGGCTGTGTTTTGGCCACTTGATTCCAGCACCTACGACGTGGCCTGGCATGAAGAAGGGACTGGCCAGGGCCTCATGAAGGGTCAGTGTCTGGCCCCACACCTGCATTTGAGGGGGATCTGCATTCTCCCCGGTCACCTACGTGCTTTGTAGCCAGGGGCCCTTCTTCTCTTTTTTTCTGTTACCTAATTTATTTCTTTTAAATAACATAGTCCTTTAACAATTGGGGAAAACGAGGCAAAAAGTAAGAGAGGAAAAAGGAAAAGGAAGAAGGAAAATGCAGAATTGCTTCTTTCAAATGCCACAAGGTGTCTTGGCTGAGAAAACATTCTCCCTCAGATGCGCAGGACAGTCATCCGCACCGTGCTGGGCACAGGACAGGCACCTGGACAGCTGTGGAAAAGCTGACCTCTCCAGAGGAGTCCCTCAGGCACTCGGCTTGCACCCCAAGAGAAGATGACAAGGGAAGAGGTCCCAAGGCCACGTGTCCCCTCAGCCTGCACCCCGAGAAGATGAAAGAGGTCCGAAGCTCGCGTGTCCCCTGAGGCAGCAGGAATGGGAGTCACCGTGCAGAGTGAGAGCCGCGGACCCTGCAGGAGGCGGATGCAGCTATCAGGTGGAGGCTGATTTCCGCAGGAAGACGAGGTCTCAGGGGCCTCGCAGCGTAAAACACTGCTTGCCGGGATCCTCATGTGCACTCGGGCCCCTCAGACCATTGCCTGATGATGGTGGCCAGTGGGCAGGGGGACAAAGGTTACCGGGGCCCACAGTGACTGAGAAATCAGAAGAGGGATGAAAACAAGAGGCTGCAGATCTGAAGGGCAGGTGCCTGCAGTGGGCTGCTGGGCAGCAAAGGTGTGACCTTAGTTGGAATGGGGACGTGTTACATTAGCACCTGCTCTGCAAGACAGACAGACCAGCGGGCTCTCTCTGGACACCTCTGAGTACTGAACTGTTTACTGAATAAGCCATCCGACAAGTGTCTGGCTCTCATCTGTCATATGCTTAGCCCCCTGTATTTCAGATGCTCTCATGGAGAATTAATTGTCAGACACTGCTGGAGACTGGAGACGGAACCGTGGGTCTCCCACGCTCTAGACACAAAAGGGTCTCCAGTTCAGCGGAGGGGTTGGAGCGGACACTTCTCCCGGACCCCCAGGGTGGGGCAGAGCTGGGTGGGGGGGAGCGGGTGGTAGTCAGCAGTGGTGTTTCCCTGCAGGAGATGACCCCGGGCTTGAGCACTAGAGTGTCTCAAGGAATCAAAAGAATGCAAACATCCTCTAAGATCCCCTGCACTGCAGAAATTCTCAGACTACAGGATACAGTGAGAATTAGAGGGCTGCAGACAAAAGTCCAAACACGACAAACCGGAAAACAAGAATTAAAGAGAACCCTGCGATCAGTTCCTTTAGGTGAAACACTCCCCTGGGTGTGTCAAAGCTCTAGGGAAGGTGTCTTATTTATTCCAGCAATTAGGGTTTCACTCACTGCTTAAATTATAGCCAAGCGAGAGCTTCCTGCAGCATTCTCAACAGGAGACTGCAGACCCATTTCCCAAGGTTAATAAGCAAGCATGTTTACCGTAACGACCCTAGGTCAGGCGTGCCGCTGCCTAAGCCAGAAACAAAGGGAAATGGTAAACATGATCCTGAAATTATAGAGGAAAGAAAAGGTATAGACGAATGTGGTTTATAAAAAAGCATCATAAATTCCCAACTCTACATATCTAGGGGACCAAAAAAGGAGCAGGGGTGAATGCTATGTGCAAGAAACTTGTGGAAATATCAAAAGATAGCAAAAGATATTCACAGACAGGGAGAAACCATTCCCTAGATCAAAGAAGATTTAAAGCCTTTTAAGAAAAGAGCACGAATCCCCCAGGGAAGGGAGGAGGGGTGTGACACACGCCCGATTTCATGAGAGGACCACCGTGTCATCCCTCCCTTCTGCTGTATTTTGCTCTTGGTTGCAAGGAGACAGCAGATACTTTCTCCTTTTCTGAAAATACACACCCCATAAACAATCCAAAGTCTGAGTTTTAAAGACGTGATGAAAACAGTCCCCACCAGTGGGTCCTTGCTCTGAGATGCTGAGGGTCCATCTGGCGACACCTGGGCCCCCCAGAGCTGAGATGCTTGGGCACTGGAACCCCCTGCAAAGAGAAGCCATGGTTGGGGGGTCCTGGGGGGAACGGACAAGTCTCTTTGCTGTGACAGAGGAACCCAGAAACGGGAAGAGAGACCTCGCGCTCGTCACAGGATGAGTGTGGAAAGGCTTGCACGTTGGCCAGACCGACTGGGCAGGCAGCCAGCTGGGTTAGAGACAGGGGCCCGGGCAGCAAAAAGCGGGAGTGCGTGGCCAGGACCCATTGGGCTTCTCAGGCATCTGAGCGCAGATCAGTGTGATCTCAGGAAACCAGGTGGCTCAGGAAAACAGAATCCTTCTGCTGTGAACAGTGGTACAGCGGGAAGGGTGGCATGGCCTCACTCGAGAATTAAGAAACAGAGGGTTCCCAGTGCCTGGCACAGGGGGTGGCAAGCGGTGTGAGGTGCTCACGATTGCTGGCGGGTCGCCCCCTCTGGGGCAGCGTCCCCACCACTGCCACCTCCCCACGCTCCCACCGCCCCCCACCCCTGCCAGGTCTTGATTAGCACACCCTCCTCCAGACAATATGCAAAGAGCTTCCCGCAGGCCTGAGCTGAATAAGTCTAATGTTTGCCATAGGAGATATTTTCAAAGAGAACCCAAACAGAGCATCTTCCCAGTGACAGGGAAGGAGGGGGCAGGTGATGGCTTCTGACCACCTCTGAGTATCTTCTGATGTTAGACAAGTTTGCTGTGCCAGATGCTGCCCTTTGGTGACCTGTCAGCACACAGCCGTTAATTTCCACTCAGGGTCACACGTGCCTGGGCTCCGCATCGTTGGCAGGCACCCGGCCCGAAGGGGTGGGGGGAACATGCTTCGCCTGGAAGCCTCCCCCGCCTGGAAGCCCGTCCATAGGTGGACCACTCTCGGGTCAGGCAGGGGTCCCAATACCATGCTCACTGAAGCCCCCTCTACTGCATTTGGGAGGCATTTCCCTCTGCATGTGGCTCAGGACAAAAGACCTCCGCCCTCCTGATGTTCACCAGCCCCCCTGACCGGACAGGTGGGCACTCCATGGAGACCTGGGCCCGATGGACTCCTCCCCTCCCTCTGCCGTCCCCAGGGCCCCCTCAGTGCTGGGCGGGGAGGGAGCACTGGCTTCTCGCCTCAGCGATGGAGACTCTTCTCCCTGCGAGCCAACAATCTATTTCCTCCAGAAGTTTCTCTCTGTGTCCTTTTCCACAGGTTATGGGCAGCCTCCAGGAGACCCTGGGGACAAGAACACGGAGCTGGCAGGACACACGCTGTCCCCCCAGGAACTTCAGAGCCGCCACCCCCGCTCAAGGGAGACAGACTAAAGTCCCAGTGACAGAGCACATCCAAGTTGTCTGTTGTTGTTTAGTCGCTAAGTCGTGTCCGACTCTGAGACCCCCTGGACTGCAGCACACCAGGCTTCCCTGTCCTCTACTACCTCCTGGAGTTTGTTCAAACTCAAGTCTATTGAGCCAGTGATGCCATCCAACCATCTCATCCTCTGTCGCCCCACTCTCCTCCTGCGTTCAATCTGTCCCAGCATCAGGGTCTTTTCCAATGAGTTGGCTCTTGGCATCAGGTGGCCAAAGTATTGGAGCTTCAGCTTCAGCATCAGTCCTTCCAATAAATACGAAGGGTTGATTTCCTTTAAGATTAACTGATTTCATCTTGCAGTCCAAGGGGCTCTCAAACGTCTTCTCTAGAACCACAATTCGCAAGCATCAATTGCTCGGCACTAGGTTTTCTTTATGATCCAACTCTCTTATCTGTACATGACTTCTGGAAAAACCATAGCTTTGACTATATGAATCTCTGCCGGCATGTGATGCCTCCGCTGGTCTAAGACGATGTCTAGGCTTGTCAGAGTATCCTGTTTAAAGAATGTTAATCATAACAAAACATAAACCACTTCAATCACTCTTCAAACTCACCCACGTAGGTTCATTAGTAACAAAGTAGGTCTAAGAACAGAGCCAGGGACCATGCGGATCTCTGAGGCCAGTGCAACTCTGAGGTTGACGCCCACCACGTGCGCTGATGTGAATAGCCCCAGACCCCTGGCGGAAACTCCAAGTGGACACCGCCTCCTGCTCGTCAGGACACAGCTCCCTTCCTTCCGACCTGCACTTCTCTCTCTGAGTGAGCAGATCTGCCCACCTGGGGTCTCTCTGGCCCTGTGCTGAAATCAGGTGCCCCTTCTGGCTCAGAGCCCCCTTCCCAACTCCTTGTTACTTTGGGCAGCAGGTCCCATGATGCTGCGTGGCACCAGCTTTTCCACATCAGCCTCCTTCAGGGCCTTCTCCAGGGACATGTGTGCGTTCAACGCTCAATCGTGTCCTCTTTGCGACCCCAGGGACTGCAGCCTGCCAGGCTCCTCTATCCATGGGATTCTCCAAGCAAGAATACTGGAGTGGGTTGCCATTCCCTTCTCCATTCTCCAGGGGGGTGACCCCAAATGTCGCAACCACGGCACATGGGACGGGGTCACATTGTCTCCAGCCGTGAACATGACGCAACCATCTACCTGGACCAGGCAACAGACTCTCCTATGAAGCAGGAGGCATTTCACCCACGCTGGGACCCCTACTGCTGAACGCAGGGCCTGGACAGCTACACCAGAACCTGTCTGCTGCACAGAAGCTTCCAGAAGCAAAAACAGTTATGGTTGACTTCTAGGAGCTCAGACTGGAGTTAAGGAGCTATATCACTCCTATGGCAGAAGCTAAGATTAGATTCAACCAGAGCTAGGCCGCCAGCTGCTTTATTTGCATAATTATGTATAACTTGCACATCAGCCCCACAGGGTAGGTTCTATTATTTTCCCACTTTACAGATGAAACAACAGAATTTCAGAGAGGGGAAGGGCTTTGCCCCAGGCCACACACTATTAAGGGAACACACAAGTCCAGAGCAGCCAGTCTGGGCTCCCTTTCAGCTGCTTACTGCCCTACCGGCTGCGTCCTTCTCCGCCCACTGTGACCTGGCCTGGGGTGACCCCTGAAATGGGCTTCTCAGGAGACCCCCGGTGCACTGCTCATCCAGGGAGGGGCTCCGTCTTCAGGGCCTGAGGCTCCCCGGGCAGGGCAACCACAGCCACTGGAAATCACAGGCTGCCCCACCACGGGCACCCCAGCACCCCCAGCTCGGCTTCCAGAGGCTGGTCCCCCAGGGGTGCTGGGATCTGATTCACGTTTTGAAAAGATCACTCTGCCTGAAAACTCGAATTTAGAGCCACAGGAGAGAAAGTATGCAGCCTGGTGAAGAGCCAGGTGTGTGACCAGGGAGAGAGGCTGACAGCTCAGGGTAGAGCCTCCCGGGGAGGGGACGACGGTGCGATGCGGGGTCTGAGGGGGCCCAGACAGTCTGCGCTTCTAATGCAGACTGCTGCTGGCCCAGGGACCACATTCTGCGTAGTCAGGGCTTGATGGAGGCGGCAGCCTGGGGACAGAGGGACTATTTAAGGTACCTTATATGACGGCAGCGCTCACAGCAGGGAGAGGACTTGCTGACGGATCGATCAGACGTGGGGCTGAGAGAGGCCGAGGAGGGAAGACAGACTCCCGGGAGCAGGAGTGGAGAGCTGCACTTACTAGACCAACAGGAGGCAGGGGGCGGGGTGTGGAGTCCAGAGGCCTTGCTACTCCCAGGTTAAGACGGGCGCTCCTGCCCGAGGGGGAGGGACAAGCAAGAACCAGCCTGCAGCAGCACTGCCCTGGGCGGAGCCTGAGGAAAGCTGGACCAGACCCCCTTCCGATGGTGACCGCAGCTCTGGTTCCTCCTGCCACAGCCCTGCCTTTGCCCCAAACCTGCAGCAGATCTAGAGATCTCAGCCAGCAAGGGGATGCTGCAGGGATGGGAGGAGGAAACTAAAATCTAGCTGCCCTGGCCAAGGACACAGATCAGAAATGGGCACCTGAGCAAACAGTAATAAACACGAGAGTTGGGCTGTTGTTGTTTAGCTGCTGCTAAGTCGTATCCAACTCTCTGCAACCCCATGGACTGTAGCCCACCATGCTTCTCTGTCCACGGGATTTTCCAGGCAAGAATTCGGGAAGTGAGTCGCCATTTTCTTCTCCAAGGGATCTTCCTGACCCAGGGATCACACCTGTGTCTCCTGAATCCTCAGAAGGGTTTACCTCTTTACCAGTGAGCCGCCAGGGAAGCCTCAAACACCAGAGTATTAACACTTAAATAAAGTGGGATTCTGCAAACTGCGCCAACCGAGCTGCAGCTTCTGAGGCAGAAGGGGAAATCATGTCTTAGGGAAAAGGGGAAGAGAAGCAGGTTTCAATGACGGACACCTTCAGGTCAGCTAACAACATCTTACATGAAAAAGAGTGTTAGGATGGAAAAAGAAAACCTTTTATTCTCTGTTTGCTCAGACAATTTCCCATATGATCATGGATATACAATGGAACTTACTTCTACTTTTAAAATTTCACAGAGATGGAATTTTGAGTCACTGCCACGGAATAGGAGGGCTCAGCAAGTCATAAAAGAGCTGTGAAAGGAAGCAGTCGTGAATCTCAGCCTCAGACATCATACCAGAAATGGAAATCACTGAGGGAAGCTGTATTTAAGCAAAGACAAAGATTGAAATGGCTGAGGGAGAACTAGGGAAGGCTCAGCAAGGACAGCAGCTGGCATGAAGTGACCGGGAGGGTAACCCGTAGCCAAGCCCCCGAGTGAACTGTCTGGATCTATATGCTGAAGGTCACCACTCAGCTCGGCTGCAGGCATGCCATAAGGAATGTGAAGTGGGCAAATATTTGAAGAGGCTACCTGTGTGTGTAATTAGACGCCTGATGTAATTCAAGTTGGCAGAGCCCCAGATCAAATAAGTTGTGCCACAAAGTTCTTTAGGCAGGAGCCAGACCTCACCAATCAAAACACACAGGTGAAAACTGGCTCTCATGGGAAGGCCTACGAGAAGAGGGAGAAACAGAGGAAGGAGTCAGTGAGACTTCCCCACTTATATAACAATCAGAAGAGCTGGGAATCAGAAGGTAAAAGGTAGACATCCCTCTGGATGGCAGGCATCACTTCTACCACTAACAGAGAATCCAGAACTAGATCATCCGAGGGCCAGGGAGCACAGGGGACGCTGATGCCCTCAGTTCTGCAGTCTGCATCGAATCTGAGTGCCCATGAAAGGCAGGTGGTTCCCCAGCACAGGCCTTCCCAAGATACAAATCCATCCTGACCGTCATTACAGTGCGGAGTCAGCGCGCGTGGGAGGGCGCGGGACACCCCCCCCACACGGGGAGGACGCACAGCAAACGTTAGCAGTGCTTCCAGAGGAGCGAGCCTGCAGCTACCATCGGTTCTCTCAACACGATACACAGTCCCACTCTTCGAGGAAAGAATCCTTAGATGAACCGCAGCGGTGGTAAAGCCACTGTATCTGGGAAGTAGAACAGTCAACTGAAGGTGCCAGGGTCTGGCGATGAGGAAAAGAATAAAAATCTGCGATTATGACATCTCCCGTGGTCACACTCAAGTGACCTGAGACAGAGCAGGTTCTGAGGAGAGATGTGAATGGAGAGAGAAGAAGGGGTGGCTCTCCTGTTATTTCCACACGTTCAGGGGAGTCGGGGAGAGGTCTGTTTACGGTTTGAGTCCAACAAGGCCTCTGCAGGAATGAGGAAAGGACACTCATTAATTCTCAGATTATTGGGGCTTAAAGGAGTTAGAGAACAGGGTGGCTCCACCCAGACCCGTCTACGGGCAGGATGAGGGGAGACCTCAACTCAGTCTCCCTTTACAGCAACGCGGGTGGCTGGTATCTCCTGTGATTTCCACCGTTTACAAGAGCATCTCGTGCAGACATGTGATTCTTCTGTCAGGTCTCTCTCGTTGAGAGTTAAGTGATCAAATTCAGGGGATGGAGTGACTGTTTTTCAGTAGTAATGAAAATAGCTTTTGTTCCCTCACACAAATCACCTTCCAGTTCCTTACCCCCGCCCTTTATTTTGCCACAAATCTCATGAGGATGCTCAACATCCACCCCCAGTGCATCAGGAGGCCCATCCTGGGCTCCCTTGGTGGATGGACCACAGCAGTGAAGCCCCCCACCCAGAGGCTGCACTTGAGCAATCCCCTCTGAAGAGTGACTTCGCCCCACCAGGCGCCCCCATACAGATAGGCAGCGTGAAACAGGTTCCAGGGACCACGTGAAAAACAGGACGGGCTGGACCCGTTTCCCTGAAAACAGACAACTGATATTCACCGACAGCCACAGGAGTGGGTAGCATTTCCTCACCGAAATAATGAACCGCAAATAGCAGACAGCAATTCCAGTGTTGGCTGCCAACCAATGTACCTCTTCCAGAGAGGTACCTGCTACGGACACTGCCTCTTGGGCTGCCTGCTGAGCCCGCGGGGGAGGCGGGGTGGGTTCCGCTCCTCCAGGTTGGCACGTGCTGACCTCAGCTTCCGGGTCCCACCACAGGGGACCGGCCCGGAGGTGACAGGGGGCACGGAAAAGCACCCTCAAGAGGAGGGGTGTTTTTGACAAAGCTGGAACTTCTGTTTTGGGGTTTGATTTTTGTCTATGTTTTTAATCAGCAGTAAAAGCAAGTGGGAAGAACACTTGGGGTTTTGAACAGGATGGCGGCAGCACCATTCTGAGCTATGGCAAATGGGCGAGTGCCTGCAGGTCTGGGCCAGGTCTTAGCCTCCAGCATGTAGGGGGAAACAAAAGCAGGAGAGAGGCAACTCTAGGAAGCGCTGCAGAGATGCAAGAGCAGGGACAGAGACACAGGCCTGTCCACAGAGTCTATAATCGCAGTCACCGCTGACCCCCTCACTCCTCGGGAGAGGAACAAGGAGAACTGTCTGCTCGCTTTTGACCTGGGGATGAGAGTGGAGGACCCCTCCTCAACCATGAGTCTTTTGAGGACCTGCAAGGTGACTCTCATTCTTGAACCCTGAGGGGAAACGTCACCTGTGATTAGAAACAAGGGTGTCCCAAGGCGTGCATGCTCCCCAAGGCTGCCACCTTGGCCTGAAGTCTGTGACTCGAAATCGTCTCCATGACAACAGAGTATTTCAGTAAACAGTAGCCTGGATTAGCAAAGACTTTCCACTGACAAAGAGGCCCTCATACTTTGAAACACACCACGTGAACATGTGTGAGGGTTAATACCGTGTGTCACCTTGATTGGGCCAAGGGGTGCCCAGCTCTGCCGCCCACTGTGCAGGGGCAACCTCAGCAGTAGACAGCACTCAAATTATCTTGGAAAGACCCTGGATTACACGAGGCCATAGGATACTGTGACCCCATGGACTGCAGCACGCCAGGCTTCCCTGTCCCTCACCATCGCCTGGAGCTTGCTCAAACGCATGTCCATTGAGTCGGTGATGCCATCCTCTGCTGCCCCCTCTTCTTCCTGCCTTCAATCTTTCCCAGCATCAGGCTCTTTCTCCAATGACTTGACACTCCCCATCAGGTGGCCAAAGTATTGAAGCTTCAGCTTCAGCATCAGTCCTTCCAATGAATATTCAGGGTTGATTTCCTTTTGGATTGACTTGCTGTCCAAGGGACTCTCAAGATTCTTCTCCAGCACTACAGTTTGAAAGCATCAATTCTTTGGTGCTCAGCCTTCTTTATGGTCCAACTCTCACATCTGTACATGACTCCGGGAAAAGCAAAGCTTTAACTATATGGACCATTGTTGAGAGTACCTTAGACAGCAAGGAGATCAAACCAGTCAGTCCTAAATCCAGGGTGAAGGGAACATCATTGATCCCCAGCAGGTGCCCCAGAGTCCACATCTGAGTGGCCTAAGCACACTCAGTAAACAGATATGATTTCTCTACTGAAAAATCTTAAACCAGAATTTAGTGAAAAGAAAAAATAAATCAATAAAACTGACTTTGGTAATAAAAACAGCTCTATTGGGATATCCCTAGTGGTCCAGTGGCTAACATGCCACACACCCAATGCAGGGGACCCAGGTTTGATCCCTGGTCAGGAAACTAGATCCTGCCTGCAAACTGCAAGTAAAGATCCTGTGTGAACGCAAATAAGAAACTGGCATAGCCAAATAAATACATTTTAAAAAACAGCTATATTTAAGCTTAAATAAAACAACTGAATAGAGAGGGCATTCCTTTAGCTAGGGGAGCCTGACACAGCGCAACCCCGTAGGCATTGCAGGGGCTGTCTGAGGCCTTCCTGCCTGTCTGCCCACCCATCCATTCTCCCATCCATCATTTATCAACAACCTCAGTGCTCCAGGCACCAGCCAGGAGGACAGGACTCACATTCCACCAGGCTTCTCTGTCTACAGAATTCTCCACTCAAGAAGAGTGGAGTGGGTAGCCATTCTCATCTACAGGGGATCTTCCCAACCCAGGAAGTGAATCCAGGTCTCCCACATTGCAGGCAAATTCTTTACCCTCTGAGCCACCAGGGATGCCCCCAGTTAACCCTCGATGCGCCAGCAAGGCAGACAGGATTCACATCCTCAGGGAACATTTCCAAGTGCAGTTACTCAAGTCCACGTTAAACAGTGACACCCCTCTGAGCCCTGTGGTTTCAGTAAACCGCAGACTGAAGGGTGCCCCTGTTTTCCACCACTGCGAACACATTATCCCTCTTTACAAGGCTGCACCAGAGGCTTATCTGCCTTATCCCTCGTCATGCTGTCACTCTAACGTCTCAGAACACAGTTAAGCAATCTCCTCCACCCACAACCTCTTGTATCACCACTCCACCTGTGACACGCAATAAATCATGTCTCCAGGGAGCCGCAAATCCATCCTGTTCCCAGCAGGAAGTTGTGAGTCACAGCAGTGGCACCTCCCTGCAGTTCTCCAAAGGATCTGGCATGCCCACAACAGCCCAAAGGTCCCCTGATGCCCTTCCTGAGGTGGCCGAGTCTAGCGAGGGACTCCACACGCCACGATACAGACGAAGGCTTTCAGAAGAGATTACGGGACATACTGAAGACCGCAATCGAACAAATACAAAGAAAAGCTGAGATAGCGTTTGGCCTAGAGGCGTTATGAATCTGCTCCCAACAATGCAGAACACATGGCCCCTGCAGCCTGAAACGTCGGACTCCTGCTGTCCCGTCTGACCTCTGCCCAGGGTCTCACTGAGAGACAGCATCCTAACGGAGGAGTACGAACACGTGGAGCATCCAAACGATCATGTCAATGCACTAAGTCTTGTCTGTGGAGCCGGAAATCCAGAGCTGAATCTGCATGCACTAATTCCGCCGGGAGCTCCACAGCCTGAAATCCCTGCTTGCACTGCGACCTGGCCCTGGGTGCACTTGGGGGGTGGGGGTAGTCGGGCGGGGAGCACTGGGAAGTCCACCGAATTTTCAGAGGCAAGTCACAAACAACAGTCACTCAGGGAGAGGAGAGCCGCATTAAGAAATTATTCGTTATTTGCCAAGAAAACCTGACCTCTTCTACTGTTAACTGTTTCACGCTTCCTTCTTGTTATTATCAAACTTGGTACCACATGCACAGCAGAACTTGGATCATTCTAGTGAAGCCCACTTCTCCCAGGTCTCGGGGCAAACGTCAGAGACCTGTCCCAACAACCCTTCATAAAGTGGTCCCCAACCCCCACTTCCTCAGCCCCGATTCCTCCCCCTTTCTGATTTTACTTTTCTCCACTGCCCTTGTTCACTATTTAACACCCTCTCTGTCTTATTCATCTTTTTCCCACTGGAGTAACCACTTGGATGGCAAACATCGGCTCTCTCCTGGAGAGCCAGCAACGAGAAACGCTGCAGCCACTTACTAAACACTCCCTGAGTGAATCGCTGAAACAATGGATGACGCGTAAAATGCTACGGTCTGCCATTCCACTTTCTCCATGAACTTGAACTTTGATTCTAAACGACACACCCTGGGTCTGCCCTGGTTCTGACGTGCTTGCTGTGTTGGTTTCCTTAAGTGTTTGCGTAAGCCAGCTTACAAGCTTTGTACAGTGAAGCTGGAGGCCGTAGAGAGAGAGAGGTATGGACAGACAAACAGGATGACCTGATCATGACGCACATCGCGTCCTAACACATGGTAAAGTCTCCTCTGAGGTTAGGAGGAGAGGAAATGAGCCAGACGGTGTAACAACTATCAATACAGAGTAACTTTTACTCACACAGTGGCCATCTTCTTCACATCAGTTTAGCTCAGCCATCTTCTGTGTTGATTCCATCAGGAGATGTTTAGTATTTAAAAGGCCAGGCCCCTGGAAGCCCTCCTGGCTCCTCTGGGTGTCCCCATGGCTCCCCTGCTCCACTGACTCATGCCTTAGGCACCGAGGCTGCTTTTGACCACAGATGTGTCCAGATCCGTCCACATCAAGCTCATTTCACTTGGGGATTCCTTTCATTGAAAGGAAAGGAATGAAGTTTCCGGAACTTCATTCTGGAAGGGGTGATGCACCTTCCTCAGCATTACAGCCCCAACATACGGAGCTCTTACAGATATAATCAATCCTGTAATAAGAGGAAGAGAATGGGACCTCCCTGGTGGTCCGAGGGTTAAGGATCAGCCCGCCAGTGCAGGGGACATGGGTTCAGTCCCTGGTCCAGGAAGATCCCCTGTGCCACGGGGCAACTAAGACCACAAGTTGCAACTACTGAGCCTGCATGCTCTAGAGCCCGTGCTCCACAACAAGAGAATCCACTGCAGTGGGAAGCCCTCGCACGGAAACTAGAGTGCAGCCCCTGTTCGCTGCAACTAGAGAAAGCCCAGCCACAGCAGCGAAGACCCAGCACAGCCAAAAATGAATGAATAAATAACCTTTCAAAAAAAGAAGAAGAAGAGAATGTATGAGACTAGATCAATTTCACTCCAAATTCCACTTCGGGTAGGTCAAAGCCCTGAAAATCAAAGGTGGCAGGGGGCAGAGGGTGTGTGGCCGTGGGAGGAGATGGTATTTAAGGACGAGGGGTGGGCCCTACCTGCTTCACGACCGTCACGGTCCCCGGCGCCATGGCGACCACCGAGGCAACAGCGGTGGCATCGTGGGTCTCGGCGCCCAGCTCAATGATCTGCTGGAGGATGTTGACGGCCGTGGGGTCAAGTCGGTCACCTGAGCAGGAAGACGCAAACAGGAGACGGTTAAGTCCATGGGCGGTGAAGGTCACTGACTGCAGAAGCAGCCCTTCCTAGAGGCCATGGTCGGGTGGCGCCTTCTCCAGGGATGCACGCGTTCGCAGTAAGCGCTCACCGTGACCACAGAAACAAGTGTGCGGTGCGTCACAGCTTACGACACAGTCCCTGTAAGAACATCTCGGAACCCCACACAACCCGTGAGGAGATGACACTGTGCCAGTATAGCCCCCCCGATAGGTTAGCCACTTCACTGCCAAAAATCGAAGAGACCTGCCGTGGGCCATTGGAATGCCTATGTCACAAGGCCAGGGCTCAAGCCTGGATGTTCTGAATCCAAACTTGTGGACACAGGGCTGCCTCTCAGAATGGGACTCCTGGGAAGCACAGCGCAGAGCTGGTGGTAGGCGGCCAGTGCGTGTGAGCTAGATAAGCTGGACAGGACATCCAAGGACATCCCAGTCACCAAGTCAGTGCTCTTTAGACTTCTAAACCAATGGAAGCTCGGGGTTCTCTGTGACTCGTCTCAGAAGCCTGGAATCGACATCATCAGGACAGCTCCTGAGGGCAGCCTTCCTGCTATGCCTGGCCATCTGCAACTCTCCTGAACACGCCACTCTGACCCCAACTGTTAATTCACCAGGAGGGAAGTTACTGCCTGATCTCCAGGTTAGCATAATAGTACGAAGTCTCCTCCAGTGTCTACATCCTCCTGGACAGCTTTCTGCGGGCCTCGTTCCAACATGAGTCATTAAGAGATGAGAGAAGGGCATTCACTGTGTTCTACATGGAGGGTAGGACGGGGCACACGGCTGAAGCAACGACATGGGCACCCACTCACCATCCACAGGCCTAGTGTCCCCTGCACACACCTCACACACATACAGATATACAAACACTCCGGGGTGAGGGGGGCGCCGTGCCTTGCAGCCCACCATTCTAAACAGGGATGACCCAGAGGGATGGAATCAGGAGGGAGGTGGGAGGGGGGTTCTGGAGGGGGAACACATGTATACCCATGGCGGATTCATGTCAATGTATGGCAAAACCAACACGATAATGTAAAGAAAAAAATACAAATAAATAAAACAGAAAAAAATAAAATAAAATAAACAGCCAAACACTAAACAAAACACTGACCCTTAAAAAAATGCACTGAAGTAAGATTCTAATTCTTCATCCATTTCCTATGTTAATGACCATTTATCAAGCCCCAGGTGTCAGCCAGGAACACAGTTCCCAGTGGGAACAGAGACAAAGACCTAACGCCACCTCCCTGCTTCTCCTTCCGGGGCTCACAGGTGACCGGGACAGACCGTAAGCCACTGTTTCCAGCCCCTGCTCAGCTCCATATCAAGCAGGCGACTAGGAGGGGACACACAGCCTGAACCCTGAGGATGGAGACGCCGTTGCCAGGACGAGGGTCGGGCAGTGAGCACAGCGCCGGCCTCGGATCCCCCCCAAAGAGAGCGGCCCACAGGATCGTTCTGTGCACCTCTCTTACCACCTGGGCTTAGGGAATAAGAGCTCGGTGCAGCGGTGAGCGCCCATCTCCTATCACCGTCTGACTTCCGAGCGTGTCCTCCAGTCCCACCTGCCGGACCTCTGCCCCCCATACACGGGGCACTGTGGCCACTGGGCTGGCACGGTGGTTTGTTTTTTAAATTGACCTAACATTTGACAATGATGACATCTGACATGAAGATCCTGACGGGGCTCTTCAGAAGAACTGGGCAGCAGACAGTCCTGGGCCCACAGGTGCGTAAGGGGCCATGAGGAAGGCCGGCAGACTGGCCCTGGGTCTCAGCCATGACCCCCGTCTGCCTCCTGCAGGCCCTGGAACAAGCCCCCCGGAACAGATGACTCCGAGGGAGCCTGGAGCAGGGATGGCGCTCCAGCAAGAAGTTAGGAGACCTAGATTCCAAAACCAGCTCCAACACCCAAGAAGTGGGTGAGCCTCAGCCAACCACTTACAAGGAGGAAGTCTCCTGCCTCTTGTGAAGTCAAGACTATAAGACCCGTCTTCCCACACGCTGCTCAGAGACGTGATGAGTCTACGGCCATACCGCCATGAACGTGCCCAATCTGGTCTGACCTCGGAGCCAGGCAGGGTTGGGCCTGGTTAGCACGTGGATAGGAGAGACGTGACGACAGGCGTGGACATCTGGTAACACCATTTGGCAGCACCACTTCACCTGCAGCTCTGTTCTAGAACACTCTGCAAGAGACCTCTACCTCCAAGCCTGACAACTAGATCGCTCCTGAGGGCACAATGCAGCTGAAGGAGATCAACTGACGGACATCACTCATTCACAGGTTCATTCATTCATTCAGTCTGTCAAAGACCGGCTCTAAGGTGTCGGGGAGGCAGGGGGCCCTCTCACCGCTCTCCGAGGTGTATCTCAGATCCTGGAGGGCAGCCACGGCTGCCTGTGTGCCCTGAACGTCCTCTTCAGCTTCTGTGATGTGCAGGAACTGGGTGGGGGGCTCCTCGGGAGTTTCCGTTGCTGGCTAAAAGAAAACACAGAATCATCAATGGGACTGCCTAGAAGATCCCCTAGAAGGTCCCCAGAAGCCCCAGGATAACAGATTCAGACAAAACATCACACACCAGCAACGTGCCTGCAGCAGCTCATTTGCCTGGCACCCCTGAGAAACCAGCGTTCTGATAAAAACCCATTTCCCAAAGAGCAAGCTTCTCTGTGCCAAGTGCTGAGACTTTAAAACCAGCTTCGGAGGAAAGCTTCCCGCGACAGGTTCTTGCTGCAGGGAACAAAGGATGTTGTTCACAATGAGAGATGAGACACGCACAGAGAGACCCTCGTGCGTGCTCTGCTCCTCCCATCGCTACCACACTGCTCTGATCCCCTGTGCCAGGGGCCTCCCGCCATGAGGTCAAGAGGGAGGCACAGCCGTGGTGGTGGTGGGCCGGAGGAGAGGACCGGTCACCACACAACATCAGGCCAGCTCAGAGCAAGGGTCCTGGCACACAGCAAGATCTCAGCGGCTCTCAGCTACTTGTGCAGCCTGCGGCTCGTTTTATTTTTACAGGATGGATATGATGAATGCAACTGACCAGAGAAGATACACCTGTGCAGAATCAGGGCCCCACGAGAGAAGGAGAAGCGAAAGGGACATTTACAGAAATCTTACACCGATAAGGAGAGGAGAGGTGGACTTTTCACAAGAACTAGATATTCATAATCGCCTCTTCCTGGCACTGGAAGGCAGGCAAGCATGAATGTCACCAATAAAGAAGAACGAAAAGGAGATTTTACATACAATTTATAGGAGCCAAAGTTATCATCCTCTGTAAGCACATATCAGCTATCCACAAAGGCTCAGAATAGAATGTGATTATTCTTTTACAGCCAAGTGGTCAAGTTCATTTAGTTCATTTCCAGCCTGACATTTAGTAGACACCCGAGAAGTATCTGATGAACGCATAAATGAACAAAAAGAAGCATGCTTCCTTATAAGTACCACTAGGCAACATTTTGGCCAATGTGGATCGGATCTCGGCCTGTGATGAACAGGAAGCGCGTGGCATGGCCTCCGCGCTCTGGGGTAATCTCTGTAATAACCGTCTGTGGGAAGGCGGTGCTCTACAGGCCCTCCAGGGAGCCTGGCGAGAGCCTGACCGCGAGAACAGGCAGCCTGTCGTCACTCGGGGACCACCCCTGGCCAGCTTCTTGGCTGCTCAACTCTCGCACTTCTAGAATCCAGTGTGTGACTTCGCGTCAACTGTATTTGTACAGTCGCAGCTCTGCTGAAGGTGTCGAGATCTGTAAGAGGCGAGGTCTTCAGAGGACAGGGGCACGACCGCACGAACAGAAGCACCAGCCGGCCGGAAGAGATGCTGTTTGCCTCAGGAACTGGCATTCCATGTCTATTTGCTAACAGAGAGCAAAGCCCTGCAAGTACAGACTCAAAGCGCCAGAGGACTGAGGACTTCCGTAGGCGGGCACAGGATGAGGACGCTGCTAACCATTGCCGCCGCCGCCAAGTGCGTCGCCTGTGTTCCGCGGCCCTGCCGGGGACTAGACAGTAACCTGACAGTTCACACACCCTGTCTCGCAGTCCTTTTGACCCCTTGGGTGGCAGGAGCCTCACTGTAGGCAATAGAACACAGCGGTCACAGAGGTTCGATAAACAACGGCTCGAGGTCACACTGTTTACAGGAAGGGCCAGGAAATCGCAAGGGAGTCTGTCAAGTCCACATTCCTTAAATTTTCTTACAGAAAATGTCAAACATACCCAAGACGGAGAAGCGAACCTCCATGCTCACATCACCACTTCAAAGTCATCGCCTCACGGCCAGTCCTGTTTTGCCGATGCCCCCACCACGCTCCACACAACTGCCCTTTGATTTTGAAGCAAATGCAGGTTTAAATATTGCAGAATGCACCTCTAAAAGATAAAACTCTTTCAAACCAGAACTACAACACCACGATCACACGGTGATTCCCGAACGTCTTCACGTATCTAAGTGGTGTTCTAATTTTCCCAATTCATTTTTTCACAACTTAATCCTACAAGTCATACTTGAGTTATTGAATTCCATATATTAGAACCGTCTGATAAAAGTCTCATAAGGCTTGCATCTATAGGCTCTCCTCCCACTCTGACTTTCTCCTCTGCTTATAGTCTCCTTGTGAAAAGTGGCCGCTTCCCATCAGTTTCCTACAGCCTGGATTCCGCTGTCCGCACCACCAGGGAATCACTGAGTGTGCTCCCCATCCACTGTATTTCCTACACAGTGACAGCCAGACGTGGAGGCTGAATCAGGTTATCAGTTCCCTCCATGGTCACCCTGTGTCCTCCCATTAGGAGACCCTCTGTGACTGAGTGGCTCTGTTTTTGCTGTGTTGGCAGGAGACTGATGGTCATCACTAGACCCGTGATGCCAGTGGAGGGTTGTAAAACAGAAGTCATGGAAATCTTCACCTGCTGGCTAGAATACTTGTACAAAAAGAAATCTCTCTTCTCCAACATTCAGTCATTCGGAGATGCGGTTTGTTTAGATGAGGTAGAATAATTGTTCGGCTCTGAGCCTTAGCAAAGTGACAATTATATTTACCAAAATAGAGCTGATTCACTATTACTCTGCAAAGGTAACTAAGAAGTCTTCTCCCAGGATGATTATAAACTCATGATTTAAACACATTTGATGTGCTTCACTCCACTCTGCAAATACTGACAACGGCCTTAGAGTAACAATACCAACCACCGCTGGTGGAATGACTGAGAACAGTGTGTTTTGGGGCAGTTCCTGTCACCCTTAGGCTCTATTCCACTGCGGAGGAATAAACAACTTCTATCTTAAAATCTCTTAAAATAGTTCTTCTCTATGTAGCACTGCCATTGCTTTGATATACAGTTTAGATCCTTGATTTCACTCTACTCTCAATTTTCAGGGCTTGCTTTTTTAAAGTTTGATTTTGTTTTTATTGTTGTATAAAACCAGAGTCGAACCTGCACAGTGGATCTGCTAAGACAAGTTTAGGTTCTCTTCTATCCCCTCCATCTCATTATGTCCCTGCTGCTTCTCCCTTTGATCTCCTTCCCCTTTTTATAACTATTTGATTTTGAAATAATTTAGCATTTATAAAAGAGTCCCAAAGAAAACACAGAGGGTTCCCACATACCCTTCCCCTCCTGTTGACATCTGAAGTGGCCACGGTACAATGATTAAAACCAAGAAATGAACACTGGTTCAGTATCACTGACCAAACCACGGGCTCTGACCAGATTCCAGGGGGTCCTTTTCCTGTTCCAGGACTCAGTCCAGGATCCCGCTGTACATGGAGTGCCCCTGTCCCCAGAGTCTCCTTCAACTCCCACTGGTCCTCCAGACACTTCTGAGGAGAGCCCGTCAACATCATTACGCTGTCTGTATACACGTGATGGTGTCTTGTGATTAGGCAGGGACCGAAGATTGTTGGAAGATTATTAGCAGCCCTTCTGATCACATCACATCGGGGGGTACGTGACGCCACTCTGTCTTACTACCGAGAATTCTGACCTCGGTCGCGTGGCTAACGGTGTCGGCCGGGTGTCTGAATTGTCATGTTCCTACTTTTCCCTTTATAACTCACAATTATTTAGGGGGAGATACTTTGAGGTTACATCAATACTCTGTTTCTCCTCAAAACGTCTGTTGACTAATTCTGGCATTCATCAATGGGCCTTGGCTACTGTAATTATTACTGTGCTGTTCTAATGGTAATTTTCTACTTCCCTCATTCTTTCTAGATTTATTAATCAGAATTCTTGTGTAGGTGAGAACTGTTCCTTCTCCACTATTTATTCAATCATTTATCAGTATGGATGCAGAGATATTTACTCTATGCTTTCAGCGATTTTTTAGTCCAATACTATCATGATTTACTTTGTTACTCAAACTGTTCCAGTTTGGAGCCATTAGGAACTCTCTAGGGGATTCCCTGGTAGCCCAGCTGGTAAAGAATCCACCTGCAGTGCAGAGGACCCAGTTTCGATTCCTGGGTCAGGAAGAGCCGCTGGAGAATGGACAGGAGGCACACCCCAGTGTTCTTGGGCTTCCCTTGTGACTCAGCTGGTGACGAATCTGCCTGTAGTGCGGGAGACCTGGGTTCGATCCCTGGGTTGGGAAGGTCCCCTGGAGGAGGGCACGGCTAGGAGCTCCCTGGGTTGTGTTGTGTGTCACTGTGACGCGCTTCTGCTTTACTTTTGTGGGGCACATTGTTGCTACTCTCTAAAAGTACAAAATGCTCCAGGACCATCTTACGTAATTTCTGCCTTAGCCCTGAAGTCAGCCACTTTTTCCAAGGGACCCTGGTCCTCATCTTGGAGAATCCTGTTAGAAACCAAGACTAGGTGTGCCCACTGCCAGCTGGGGTCACTGTCTCTCGGCCCTCTAAGCACAAAAAGCTAAGAAATACAGGCATGCATACTAACCATGTATACACACATACCTGGAATTATTCCTGCATCAATCTGTGGGTGTACACACACACACACACACACACTCACACTCACACTCACAATCGTCACATACCACATTAACAGAGTTGTAATAAATAGCCTTGTGTAGACACCGTCCCCTCATTTTTGTCAGTATAACCTTGGGACAGTTTTCTACCAGTGGGATTGTTTAGTTAATGGAAAAAGAAGTGCATATGTAATTTCAGTAGATATTGCTAGATTCCCCTTCATGAAGGTCACACTGTTTTGCACTCCCACCAGCAATGTATGAGAATGCCTATTTACTTAGCTTCTCCAGCAGAGATGATGTCAAATTTGTGGATTCTTGCCAGTCAAAGAGCTAGGAAGTTCCGTCTCTGTCTAGTTTTAATTACATTTATTACATGTGAGGCTGATCACACTTTCAGATAGTCAAGGTCATTTGCATTTCTTTTTCTTGGAAACTTTCTTATCTCTTACATATTGAGTTGTTGATCTTTTTCACCAGTATTTCTAGAAGAAATCTTTTACAACATTAAGATATTCACCTTTTTTCTATGATATGACTGAAAATAGTTTTTTTTCTTATCATTTGCCCCTCTATGAGTTCTTTTACATAAGATTTTTAAAATGTTTTTAATGGGGTCAATTTGTCTTCAATCTTTTTCCTAATTGAATCTGGATTTTGAGTTATAGTTAGAAAACTTCTCCCCACTCTCAATTTACAAATAGATTCACTTATGTTTTCTTCTGGTATTTGTAAAATATCTCTTTTTTCACATTTAAATCTCTGTTCTTTTGTTCTAGGTTCTCTCTATATAAAAGCTACTGATTATTGTATATTGATGTTTTAATCTGCTGCTTATCATGTGTAGTAGATTTTTATTCATCCTTAGTTTTTCAAAAACATAATCCTGTATCTATAGAGATACTTCATTTCTTCTTTTCTGATTCTTACGTCTCTATTTACTCTACCTCGTCCAACATACCAGCTGAGGCCTCCCATGATGTTCAAACACCAAAGCCCCTAGGGCATCCTCATCTTGTTCACAAATCAAATGAGAAACTTAAAGATGCTGGCTTTTGAGCTGAAACACATATATTTTGTTTTTCGTCTTAAAGATATATGCATCAAATTCTGCTTTTTTGACTGTTTTTAATCAGTAGATGCGGAACTTTGTCAAATACCTTTTCTGCATCTATGAAGATGATCATTTCCGTTTTCTCCCTAGTTCTGATACCATGATGGGTTATGTTAACACATTAACACATTCCCTCCCACTGGACAACCCTTCCCTTGCTTTCTGGAATAACCCCCACATTGTCGTTGGATTTGTTTCTGAGCACTTACTCTTAACTGGAGCAAATCCGCTGGATACTCTGATAGGACAGAAACTTCTCAGGAGGTGGTCCTCAACTGAGGGTCATTTTGACTCCAGGGGAACCCTTGAAGTGTCTGTGCTTTCTGTCTGGTTTTCACAACTGGCTATGCTAGTGGATCCTCGTGGGCAGAGGTCAATGACGCTACTAAACATTCTAAAATGCAGAGTGTTGCCCTCTATAACAAAGAATTGTCCAGATCGTAATTTCAGCAGCACTGAGTTTGAGAAACTCTGCCTCAGGTCAACTGCAATTTGATAGTGACCCCTGGTACCTGAAAAAAGAAATAGCTACTGGCTTACAAACCACAGCTACTGGCTTTTAGAGAATTCAGCCAGGAGCTGGTCCTAACATCTGAGAACAAAGGTGACAGGTAGGAGCACCTGCCTTCAGTTGAGGGAGACGAGGACCTAAAAGCAGCAAGCGGGGCCCTTCTCTGTTTTCTGGTGGGGGCCTACAATATATACTGTCAAGCATTTTTCTTTCAGATACAGTTTCTGAAATTCTGGATTCAAGATAACAGAAGCAAAAATATCAGTGAGCTCGATGCAGACATTCACAAACCAGTCTGAACACTACTCAGCGTAAGAAGTCACACGCATGGCCCGGACCCGACCCAGTGTGGCCCATCAGATGGGAGACAGGGTTCGAAAAGATGGCCAAGTTTCCCACCAGAAAACCCACCGCCCCAAGGAACGGCACCAGGCTTGCCTGGCTTGTTGTCTGTGCTGAGGAAAGTCACGGTCAAGACCAAGCTTTCACAAGTACCTCCCACTTGGGGTCTCCTTCGCTGTCCACCAGCTTCAGGCCGTGCTTGTTCTTCAGGTGCCTGTTGAACTCCCATTTGGTGCCATAGACGAAGCTGCACACTGGGCACTTCAAACCACCTGGAAGCAGAGACACAGGTAAGAAAGCTCTCACAGCCTTCCGTCCAAAGGCCCCAAATCTAAGAAATGCATTCGTCTCCAGCATTTACTTTCAACCCAAGCTTACTTTACCAGTAAACAGAATAGCAGCAGTTCAATATGTTTTTCAGGGCAGAGATTTTAAGACTTAATGCATTTCTTTTCATTTATTGAATCAGAATTTGCAGAGAATCTAATACACATTTAATATTTTAGGTGACAGAGAGTCAAGATGAGTAATATGGCCGAGTGGATAAAGTGGCTTAAATCATTTTTTTCACATTTTTATTTGAAAATAACAAATAATTTAGAAAGCGAAAAATAACTGAAGGACAATGGTTGCTTTTCTCAATCTCTTTTGTCCCAAAACACTAAGACAGAGGGCCAGACGCTCAGTCTCCTTCACGTCAGAAGTGAAGCCAGGGATATAAATCCCCACTTGAATATCCCCGTAAAGGACAAATGAAAAAGCTGGTCACATCCTGAAATGTCACTATTTATTCAACTGATTAAATCTGACACATGTCTCAGGAAGTACCTGCATGCTTTAATTAAGAGAATATAAACCTCTAGAATTAAAAAAACAACAACAACTGAGTGTCATACAAAGACTATCTATCTAAGATTTTATCAGAAGCAGTAACTAAATTTGGAGCTGGGCAAAAATCATTTGTTTATTTGTTCATTTGAAGTACAGCTGGATTCCAATGAATGCTGTGTCAGTTTCACCTAAGTGTTAGCACAGGGAAGTGACTGAACAGGACGTGCTCTCAGAAGCAGACTAGTCCCCTGGGGGGTCAGTTGTACTCCCAGCGGTGCTGTGTGTAGTGCTGGTGTATCTGACTCTTTGCGACCCCCTGGACTGGAGCCCATCAGGTTCCTCTGTCCATGGGATGTTCCAGGCAAGAATACTGAAGTGGGTTGCCATTTCCTCCTCCAGGATATCTTCCCAACCCAGGGATCGATCCCGCATTTCCTGCATTGGTACCTAGGTTCTTTATCATCTGAGCCACCAGATCAGATGAGCCCAGCATCAGGCCTCTAATCTACCAGACACTGAACAGGCCGGAGTTGGGCCAAGTGCTAGCAGCACCAGGCCTGCACCCGCGGGGCCGAGGCGTTGAGATGGGAACAGAAGGCCTCTAACTGGTCTCCCACGGCTACTGTGGGTCTGCTCTCCACCCAGCACAACAACTGGTCTTAGAAACTCAGCTGAAATCACATCTCGCATAGGTGTAAGCCCCTCCACCGGCTTCCCTTCACAGCCAGAATAAAACCCTGGCTCCTTGCTGTGGCCTCTGACCCCTCGTGGCCTCGTCCCGGCCTCCTCCCAGCCTCGTCTCCTCCTCTTCTCCCCTTCTCCCCTACACCTCTCCTTTCTCTGTCTTCTGCAGGCGCCGAGCTCCTTCATTCCTGCGGACACTGCGGGTGTCCACCTGTCCGCTGACTCGGCCCTGGTTTCTGTCTGATCTGTGTGCTCTCCTGGGCCCTCCCACTGTCAGTGTTTATCTGCAGCTCACTGGGGCCCTGAGGAAGGAGGCAGAGGACTTCTGTCCTGATGACAGGCTGTCTTAACAAATTATCCAAGAACCAGACAGACTTCATGGGACATGTCGCAGAACTGAAGCGTCCCTTAGATGCAGCTATGATGTGCTAGCTCCCCAAATCAACGCCACGTCAGTGCACCTCAGAGAGCACCATTCTGTAACCAGGGCATCTTGTCTATCATTTGGGGTGGTAGGCGACTCCCCAGACAGCCATGAGCAGGAGCGGAAGCTAACCTAGGTGGCTGACGGCACAGTCCCTTGAACCTCAGCCTCACCACACTGGGCGAACACAGAGGAGCACAGCGGAGTAAGCAGGTGCGGCAGAGACAGCGGCCAGAGTCGGCATAGACAGCGGCGTGCCTGTCAGTGCTAAGTCGCTTCCGTTGTGTCCAACTCTGCGATGCTATGCACTATAGCCTGCCAGGCTCCTCTGTCCATGGGATTCTCCAGGCAAAAATACTGCCATGCCCTCCTCCAGGGGCTCTTCCTGACCCAGGGGTCAAACAAACCTGTGTCTCTTTTGTCTCCTGCCTCGGAAGGTGGGTTCTTTACCACTAGCGTCACCTGGGAAGCCCACAGAGACTGGCAATGGTTAACAAATCCTGAACTTCCAGAACATTCTACAGAAAAGGCAGCTCAGACAGTTGTTTTCCGAAACTCAAACACACTGCACTTTTTAAAGCAAAATCAAATGAGCTTGTTCTTTCTTGCCCAGAGGATAATTAAACTTAGTTCTTTATCTTCTTTGTTATTGCTTGTTCATCATCTAAAATGATATATTTTCTTACAATCATCTTTTAAAACCCTCCAAGGCATGAGAACCACTACCTTGTCTTTAGGTTAAGCTGATGTTGCTTCTATAAAGGCTTAATGTGTGGCAATGAACACAAACAAAGTACTGAAGGTTAAATTTAGGCTTTAAAATGAAATTAAGGATTCCTTCTGGGCTATTCTTTAATGGAAACTAATTTAAGGAGAAAAAAATCCTTATATTATGCTTAAATTAAAATTAATATGAGAATGCCCCCACATTAATTAAAACTCCCACCTTTATCATGGTGGCTTTAATTAAAGAACACAAATAGAAATATGTAATCTAGATGAAAGGTGTAACTGTGCCAGGTAATTGACATCAAAGCCGAGAAAAATTAATTTCCATTTCAATTCATTCAATGCTTAGGCAGCACTTGGCAAAGGTCACGGGGAGACCTGGTGAGTCTCCTCGCAGCCCTGATACTAAGCGCACCCCATAAAAACCACAAGCCCCCCACCCTGGCAAGTTGCAATCATCCTCATGAGGAAAGACGAACCAAGCCAAGGGACAGAAATTCAGCAGCAATTTGAAAACTCCATCAAGGTATCTTTTGTTCTTTTTGGAATTCAATCTATTCTGGGGGAATTTCAAGTGTTCAACTATTTTCACTCCTTTGCAGTGGCTGATGTTATTGAAAATTCAATTTCATTTTCAATAATACAGCTCCCAGAATGGCATGGACACTCAGGTGGACAGTCAGGCGATCTGGATTTGTCACTTGGCTCACGTGACTCAGAGCCACTTCCTTGAATTCTTGGGTCTTGTTTTTTTTTCCCTATGAAGGCAAAAATGCTAAAGCTTATATCCTTATAAAAGGCAGTGTATAAGTCAGAGGAGAAATATCATATGATATCCCTTATATATGAAATCTAAAAGGAAATGATGCAAATGAACTTACAAGACAGAAACAGACTCATAGTCTTAGAAAACAAACTTATGGTTGCCAAGGGGAAGGGACCGTTAGGGAGTTTGGGATGGTCATGGACACACTGCTATATTTAAAATGGATAACCAACAGGGGCCTATTGTATAACACAGGGAACTCTCTGCTCAGTGTCTTGTGGCAGTCTGGATGGGAGGGGAGTTTAGGGGAGAACAGATACACATACATGTATGGCCGAGTCCCTTCGCTGTTCACCTGAAACTACCACGACACTGTTAGTCAGCTATACCCTACCCCAGTACAAAATAAAAAGCTTAAAAAAAAAAAGACTGTGGAGTCAGCAAAATAACGGGCTCCCCAGAGATATTCCTAAACCCTGTTAACATGTGAAAACGAAACCTCAGGGGGCAGAAAGGATCTCAGAGGTAAGGGTCAGGTAAGGGGCTGGAGATGGGGCTATTATCCTGCACGACCTGGACAGCCTAATGCTATCACAAGGATCCTTCTACGAGCAGGTAGGACAGCAGACCCCAGCGCTGTCACCCAACAAAGATCAACTGCGGCTTTGGAGGTGGAGGAGGGGGCAGAGCCAAGGACTGCAGACAGCCTCCAGAAGCTGGAAAAAGAAAACGCCCTGTTCTTGAGACTCCAGAGGAATACAGACTTGTCAGCAAACCTGACTTGAGCCCATGAGACCAGCTTGGGCTCCTTACCTTCAGAATGGCCAGATAATAAATCTGTGCTGTTTTAAACCACCACCAACCGTGTGGTCATTTGTTACAGCAGCAATGAGAAACCAATACAGACGCTCAAGGGTAACTGGACCAAAGGCAGCTTAATTATCAACAGGAAGTGGACACAGAGAACTTTTATTTTATTAACATGTGAAACATGAAATCGGACTTGGGGAAATACTGCAGAGGGAAAACAAAGTGCGTTTGACTGAGTCAGGCTGAGTCAGAGCTTAATCAAGATCTCCCTCCTCCCTTCTGATCCTCCCACACACTTCTCAAAATCTTGGTGATCTGAGATCCTCTAGACAACCAGGGAAGGGCTGGAAAGAGAGAGAGGTCCCAGAGTCAGCCTTTGGTCAGATTATCAGTAAGACCTGGAGGCAAAGCAGTAAAAGAAAGTAGACAGCTCCTGCGTGTGTAACCTTTCAACATATTCTCATGTGACCACCAGCAAATGCAAACCAGTCCCCAACAGGACCACACCTCCTCCTCTTCTTCCTCTTCAACAAGTGTACAGTTGAGACCCACGTCAGGGAACGCAGCCCATCTGTGGTGAGAAGTCAGATTCTGAATCAGGACCTGGGTCTGGCCTGATCACCTGCTCACTGTGTAGCTGGGGGCCAGTCCTTTCTCCTCTCTGCACACTTCCCCATTTTAAAATGGGAAAGATGATGCCAACCTCATGAGAGATAAGGTAACACAGAAAATAACAACCAACAGCACAGCATCACATCACTGGAAGCATCTTCCAGTAATGTACGGTATCTGAGCCCTAATAAAAACAAATTTAAAATAAAAATGTCCAAAAATCAAATAAAGGACTCTAGGATGGCTGGCAGTTTCTGAATTTTTTTCTATACGATTTTCCCCGAATCTGGGGTGGAAGGACTTCCCTGGTAGCTCAGTTGGTAAAGAATCCGCCTGCAATGCAGGAGACCCCAGTTCAATTCCTGGGTCAGGAAGATCCCTTGGAAAAGGGATAGGCTACCCACTCCAGTATTCTTGGCCTTCCTTTGTGGCTCAGCTGGTAAAGAATCCACCTGCAATGCAGTGGATTCAATCCCTGGGTTGGCTGACAGTTTCTGGATTTTTTTCTATACTATCTTCCCCGAATCTGGTGTGAAAAAACTAAGACGTGAATGTACATCAAAGGTATGGATATATATGTTTACACTCTTCTAATATAACTGTTCAAAACAGCACAAAGATTTCAGCAGATGCCACAAACTAAGCCTTCTCTGGGCCTCTTCCTCACATCTTCTCTTATCTCATTTACCTAGCCCCTGCTCAATGACTCCTTAAAACAAGGGACCTGAGATAAGGTTCACTGCCTGAGAGAAGGGGTGAATTTCTCTCCTATAGCAACGTGGGGCCTGTTAAAAGGAGTACATACTTTCTGTTAGAAGATCAGAACATGGAAGAGCTGCCCAGGCTTCAGCTCGGAGAAGCTGAGTAACTGGTCCAGGGGCCACAGTGATCACAGATGGGCTCCACGGCTGTGCGCCAGACCCTAGACTTGTGCCAATATCCTGGGGCGACTTGAAGGAGGGCCGTGAGGTCCCCGGAAAAGGACCAGCCCACGAGCTCCAGAACGAGCTGAGAGTTTGTGACGCTGAGCACCAAGCATCTGATGCCTCTCACAACCTCTGGTTCTGGTGAACCAGCTCCCAAGCTGGCTTCATTGGGTTTTTTAAGAGAAGGAAAGGGGGAGGCCCACTGAAGCAATACAGCAGGAAAATGTGCATTTTGTGGGAAAATGCCTCAAATTCATATTAATGAACAAGTGAGTGGCAGAGAGGAATAAACAAGAGATCAATCTGCTTTCAAAACATCAGAAGTAGATAAAACACAAGCAGGGGAGAAAGCATTTACACAGCATTCAGTACAAGCCTAACTGCCAGAAAAGCACTGGAGTCTGAGTGCCTCTGGCTGAGGCCCGGCTGGCATGCAGCGGGCACGCAGGTGGCATGTGGGTGGCACGTGGCCTGCGCCCCCAGGACCAGAAGTGTGCTGCAGCCAATGGGAATCAGCTCGGGAGCTGGCTGGGCACATCCCTGCCCAACTCAGCGATATCACCTGGGAAGCTTGAAATTGGCCCTGGTGGAAATATTCACAGCACAGAACCTGGAAAATGCTACACATCAGCACCCCATCCCCCGCCCCGGGAAAGCCAGCTGGGGCACATTTCCAGAACACGACAGGTGGATGACCCAGCAGCCCCTACTCCAAGGTTCACTGAAAAGGACCCAAACTTCAAGGAAAACACCACAGTCCCTTCCCTGAGAAACCTGTCCGGAGCGGAAACCTCAGCCTTTTAGGTCCTCTCCCTGCTTCCTCTATAACAGTGCATGGACCCCCTCCCCAAACCCCCGAGCCTGGGGCAGAGCCATCCTTCTCAGCCCATGACGGCTCCCATGTGTCACTGTTCCAACACAGCGGACAGACAAGGAGTCCCTGCACTTGGTTTCAGGAGACTGCAGCCTTCGAGAAAACTACATTTATAATTTTTTTCTTTATTTTTTTTAAATTTTAGAAATACTTTTTAATTTATTTATTCGGAGGATAATTACAACATGTTTCTTCCATATATCAATATGAATCGGTCATAGGTATATATGTGGTTTTTTATTATGTCATTTTAAGACCTGTTCCTCTATCTCAAAATAAGAAATTATAAAATCCCAGGAAGATAAGTTTTGAGGGGACGGTAGAAAAGGAAAGTAAAACCAAACAAGGATGGGGAGAATTACATGAAATTAATCAAAAGAGAATGAGAAAAATCCCAGTGATCCCAAACGACTCAGCATTACAGTCCTTTTTATTCAGCCCCACCTTCTTCCTCTCTCCTCCTCTCCCTCAGACACAAGGAGAGCGAGAGCTGTGTGCTCTTGAGGGCTCTGGGCTGCACTAATCCTCAACCAGCTCTCTGATTTCAGAGACAGTCCTCCTGCCAAGACACAGAGGCATGGTGTCTCCTATGAGCCAGAACACACTCAGTTGCTTCCTTCCACATGAGTCTCTTGATGGGGGCATAGCAAAAATACACAAACACACACATGAAGGCCAAAAATAGCCCTGCAAAGATTAGAAAACTCAGACCCTGTCAGGGAATGCCAACTGATTATAGAGCAAGTTAGAAAGTTAACTTAGGGCATGAAGCAACTTGACCTCAGCACTTTTTGTGCAAGTAGTAATGAAAGTCTGGAAGCAGGGAACTATGACAGAGGCATCAATCAGATCCCCACACCTGTCCCAACGACCAAGCAAACGTCTATTTCCCACCAGTCCAGCCTAAGAGTGTGAAGGATGTTGAAATGAATCTCTAGCCCTGTACTCCAATTATGTACTGTGACTCTAAGGCAACCCAGGAGAAGGGGACGACAGAGGATGAGATGGTTGGATGGCATCACCAACTCAATGGACATGAGTTTGAGTAAATTCTGGGAGTTGGTGATGGACATGGAAGCCTGGCATGCTGTAGTCCATGGGGTCAAAAAGAGTCAGACACAACTGAGCGACTGAACTGAACTGAAGGCAATCCACCGTCTCTTCTGTGATTCCTGGACAGCAGGGTCCTCAAAAATGATACACTGGCTCTAGAAGCGTTAGCATATTTTCAGAAAAAAAAAAAAAAGGATTGCAAACGTACTGACTGCCAGATGCTCAAGCGTTCCCGTTTCACCCTCCCACAGTCCCGTGTGATGGTGGCTGTGAGCTCCAGGCGAAGTTCGGGGCCTCTGGTGGAGGGTGGGTAACCTGCCCAAATGGCAACACACCGGCCTGCCCTCCAACTCCTAGAAACTGCCTTTAATGCCAACACCAGGCACACGTTCCCATTATCCCAGATGGATGACTTAAAATTATCCGAGAGTTTTCTGCTGCTCGTTTATTTCCGTACATCAGCCCTGTCACCAGAAGTGCTGAAGGATACAGTCAATTCATTTGTTTTACATTAAGACGCCTTTCATGGTAGTTACAGCAAGTGGAGCCTCACATACCAGGGATGGGGGTGGGGGAGAGGGGGGAGGTTTCTAAAATGGTTTTCAGCTTCAAAGAGTCACAGGATCCAAGCAAGAGCAACCACTGACCCACTGCACGCTGCAATCATTTTTCAGGTGAATTACTGGAGCACAGATACAAATACAGCTGCCTTTCTATGCAGCAACAGCATGTCAGCTAAACCCTCGCAAATGGAAACATGACCATGTACTGAAAAAACCCCAAACTTTTCAAAGATATTAGAGTTTTCACTCATTCTCTTTAGTTTAAATGTTCTAAATTGTTTCTTCTCTTCAGGAGGAATATGTAATCTGAGCACTCAAATATTTTTGGATAATCTAAAGAATCCCACCCATAAATATGCTTAATATAGTGCTATTTATAATTGCAATAAAGGAAAAATCTAGAAACCCTACAATGTTCAACAATAGGAGTATGGTTAAATAAAGTAGGGTAGGACTTTGCTGGTGGTCCGGTGGTTAAATATCTACCTTCCAACGCAGAGGACAGGGGTTCCATCCCTGATTTGGGGAAACTAAGATCCCACATGACTCGGGGCAACTAAGCCCGTGCGTCCAACTACTAGGCCTGTGTGCTGCAACTAAGATGCAATGCAGCCAAAAAACAAAGTAAATAAATATTTAAAATAAATTAAGTGAGGTGCTCCCATTTGATATTGTACTGCAAAAAGCCCTTAGAAGTTAAAGTAGGAAGACAGTGTAGCAAAGGAAAACAAACTGTGTGTGTTAATTAGCGTTAAGGGAAAGAAAGTTAGCCATGAACTTTCATTTGTGCAAAATGTGTGCATGGACTAAGGACAGAAGGCCGTAGAGGTGACCCTTTGAACCTCCACATTCTGCATCCTATGTGGGGTTGAAAATGCAGACACCAACTGTTCTCTGCCGTTTTACACAAGCAACTTGAGCATCCTCAGACTGTGGGATCCATGAGGGTCCTGGAACCGATCCCCTGCAGATACTGAGGGATGACTGTACCAATCAATGAGTGTTATGGGAAGGGTGGTAAAACGTGTGGGTAAGTGATCACTTTTTTTGTTTAAGATTTCCATCAAAAGTGAAACTGTCAGTTGCTCAGTTGTATCCGACTCTGTGATCCCGTGGACTATAGCTCACCAGGCTCCTCTGTCCACGGAATTCTCCAGGCAAGACCATTGGAGTGGGTTGCCATTCCCTTCTCCAGGGGATCTTCCTGACCCAGGGATGGAAACCAGGTCTCCCACACTGCAGGCAGATTCTTTACCATCTGAGCCACTGGGGAAACCCTAAGGTTTCCATTAAGTAAAGTGAAGTCGCTCAGTCGTATCCGACTCTTTGCAACCCCGTGGACTGTAGCCTAACAGGCTCCTCCTTCCATGCGATTCTCCAGGCAAGAGTCCTGGGGTGGGTTGATATGGTCCTGGCCGCAAGTAACACTGACGCTCACAGGGAGGAGGAGGAAGCAAACGGTAACGACCAGGAACGCGCGGGCTGTGCTGAGGGAGGTCGCAGAGCTGCCCCGGGGGGCTTGGCCCAGCACAGGGGCGCAGCCGCTCACCTACCTTGCTGGATGAGCGCGTCGGCCGCCAGCTCCCCAGTGCCCACGTTGCTGTACTCCTCGTTGGGGTGCTTCCGGTTGTAGTGCCGCTTCAGGGAGCCCGAGATGTTGCATGAGTAATGGCAGTGGGCGCAGCGGAAAGGCTGGGGGGACAGGGAGGAGGGTTAGGCCAGGCCAGCCCCTGAGCCAGCAGTCTGCCCCCGAAGGCAGAGGCTCCCCCGCCAACCCCGCTCCCCCTCTGCGACTCTCCCATCCATGGAGCATCCACCTCCTGAAAGGCCTGCAAGGAGCAGACCATCCCTCTGGAAATGCTCCAGGAAAAGACACAAACCTCGGGTGGGTCAGTCCTGCCTCTGCAGGGACGCCCCCCAAGTGACCAGGAAGAGTCCCCAGAGCAGGAGGAGACTCTGCTAAACGAGGCTGCTTTCATAGCCTACAGTTTATATTTCTTGTTCAAGAAGAAAATCACAAAAAATCCAAAACAAGAATCCATCACTTTTTTTTTATCAAGTGAATGCTATTCAAGTAGCTCCCCTTACCATTAATTCTGATGCACTTGCCTTTCTCTGTATAAGCGAGTTCTATGAAGTTATCTTTGGAACACTAGCATTTGCAAAGAAATCAAAAAGAACAACCAAAAACTGCTCTCCTGCCAGC